>CM053028.1:606341456-606533040 GCA_028564925.1 Lithobates sylvaticus
GAAATATTAATACAAGAACAGAAGCCGATCCATAATTTGTCCATGGTATATAAATATTTAATGAAAAATAACATGGTAAAAGAGCTGAATTACATAAAAAGGTGGGAAGAAGAATTAGAAATAGACATTCCGAAAGAAAAATGGAAAGAAGCCTTTAAAATTATCCATAAACTATCTAAATCTAGTAGAGATCATGAAAGGAACTATAAATTACTGACGAGGTGGTATCGATGTCCAACAGATATGAATAAAATTAACCCCGAAAATAGTAATACATGCTGGAGATGCCTTCAAGCGGTTGGAACAATGTCACACATATGGTTTCATTGTCCTAAAGTAAATAGATTTTGGCAACAGATATATAAGGCATACGCCTTGATGACAGGAATAGAAATACAACCCGATATCCTGATGTCAATAATGTCAATGAATATGGGATCTATAAATAAGGTAAAGAAAGGAACTTTGAAATTTTTTTTAACGGCAGCACGAACCATTATAGCCAGGAAATGGAAAAACGGTAGGTGTCCAAATATAGATGAGTGGGAGATGGAGATGGACGAAATGTGTAAAATGGAGATAAGAATGGAAAAGGAAAATGCAAATAGAGAAGGAGCAAATAATGCCTGGCAGACCTGGCTAGGATTCAAAATATTGCACCCAGGATGGAAGAGCTTAATAGGAGAGAAATAGGGTATTATATTTATTATTTGTAAATTATTACTTTTTTTTTTTTTTTTTTTTTTTTTTTTTTTTTTTTTGGGTATGAGTTGTAAATGGTGAATAATTGACGGATGGATGTGTAGAAGTAAGGGGTTAGTAAATTTATGGAAATATAAATAAAGTCAGATGATTATATGCATGTGATATGATATATAAATGTATAAGAAAGAGATAAGCACCCTTTATATAAATGTAATTGTATGAAAATCTGTAAAAATGTAGAAAATTTTGATAAATAAAGATATATAAAAAAAAAAAAAGGGGCTTAATTAAATATATATGACAGTCCCAGTGACAAGTATAAAAAATATATATGACAGTCCCAGTGTCAAATATAAAAAATATATATGACAGTCCAAGTGTCAAGTATAAAAAATATATATGACAGTCCCAGTGTCAAATATAAAAAATATATATGACAGTCCCAGTGTCAAATATAAAAAATATATATGACAGTCCCAGTGTCAAATATAAAAAATATATATGACAGTCCCAGTGTCAAGTATAAAAAATATATATGACAGTCCCAGTGTCAAGTATAAAAAATATATATGACAGTCCCAGTGACAAGTATAAAAAATATATATGACAGTCCAAGTGTCAAGTATAAAAAATATATATGACAGTCCCAGTGACAAGTATAAAAAATATATATGACAGTCCCAGTGTCAAATATAAAAAATATATATGACAGTCCCAGTGTCAAATATAAAAAATATATATGACAGTCCCAGTGACAAGTATAAAAAATATATATGACAGTCCCAGTGACAAGTATAAAAAATATATATGACAGTCCCAGTGTCAAGTATAAAAAATATATATGACAGTCCCAGTGACAAGTATAAAAAATATATATGACAGTCCCAGTGTCAAGTATAAAAAATATATATGACAGTCCCAGTGACAAGTATAAAAAATATATATGACAGTCCAAGTGTCAAATATAAAAAATATATATGACAGTCCCAGTGTCAAGTATAAAAAATATATATGACAGTCCCAGTGTCAAATATAAAAAATATATATGACAGTCCCAGTGTCAAGTATAAAAAATATATATGACAGTCCCAGTGACAAGTATAAAAAATATATATGACAGTCCAAGTGTCAAGTATAAAAAATATATATGACAGTCCCAGTGTCAAGTATAAAAAATATATATGACAGTCCCAGTGTCAAATATAAAAAATATATATGACAGTCCCAGTGACAAGTATAAAAAATATATATGACAGTCCCAGTGTCAAGTGTAAAAAATATATATGACAGTCCCAGTGTCAAATATAAAAAATATATATGACAGTCCCAGTGTCAAGTGTAAAAAATATATATGACAGTCCCAGTGACAAGTATAAAAAATTCAAAAAATAAAAATTGTGAATGTAGCCCAGATAGCGGCCTCAAGTGAAAAAGTAATATATAAGTCCAATTCCAAAAGAAAAAGAGAACCCACGAAAAAACAGCAAAAGATATATATATATATATATATATATATATATATATATATATATATATATATATATATATATATATATATATATATATATATATATATATATGGATAACTCTGTAGCAGTAGTTCAACCGGTGACTTTTAGTGTTTCAGGCAGTAATAGGTGACTGTGTGCTGCCCCCTCTGGCTCCCTCACTCACCAGACTTAAGTACCCCTGCAGGGGTGAACAGCTTTCAAATATGGATATCAGGTACTCCTCTGGTCTCAAGCTGGAACGGGTCCAGTCCAATTACTCTCTCCAATGGATCCAGCCAGACGCTCAGGTGTGGGGAGGGGGTGATGCCCACAACAATCCCCAGATGGTGTAAGGAATGTGCCTCACGGAAAAAAGCAAAGGGGGAAACCCATGTGTGATACCAGGTGGCTGATTGTTTATTAAAAATTAGAAGATAAAAAATAATAAAAGCAAGTAATAAAAAACCCAGGGTATCTCGCAGGATGCTCCTGGTTCCACCATACACAATGCAGGTAAACAAACAGGAACGGAGGGGTTTAGGGCTGGTTTGCGGTTTGCGCTCCACCAGCGTACCAAGCCTCTAAGTCCCGCACCAGAAATGACGTCAGCACGCCTTACGCGTTTCGTCGTCAGACGTTTTCAAAGGCGACCTGACACTCCTAAACCTTGTGGACAGCCTTCCCAGAAGAGTTGAAGCTGTTATAGCGGCAAAGGGTGGGCCAACTCAATATTGAACCCTACGGACTAAGACTGGGATGCCATTAAAGTTCATTCACATGTAAAGGGCGGCGTCACAATTCTTTTGGTAATTATAGTGTAATTCAAGCTGTGGTAGAAGACAGTGGCTGGACAAACAGTCTGCAAGGTAAGTATTATATGACACTGATAGAATGGAGGGAGATAAAGGAGAAAGATGAACTGACAGCGGCGGGAGATGGAGCAGGGTGAGGAAGCTGTTCTTTCTTGTGGGCAAAGTGTGTCTCCACTGAGCTTGATGGTGGAACTTCATATGACTATTCATGAACATACTGCCCAGGTTGATAATGTCATTGCCTCGTTTCAAGTGCTGAGCACAGTCGTTGCAGATGACCATGGCTTTTTCAGTGGGCGGTAGCTTTTCCTTAATACCTCTGGTGACAGATGATGAAGGCTCGCTATGACTGTTAAGCAATACCCGCTGTTCTGGGACACTGCTATTTTCGGGTACTTTGCTCAGTCTCTAAGGACGTTGCTGCTTTGCAATTTCCTCCTCCTCCTGCCCATCTCTCCGCTGTTCCATCTCGTCAATCCAAGTTGGGTCATGCACCTCATCATTACCCACCTCCTCCTGACTGGACTCAAAGGCTACACTCCCCTTTTCATAAAAAATGAAAAGCTGAACTAGATTAGGGTGACCAGACATCCCCGTTTTCCGGGGACAGTCTCCGGATTGAGGACACTGCCCCCGAACCAAGTCTGTCCCCAATTTTGCCCCCGGATTGGATTTGAACAGGGGCTGGGGCAATTTCAAAGACAGTCAGTGCAGAATTAAAAGAAAAAAATCTGAATTACACACCC
Source organism: Lithobates sylvaticus (assembly GCA_028564925.1). Lineage (NCBI taxonomy): Eukaryota > Metazoa > Chordata > Amphibia > Anura > Ranidae > Lithobates > Lithobates sylvaticus. The sequence continues at coordinate 606,345,210 of CM053028.1, forward strand.
CGGTCCCCCGCTCCTACTAGCTTAGGGGGTGGGGTGTATTTTTTTCATGATCTGTGCCCCTTTCTTCCGTGCTGGTCGGAGTGGAGAGAATATTTCTTCAGTTTTGGGTGCATGCCCGTTCTGCTCCTGCTCGCATGTTCTTCTGCCTTGGCTCAAGTCCTGGCCGATCTCCTTGCCTTCCCTGGCGGAATGATCTTCCTCCGCTCCCCACCCAGTAGTAGCTGGGGCCCGGAGAGTAAGGCTTGACAGGCTGTGAGGCGACGGGCAAAGAGTCGCTAATTGCTGCCATTACTAGTAAAAAAAAAAATTCCTCCCCAGATTTAATTAAAAAAATTAAAACTAGATCCAAATCCCTCCCCCAATCCAGAAAATATCTGGTGATCCATTAACACCCAGCAACTGTCTTCACAGGACCACCAGGTAACCAGTGCCGAGAAGATTCTAGAAGTTACCAACAAGTTCATTGATCTGCTGACAGGAGAGGTGAGCGGTGCCGGGAATTCTGGGACATTATCCAGTAACAGACAAGGGATGTGTCTGGATGGTGACTGTATCATTGTGTGTGTCAGGTTCCTATAAGGTGTCAGGATGTCACTGTCTATTTCTCCATGGAGGAGTGGGAGTATTTAGAAGGACACAAGGATCTCTACAAGGACCTCATGATGGAGAATCAGCCGCCCCTCACATCACCGGGTAAGAGGAGACTTTATTGTAAAGGAGAGAGCAGTACGGAGGGTCCACCTAGATCCCCCATCATCTGATAAACACATAGAAACAATGTATTCAGTCAGTGTGTGTGTTTCCTACAGATGGATCCAATAATGGGAACCCACCAGAGAGATCTCCCCGTCCTTTGTATTCACGAGATTCTACACAGGAAGATCACACCATCCCTCACCATCATCAGGTAGAACACAAAAGTGACTCTTGACTTTATGAGATGATACTATTCTGCATATTTAAAAAAAAAAAAAATTATATTATTTTTGTTTAGGATTATGAACAGATGTATCTGAAAGTTAAGGTTAAGAAGGAAGAAGAGGAGCCAGGTTATCAGGAGTCTATTGAGGACGCGTGGATGTTGGTGACCCCTAAAGAGGAGGAACCTTCTCTAGATATCTGCACAGGTGAGTAATGAACACTAAATACAGAAACTGTTCAAGTATCTATATTGATGATTGAAGATATGTAGATCTTCACATCAGGTAATATGATATCTAAAGGACGTCATGATGGAGGATCAGCCGCCCCTCACATCACCGGGTAAGAGGAGACTTTATTGTAAAGGAGAGAGCAGTACGGAGGCTCCACCTAGATCCCCCATCATCTGATAAACACATAGAAACAATGTATTCAGTCAGTGTGTGTGTTTCCTACAGATGGAAACCCACCAGAGAGATGTCCGCACCCTCTGTTTTCCTGGGATTCAACACTGGAAGATCACACCCTCCCGCAGCAAGAAGAGGTACATGGGATTGAACAGTTAGACCTAAAATATGCAACTGTGTATTCTTTTTACACCAGTATTCTATCACCTTTTGGGGTTTAGGATGAAGAACTTATAGACATCAAAGTTGAGGTTAAGGAAGAAGAAGAAGAGAGGTTGGTGAGTGGAGATCAGCAGTCTATGGAGGAGGGGGAGATTATTCTGAAACGTATACAGGAGGAATCTTCTCTACATATGGACTCAAGTAAGTAATAAATATGAATAAACTCACAGTTGATCCAAGTTAAGGCAGAGACCTATATAAAGCAACATTTTCTCCATCAAGTAAAGGGTTTATTCCTGATCCCAAATGGCAGAAAAGTAACTCCCTGCTTCAACATTCTTCCATGTTTTTCCTACAACAGTTGGTGGCCACTCACATTTTATGAGACAGTCGGTACAAAACAAACCAATACTATTCTACATTTTTACAGCAGCTGTTCCACAAAGAGAATTCTTTCTTTATATAGAGAACGTCACAACCTTACTTAACCAATTCCGGACCGCCCACCATGGATATACGTCGCTACTTTGGCGTCAAATACCATTGTTATGGCAGCGGCTTACCGGAGAGATCAGCAGCAGCGGAAATGATCGGGTCCGATGGATGGATGGGCAGGAAGTTGAGTGAGGGCAAGATGGCCCCCACTTGCCTCTATGCCCTTGGAGGACTGGAGCCATGTCAAACGTCACTTCTGCCCTCTGACTTTGAAGGGGCCATTTAAAAAAAATTAAATAATCATATATATATTTTTTTTTCATTGCTTTTAAGTGTAAGTGTGAGATCTGAGGTCTTTTTAACCCCAGATCTCACATTAAAGAGGCCTTGTCCTGCTTATTTTTATTACAAGACATGTTTACCGTATATACCCGAGTTTTTCAGCACATTTTTTTTGTGCTGAAAATGCCCCCCTCGGCTTATACTCGAGTCAAGCACTTTTCTGCAGCAGAGAATGACATTTTCCGACCCGACTTTGGGGCCCCGTATCTCAGGGCCACTTGGTGCTAGGAGCCCCACTACAACATATCCAAATTTGGGGTTCCTAGCATCAAGTGGCCCCGAGATACGGGGCCCCAAAGTCGGTTTGGAAAATGTCATTCTCTGCTGCAGAAAAGTGCTTGACATTTTCCGACCCGACTTTGGGGCCCCGTATCTCGGGGCCACTTGGTGCTAGGAACCCCAAATTTGGTGTGCAAACCCACTACAAAATATACAAATTTGGGGTTCCTAGCACCAAGTGGCCCCGAGATACGGGGCCCCAAATTCAGTTAACTGTGTCCATCTGCAGCAATGTAATTTCGGGACCCTTTGGGTCCAGAGACCCCAAATTTTGGCTGCAGCTAGGGGGCATCTAGGAACCATTAACTACCAAGTTTGAAGTTCGGGGGACCTATGGCTGCAAATGGGCACAGTGAGGCTGCAAATGGGCATTGTTGACCCTCTTTTCCACTTACAGTAGCTGCGCATTTCTCACCCTAGGCTTATACTCGAGTCAATATGTTTTCCCAGTTTTTTGTGGTAAAATTAGGTGCCTCGGCTTATATTCGGGTCGGCTTATACTCGAGTATATACGGTACTTCCCCAACAAATGAGGAGATACTGTAAACCATATGAAAGGTCCATCTCCATTCCTCAATATAACGTCATGTGCCCAAAAAATGAGGAGGAGATACTGTACACCATATGAAAGGTCCATCTCCATTCCTCAATATAATGTCATGTTCCCAACAAATGAGGAGGAGATACTGTACACCATATGAAAGGTCCATCTCCATTCCTCAATATAACGTCATGTTCCCAAAAAATAAGGAGGAGATGCTGTACACCAGTGGTTCTCAACCCTGTCCTCAAGTACCCCCAACAGGCCATGTTTGCAGGTTTTCCTTTATCTTGCACAGGTGCTTTAAATCAGAGGCAATGGCTTGGTATTTTAAAACATAAATAAATTCCCAAAACATGGCCTGTTTGAGGGTACATGAGGACAGGGTTGAGAACCACTGCTGTACACCATATGAAAGGTCCATCTCCGTTCCTCAATATAACGTCATGTTCCCAACAAATGAGGAGGAGATACTGTACACCATATGAAAGGTCCATCTCCATTCCTCAATATAACGTCATGTTCCCAACAAATGAGGAGGGGATACTGTACACCATATGAAAGGTCCATCTCCATTCCTCAATATAACGTCATGTTCCCAACAAATGAGGTGGAGATACTGTACACCATATGAAAGGTCCATCTCCATTCCTCAATATAACGTCATGTTCCCAACAAATGAGGAGGGGATACTGTACATCATATGAAAGGTCCATCTCCATTCCTCAATATAACGTCATGTTCCCAACAAATGGGGTGGAGATACTGTACACCATATGAAAGGTCCATCTCCATTCCTCAATATAATGTCATGTTCCCAACAAATGAGGAGGAGATACTGTACACCATATGAAAGGTCCATCTCCATTCCTCAATATAACGTCATGTTCCCAACAAATGAGGAGGAGATACTGTACACCATATGAGAGGTCCATCTCCATTCCTCAATATAATGTCATGTTCCCAACAAATGAGGAGGAGATACTGTACACCATATGAAAGGTCCATCTCCATTCCTCAATATAACGTCATGTTCCCAACAAATGAGGAGGAGATACTGTACACCATATGAAAGGTCCATCACAGTTTTTTCAAAAAAATCTGATGGAAAAAGTAACAATATCATCAATACACAAACATTCTTACAATGGTTTACGTGTGCTTTTTGTGTATTGTATCCTTTATGTGGCTTGTATTCATATGTTTCTGTTATGATCGCACCTAATACTATGACTGAGGCCTTTGAAGTTGGTAAAAGTTACATCAAAGTATTAACTCCTGAATACAGGACTAGAGAAATTCCTATAACACTTTTTTAAACATTGCTTTCCAACAGATGGACACTGTGTATGGAATATGAATACCTCAGAGGGAGATCTTATTTTATTTCCAGATTATGAACAAGATAACGGGACTTCACAACATTCTCCAACAACAGATTCCTTTGGTCAAAGACCAACAGATCCATCTAATTCCAAGGAATCTCCTTTAAACCATGAAGAAGCTCATATAGGAGACAATTCTTTGTCATGTTTAGAGTGCGGGAAAGCTTTCCCTGACAACAGAGCACTTCTTAGACACCAGAAAATTCACGCTTATAAAAATCCTTTTTTCTGTTCGGAGTGTGGGAAATGTTACCCGAACAAAGGAAAGTTGCTAATACACCAGAGATGTCACACGGGTGAGCGTCCTTTTTCTTGTTCAGAGTGCGGGAAATGTTTTGCTCACAAAGGTGACCTTTTTATACACCAGAGAACTCACACAGGTGAGCGTCCCTTTTCCTGCTCAGAGTGCGGGAAATCTTTCACAGAGAAAGGAGGCCTTATTAGACACCAGAGAATTCACACTGGTGAGCGTCCTTTTTCCTGCTCAGAGTGCGGGAAATGTTTTGCTTACAATGGAGACCTTTATATGCACCGGAGAATTCACACAGGTGAGCGTCCTTTTTCCTGCTCAGAGTGTGGGAAGTGTTTCACTGAGAAAGGGGGCCTTCTTAGACACCAGAAAATTCACACGCAGGAGCGTCCTTTTTCCTGTTCACACTGCGGGAAATGTTTCACTCAGAAAGGAGACCTTCTTAGACACGAGAGAATTCATACAGGTGAGCGTCCTTTTTCCTGCTCAGAGTGCGGGAAATGTTTCACAGAGAAAGGAGGCCTTCGTAGACACCAGAAAATTCACACAGGCGAGCGTCCTTTTTCCTGTTCCAAGTGTGAAAAATCTTTTATTGTGAAAGAAAAACTTCTTTTACACCAGAAAATTCACACTCGTTAACAACCTTTTCCTTGATTCGAGTGCGAGAAATGTTTCAATAAGAAAGCAAAACATCTTCTACGCTTAAAGTCAGACTGGTGAGCGCTCTTTCAAATGTTCAGATGGGGTGGAGATTTTTCAAGCAGAAGGGATACTGTCTTAAACAGAAGAAAATTCACATGGGCGAGCGTCTATTTTTCTGTTTGGAGTGTGGGAAATGTTTCACTCAAAAAAGTGTAAATACTCAGACAAGAAAACTTACACAAGTGAAATTCCTTTTTCATGTTTTTCTTGGATAGAAAGCCTGGATGGACATCGGAAAATTCACTGATGTAGTAAAGTCCGATACGGAGTCAGTTTAAACCATTTTCCATAGAATAATCGATATTTGTACAGCTCCTCTAGCAAAAAATGCTTTCGGTAGTCAGAAGTTAAACATTTTTTCTTCCAAAAACACACCAACTGTGCTGCCTTGACTTGAGATAGAGAACTTCATATCATTCGGTAAGGAAAATAATATGAAACCTGAACTGCTGACAATAAAAATATCATCGATGTATCTACCCCACAGCCCAACGTTTCCATCAATGGTGGTAGAGATATTGTAGGCCATATGATATACAAACCTCCAGTCTTCAAGGAATGTAATCTTTCAATTAGCCACACTACCAAATTAGAAGATACTGTGCACCATATTAATGGCCATCTCCTTCCTTCCATATAACATCCTGTTCCCAACATACGAACTGGAGATATTGTACACCATATGGAAGCTCCATCTACATTCCTTCCATATAATATCATGTTCCCAACAAATGAGGTGGAGATACTGTACACCATATGAAAGGTCCATCTCTGTTCCTCAATATAACGTCATGTTACCAACAAATGATGAGGAGATACTGTACATCATATGAAAGGTCCATCTCCATTCCTCAATATAATGTCATGTACCCTACAAATGAGGAGATACTGTACACCATATGAAAGGTCCATCTCCATTCCTCAATATAACGTCATGTTCCCAACAAATGAGGAGGAGATACTGTACACCATATGAAAGGTCCATCTCCATTCCTCAATATAACGTCATGTTCCCAACAAATGAGGAGGAGATGCTGTACACCATATGAAAAGGTCCATCTCCATTCCCCCAATATAATTGCCATAGAAACGTTGGATTGAGAAGGAGGCTTGGTTAACAATACAGGAAGTGCTCAATGTAAGGGCGGAAATACACCCCACTGTGGACTCAGGAAACAATACTTAAGATGGCGCTGACTAACCCCTGGAAACAAGTTTTTTAAAGTTTCTTTAAACAGTAAGTAATATGCGATTTGGGCTGGATTACAGTGGCTATAGTTTGATAATTACGTATTATAATGGAATAAATGAAAAGAAGCATCAGAGTGGGAGAGTTTACTTCCTCTTTAAGTGGTTAAGGCAAGTATTGTATCTCTTGACTGTTGATAATGAGAACAACATCAATGTATCTACCCCTCAACCCAAGATTCCCAACAAATGTGGTAGATGTATTATAGGCCATATGTTATAGAAATCCTCACCCCTTTCTTGTAGAATGTAGTCGTTTTATTTACCCAATATACCCAGAAAACGAGGAGGAGATACTGCACACCATATGAAAGGTCCATCTCCATTCCTCAAAATAATGTCATGTTCCCAACAAATGAGGAGGAGATACTGTACACCATATGAAAGGTCCATCTCCATTCCTCAATATGACGTCATGTTCCCAACAAATGAGGAGGAGATACTGTACACCATATGGAAGGTCCATCTCCGTTCCTCAATATAATGTCATGTTCCCAACAAATGAGGGGAGATACTGTACACCATAATAAAAATCAATTATCATTCCATCTGTATAACGTCATATTCCCAAGAAATTAAGTAAGGAGGGTCCATTCGCATTCTTACAGTACAAATGTCATTGCACAGATACTGTTATCGGTTGTGTTTTCAGTGTATTGTATTCTGTATCTGGTTTGTATTTATTTTTTTATAGTGATGATTGCGCCAAGCTCTAGAATTCTGTGAAACTGTTTTTAGTGCTGTACGAACATATATGACTTTTCAATGTAAAACATGACGTGTACTTTAACATTTATTACATTCGCATCCGGATGTGGATAAAGACTATCAGTTACATTTGTTCATAGATGTTTTGTTGGAATTATAATTTTTGTTGTTTGTAATATACTTGGTGTTTTGTTAATCAATATGTTTCTTTATTTTTATTTATGTTAAAAAGAATGCAATTGAGATGTAAGTTGTGGATGTTTGTGATATTGCACCATTCAGAAAATGGAAAATAAAAAAAATATACTGTATATATTAAAAAAATTGGTTTCCAATAAATGGTCCCTGTGCATGGAATAAGAATACCTTAGAGGGAGATCTTCGTTTACGCATGCAGTATTTGAGTCACGTGTAGGGTTGCCACCTCATCCCTTTAAACCTGGACACATATTAATTACGTAACGTGCGTGCTTACCGGAAGGCAAGCTATCATAAGCTTTGCGCCTATCAACCCAGCCAGGGCCTTTATCCAGGAGGTATTGAGATGGCAGCTCACAGACAGATGGTTAGTATAATAAGGGCAGGACACAACGTCAATCGACCAGGAAGACTCGGTTATTCAGTGATCATGGACGTGGACCAGGCCATTTACCCAAAAAGGAAAGAGCTCACCATAGTGTAAATTGTATCACACAAGTTTATTAAAATAAAAGGTTGCACTTACATAGGAAGTGAATAATAAAACATCAAGGTTAAAAGTCGGCTGGCCAGCGAACACCCGTCCTGTCAGGATCACAACGCAATGACGTCAGCACGCCACTCCTCTCGACGTGCGTTTTGTCACAATCTGACGTCGTCCTGGGGCAGGAGTCTGTAGCGGTGTTGAGAACTGTTTTAAGATTTTGAAAGATTATGCACATTCATCTGTGTTATATGGACTGATTTTACACTTTATCAATGTTTATCAAATCTTTATTTGTTAGCGTGGCTCCTTTTTAACATTTTTTTATTTTGTGAGTATCTCACTTTGAGCTGCGGCTTAGATATATCATTTATTAATCAGTTTTTTTTCCCAGTTTTTGTACTGTATTATTTTGATACCTACTTCAGCTTCTTCCACGTGTTTGCTGCGTCCCCCACATGCAAACTGTAAACAGGACTTCTCATGGCTTTCTTTCAACAATGGCTTTCTTCTTGCCACACTTCCATAAAGGCCGGATTTGTGGAGAGCACGACTAATAGTTGTCCTGTGGACAGATTCTCCCACCTGAGATGTGGATCTCTGCAGCTCCTCCAGAGTTACCATGGGCCTCTTGGCTGCTTCTCTGATGAATGCTCTCCTTGCCCGGCCGGTCAGTTTAGGTGGACGGCCATGTCTTGGTAGGTTTGCAGTTTTGCCATATTCTTTCCATTTTCGGATGATGGATTGAACAGAGCTCTGTGAGATGTTCAAAGCTTGGGATATTTTTTTATAACCTAACCCTGCTTTATACTTCTCCACAACTTTATCCCTGACCTGTCTGGTGTGTTCCTTGGCATTCATGATGCCCTTTCTTCACTAAGGTTCTCTAACAAGTCTCTGAGGGCTTCACAGGACAGCTGTATTTATACTGAGATTAAATTACACACAGGTGGACTCTATTTACTAATTAGGTGACTTCTGAAGGCAATTGGTTCCACTAGATTTTAGTTAGGAGTAAAGGGGGCTGAATACAAATGCACGCCACACTTTTCACATATTTATTTGTAAAAGCTTTTAAATACCATTTATCATTTTCCTTCCACTTAACAATTATGTGCCACTTTGTGTTGGTCTATCACATAAAAGCCCAATAAAATACATTCACGTTTTTGGTTGTAACATGACAAAATGTATAAAAAATCTCAATGGGGTATGAATACTTTTTCATGATACTGTATCTCCTAAACGTGCACTGTTTAGGAGATATTTACTGTATACTGCGCTGATGATGTAATCGGCGCATATGCTGTGAAGAAATTGTCCACCGTGTCGTTTCTTCACGAGCGAGTGCCGTGACCGGTGGCTCCCGTGCCCATGCGCGGGAGTGACGTCACGCAGCTCTGGCCAGAGATCCATACTAGCATATTATGCTTTTTGCAGAGTAAAAGAAAGGAAGTAAAACCCTTCAGTGTTTACTTCCTCTTTAATATGTTGATAAAACTTTGTGTATCATTACTGCTTGGATGAAGAAGAAGGGAACACCCTGAAAGATTGTCCTGAAAATTTAAATATCAGACAAAAGTGGCACAGACAATACCCCTTTGTTTTTACTGCAATATTACGACTAGAATCACCTCTACAATTTAAAGGGCCAAATTATTATATATTTTTTTCTTTTCACTGTCTGTATTTAAATGTGGTATAATCTGTATATGTAATCATACAGTATGTAACATAGTGCACTACGTGAAGTAGACTGTGAAATGTATATTCTCCACAAGGGGGCGATTTTACTAGTTGTGAGCGAAACACAGACAGGAAGTGATGTAATGTGCACACAGGAAGTGGTATCACAAACAGGAAGTTCCGGGTCATAGTTGAGTTGAGAGGAAGGAGAGAGAAGACTGGGACTGGCAGCAGAGGAGGTAAAAACAAAGGCTTATAATATGTACACCGATACATCCTAAATTTATCCAACCGTCTACCCAGAGCCTCTGGTTTATAGACCAGATACATCCTTAATATAGAACCATTTAGCCAACTGTCCATCCAGAGCCTCTGGTTTATAGACCAGATACGTCCTAAATATAGAACCATTTATCCAACTGTCCATCCAGAGCCTCTGGTTTATAGACCAGATACATTCTAAATATAGAGCCATATATCTAACTGTCCATCCAGAGCCTCTGGTCTATAAATCTGGAAATCCATTAACACCCAGCAGCCGTCTTCACAGGACATCACCCATCACAGTGCCTCCACCTCACTGCCTGACAACAGAGGTAACCAGTGCCAAGAAGGTTTTAGAAGTCACCAAGAAGATCATTGATCTGCTGACAGGAGAGGTGAGCGGTGCCGGGAATTCTGGGACATTATCCAGTAACAGACAAGGGATGTGTCTGGATGGTGACTGTATCATTGTGTGTGTCAGGTTCCTATAAGGTGTCAGGATGTCACTGTCTATTTCTCCATGGAGGAGTGGGAGTATTTAGAAGGACACAAGGATCTCTACAAGGACGTCATGATGGAGAATCAGCCGCCCCTCACATCACCGGGTAAGAGGAGACTTTATTGTAAAGGAGAGAGCAGTACGGAGGCTCCACCTAGATCCCCCATCATCTGATAAACACATAGAAACAATGTATTCAGTCAGTGTGTGTGTTTCCTACAGATGGGTCCAGTAATGGGAACCCACCAGAGAGATGTCCTCATCCTCTGTATTCCACACAGGAAGATCACACCATCCCCCACCATCATCAGGTAGATGAGTAGAACACAAAAGTTAATCTTGTCTGAATGAGATTATACTATTCTCTCAGTTTATTGGTCCTCACAATTTTCAAGATTTGTTTTTCTTTTTATTGGATTAGCATGATGAACAGATGTATATGAAAATTAAGATTAAAGAGGAAGAAGAGGAAAGGACTGTGACTGGTTATGAGGAGTCTACGGAGGAAGTTGGGATGATGGTGACAATCAAACACGAAGAACCCTCTCTAGATATTAATGCAGGTGAGTAATGAACACTAAATAAAGATACTCTTCATGTATATAGATTGATAATTGAGGATCTGTAGAACATTATCAGGTAATGGGATCTCTACAAGGACATAATGATGGAGAATCAGCCGCCCCTCACATCACCGGGTAAGAGGAGACTTTATTGTAAAGGAGAGAGCAATACGGAGGGTCCACCTAGATCCCCCATCATCTGATAAACACATAGAAACAATGTATTCAGTCAGTGTGTGTGTTTCCTACAGATGGATCCAGTAATGGGAACCCACCAGAGAGATCTCCCCGTCCTCTGTATTCCCAGGATTCCACACAGGAAGATCAAGAGATCCCTCACTATGATCAGGTAGATGGGGCTGAATATGTAGAGCTAAAATGTACTCTGAGCTATGAAATTACATCCTTCTGTGTAATTTTGTGTTCCTCTTCATGTTTTCTATCATATTTGGGGTTTAGGTTGAAGAACTGAAATACATCAAAGTTGAGATTAAAGAGGAAGAAGAGGAGAGGTTGGTGAGTGGAGATCAGCCGTCTATGGCGGAGGGGGAGATGATTATGGAAAGTAAACAGGAGGAATCTTCTCTACATATAGAGACAAGTAAGTAATAAACACTAAATGCAAAAACATTCCATTTTACTTTCCTGAATGTTAATTTACATGTCCGTTGAATTCGCTCTGCACAAACAATCTTAAACCCACAATCAAACCAAGTGAAGGCCAAAACCCATATAAACCAGAATTTTCTCCTACAATAAAAAAATTCCTTCCTAATCCCAAAATAGCAATCAGATAACTCCCTGGCAAAATGTTCTACCATGTTTTTTCCTACAAAGATTGGTAGCTATTTATATTTTATGAGATAAACTACTAAGCCGGTAAAATCCATTACCTGTGTCATACTATTGTACATTTTAAAGCTCTTCTGCAAATAATTATTTTTGTATACAGAGGTTAAACATTTTTTCCTCCAAAAAACTGTTAATCCTGCCTGTGTTAAAAAAACTTTACATCCTTTATTAAGGAAAAGATTAGGAAACCGTAACTCTTGACAGTAGGAACATTGTCGATGTACCTGCCACTCAAACCAACATTTCCAACAAATGGTAGAGATATTGTAGTACATATGATATAGAAATCTCCAGTCCTCTCCTGTAGAATGTAATCTTTACATTTACCGCACTACCCAATGTACCCAACGAACGAGAAGGAGAAACTACACCATATTAAAGGTCCATCTCCATTCCTTATAATAACATCATGTTCACAACAAATGTGGTGGAGATACTGTACACCATATGAAAGGTCCATCTCCATTCCTCAATATAACGTCATGTTCCCAACAAATGACGAGGAGATACTGTACACCATATGAAAGGTCCATCTCCATTCCTCAATATAACGTCATGTTCCCAACAAATGAGGAGGAAATACTGGACACCATATGAAAGGTCCATCTCCATTCCTCAATATAACGTCATGTTCCCAACAAATGAGGAGGAAATACTGGACACCATATGAAAGGTCCATCTCCATTCCTCAATATAATGTCATGTTCCCAACAAATGAGGAGGAGATACTGGACACCATATGAAAGGTCCATCTCCATTCCTCCATATAACGTCATGTTCCCAACAAATGACGAGGAGATACTGTACACCATATGAAAGGTCCATCTCCATTCCTCAATATAACGTCATGTTCCCAACAAATGAGGAGGAGATACTGTACACCATATGAAAGGTCCATCTCCATTCCTCAATATAACGTCATGTTCCCAACAAATGAGGAGGAGATACTGTACACCATATGAAAGGTCCATCACTGTTAAAGGTCTACTTCCATTCTCATGCTAACAATGTTATCAGTGCACAAACACTGTTACCCAATGTGATTTGGGGTGTATTGTGTCCTTTATGTTGCTTGTATTCATTTTTTTATGATTGTACCAGATACTAATGCTGGAATTATTTGTAGTTAAGTTACATCAAAATAATTGACTCCTGAATCCAAGACTAGAAGAATTCTTACAACACTTTTTTAAACATTGCTTTCCAACAGATGGACATTGTGTATGGAATATGAATACCTCAGACGAAGATCTTATTTTATTTCCAGATTATGAACAAGATAACGGGACATCACAACATTCTCCAACAACAAATTCCTTTGGTCAAAGACCTTACTGTTTGGCAAAATCTATGGCTCCTTCGAATCCTAAGGAATCCTCTGATCATTCACATAATATGACTTCAGAAATGTATCCAAAATCTCACAGTGTGGATAGATCAACAGATCCATTTAATTCCGAGGATTCTTCTTTAAACTATGAAGGAGGGCATGTAATAGACAATTCATTGTCATGTTTAGAGTGCAGGAAATTTTTCACTGACAACAGAGCACTTCTTAGACACCAGAGAACTCACACACATGAACATCCTATTTCCATTTCCAATGATGAGAAATGTTTCAATATGAAAGGAAAACGTATTACGCACCAGAGAAGTCATACAGGTGAGTGTCCTTTATCCTGTTCAGAGTGCGGGAAATGTTTCAATCGAAAAGGGGACCTTTCGAAACACCAGAGAACTCACACAGGGGAGCGCCCTTTATCCTGTTCAGAGTGCGGGAAATATTTCGCTCAAAAAGGGGACCTTTTGAAACACCAGAGAACTCACACAGGGGAGCGTCCTTTCTCCTGTTCAGAGTGCGGGAAATGTTTCACTCAGAAAGGAATCCTCCTTATTCACCAGAGAACTCACACAGGTGAGCGCCCTTTTTCATGTTCAGAGTGCGGAAAATGTTTTGCACACAGAGAGGGCCTTTTTATACACCAGAGAATTCACACAGGCGAGCGTCCTTTTTCCTGTTCAGAGTGCGGGAAATGTTTCACAGAGAGAGGAGGCCTTCTTAGACACCTGAGAATTCACACACACGAGCGTCCTTTTTCCTGTTCAGATTGCGGGAAATGTTTCTCTCAGAAAGCAGATCTTCTTCGACACCAGAGAATTCACACAGGTGAGCGTCCTTTTTCCTGTTTGGAGTGTGGGAAATGTTTCACAGAGAGAGGAGGCCTTAGTAGACACCAAAAAATTCACACGGGTGAGCGTCCATTTTCCTGTTCTGAGTGCGGGAAAGGCTTCATTGTGAAGGAAAAACTTCTTATACACCAGAGAACTCACACTGGTTAAAACCCTTTTTCCTTATCCAAGTTTTGGAAATCTTTCATTGAGAAAGCAAAACTTCTTATACACCAGAAAAGTCACACAGGTGAGCACCGTTTTGAATATTTAGAGTGCGGGAAATGTTTCATGCAGAAAGGAGACCTTCCAACACACCAGAAAATTCACATGGACGTGCGTTCATTCTTCTGTTTGGAGTGTGGGAAATATTTCACTCAGAAAAGTGTAATATTTGGACGAGAATTTACACAAATGAATATCCTTTTTCTTCAAAAGAATATCTGGTTGGACACCAGAAAGTTCAGTGATGTAAAGTAAGACACTTTTAAACCATTTCCTGTAGAATAGTATTCTACATTTCTACAGCTCTTTTGGGAAATAATCCTTTCTGTAGTCAGAAGTCAAACCTTTTTTCCTCCCACAACACACAGCCTGTGCCGTCTCCGGACTCCGGACAAAGAATGTCGCCTCATTCAGTAAGGAAAAGGTTAGGAAACATGATCTGTTGACAATAAGAATATCATCAATGTATCTACCCCACAACCCCAAAATGATGGTGGAGGTATTGTCGACCAGATGATATACAAACCTCCCGTCCTCAGAAGAATGGAATCTTTCAATTAACCACCCTACCAAGTGAGGAGGAGATACTGTACACCATATGAAAGGTCCATTTCCATTCCTCAATATAACGTCATGTCCCCAACAAATGAGGAGGAGATACTGTACACCATATGAAAGGTCCATCTCCATTCCTCAATATAACGTCATGTTCCCAACAAATGAGGAGGAGATACTGTACACCATATGAAAGGTCCATCTCCATTCCTCAATATAATGTCATGTTCCCAACAAATGAGGAGGAGATACTGTACACCATATGAAAGGTCCATCTCCATTCCTCAATATAACGTCATGTTCCCAACAAATGAGGTGGAGATACTGTACACCATATGAAAGGTCCATCTCCATTCCTCAATATAACGTCATGTTCCCAACAAATGAGGTGGAGATACTGTACACCATATGAAAGGTCCATCTCCATTCCTCAATATAACGTCATGTTCCCAACAAATGAGGTGGAGATACTGTACACCATATGAAAGGTCCATCTCCATTCCTCAATATAACGTCATGTTCCCAACAAAGGAGGAGGAGATACTGTACACCATATCAAAGGTCCATCTCCATTCCTCAATATAATGTCATTGTGACGAAACGTCTCTACACTCCGCTTGAGTGCTTTCATCATATACCACTTCCTCCCAGTCTGAAAATAGATATCAGATTTTCCAACTGCTCCCAAGCACAAAACAAGACGAGACTTGTTTAGCTGCTGACAGGGACTGTTTATTAGAACCAGAATACAGTCTTTTTATACACTTTTAACACGAGGGATTAGATAACGAGGTAGGGCTGGCTCCTGGATACTCCCCCCTCCCCTCTAGTAAACACTTAGCAGACAACTATATAATTAGCATGTTAATTAACACAACACTTAAGGCAGCCTAGGTGACCAGACAGTCCGTTTCTAGAGGTCAATGTGATCAGCTCTTTCAATGATCATATATTGTTCATAATTAACAACCAAGAATAGTCTTTGGGCAAATCCAAGAAAACCTTCTCACAAAGAGCACCGTTCCCCCAAATGCCAGGGCCCATGATCGTAGGCAAGAGGCTGACATTCAGTCCCCTCCAAAAGCCTCTGTCCCGGGTAAGTCTGTCTCAGTCATGTTCCCAACAAATGAGGAGGAGATACTGTACACCATATGAAAGGTCCATCTCCATTCCTCAATATAACGTCATGTTCCCAACAAATGAGGAGAAGATACTGTACACCATATGAAAGGTCCATCTCCATTCCTCAATATAATGTCATGTTCCCAACAAATGAGGAGGAGATACTGTACACCATATGAAAGGTCCAACTCCATTCCTCAATATAATGTCATGTTCCCAACAAATGAAGTAGTGGAAAGCCTCTACTGCATTTTTACAGTACAAATGTCATCATTGCATCATAGCACAATGACTGTTATCCAAAGTGGTTTTAGTGTATTGTATTGTTTATATTTTTTCATATGATTACTCCCAATACCAGAACTCTGTGGAACTGTTGAGTGCTGTACCAACATATATGACTTCTAAATGTAAAACATGAAGCATACATTAACATTTATTAAAAAATTGCATTCCAAAAAAAAGGTTACTGTTTACGGAATAAAATTACCTCAGAGGGAGATTTTTTTTTTCATTTCCAGGTTGTTATGCACAATGTAATGGGGTGGTACGCTGTTCTTCAAGAAAAAGAAAAAACCTTTAGTCAAAATATGTATCACAGACCTTACCATTTGGATAGATCAATTGATCCCTCTAATCCTGAGGAGTCTTCATTAAAATCATAAACTTGTACTCCAGATATATATCTGAGATCTCTCAATGTGAGATTCAGCAGAATTATCCAATCCCCAGGAATCTTCTTCACGCCATGAAGGAGTTCAATCTACTGATCATTCATTGTCATGTGCAGTGTGTGGAAAATATATCACAGCTAATAGAGCGATTCCTACACACCACAAAACACACAAATATTTCAGTGAGGAAGGAAAACGTCTTACACCAGAAAGGTCACACAGGTGGGCGCCTCTTCTCATGTTTAGAGTAAGGCAAATGCTCCCTTCAGAAAGAGGACCATCTCAGTCATCAGAAAAGTCACACAAGCAACAGGATACATTTACATGAGTGACAAGTGAAATTCTCAAGAATATTGATTGTTCATGGAAGAGTGGCCTTCATAGACAACCTCTATTATTGTTGTTGTAATAAAGGCACTTGAATAAGCCAACAAAAGAAACTACTACTGCACACACTGCAGAGGGAGAACTGTCAGAGAATGTAGTGTGGATGGTGGAGGAGATCTGTCGGAGAATGTAGTGTGGATGGTGGAGGAGATCTGTCGGAGAATGTAGTGTGGATGGTGGAGGAGATCTGTCATTGAATGTAGTGTGGATGGTGGGGGGAGAGCTGTTGGAGAATGTAGTGTGGATGGTGGAGGAGATCTGTCGGAGAATGTAGTGTGGATGGTGGCGGAGATCTGTCGGAGAATGTAGTGTGGATGGTGGAGGAGAGCTGTTGGAGAATGTAGTGTGGAGGGTGGAGGAGATCTGTCAGAGATTGTAGTGTGGATGGTGGAGGAGAGCTGTCGGAGAATGTAGTGTGGATGGTGGAGGAGATCTGTCGGAGAATGTAGTGTGGATGGTGGAGGAGATCTGTCGGAGAATGTAGTGTGGAGGGTGGAGGAGATCTGTCAGAGATTGTAGTGTGGATGGTGGAGGAGAGCTGTCGGAGAATGTAGTGTGGATGGTGGGAGGAGAGCTGTTGGAGAATGTAGTGTGGACTGGATGGTGGGTTGAGAGCTGTCGGAGAATGTAGTGTGGATGGTGGGTTGAGAGCTGTCGGAGAATGTAGTGTGGATGGTGGGTTGAGAGCTGTCGGAGAATGTAGTGTGGATGGTGGAGGAGAGCTGTCGGAGAATGTAGTGTGGATGGTGGAGGAGAGCTGTCGGGGGAATGTAGTGTGGATGGTGGAGGAGAGCTGTCGGAGAATGTAGTGTGGATGGTGGAGGAGAGCTGTCGGAGAATGTAGTGTGGATGGTGGGAGGAGAGCTGTCGGAGAATGTAGTGTGGATGGTGGAGGAGATCTGTCGGAGAATGTAGTGTGGATGGTGGAGGAGATCTGTCGGAGAATGTAGTGTGGATGGTGGAGGAGAGCTGTCGGGGGAATGTAGTGTGGATGGTGGAGGAGAGCTGTCGGAGAATGTAGTGTGGATGGTGGAGGAGAGCTGTCGGAGAATGTAGTGTGGATGGTGGGAGGAGAGCTGTCGGAGAATGTAGTGTGGATGGTGGAGGAGAGCTGTCGGAGAATGTAGTGTGGATGGTGGGAGGAGAGCTGTCGGAGAATGTAGTGTGGATGGTGGAGGAGATCTGTCGGAGAATGTAGTGTGGATGGTGGAGGAGAGCTGTCGGAGATTGTAGTGTGGATGGTGGAGGAGAGCTGTAATGCAATGTAAAAGCAATTCAAAATCATAAATATATATTGGTACAATACATTATAGTGTTGTATTTCAAAAATGAAATTTAGATTTTTCATGTTTTTTTTAATTGTCTGCATTTATATTAGTTATAATCTGTGTGTAATAATGTATGTAACATAAAAAAATATGGCTGTACAGCCATTCCAGCTGCAGTATTGATATTCTCCACAAGGAGGCTATCTGACGTAATGTGAGTTGAACTCATGGACAGGAAGTGAGGTAGGGGGGACAGAAGAATTGGCGTGAAATAGAAACAGGAAGTTCTGGGTGAAAGTTGAGTTGGGAGGATGTAGAGAGGAGACATTGCTGGAACTGGCAGCAGAGAAGGTAATACAATATGTAGGATTATAATAGAGCCTCTGGTTTATAGAACGGATACATCCTAAATATAGAACCATTTATCTAACTGTCCATCCAGAGCCTCTGGTTTATAGAACGGATATATCCTAAATATAGAACCATATATCCAACTGTCTATCCAGAGCCTCTGGTTTATAGAACGGATACATCCTAAATATAGAACCATATATCCAACTGTCCATCCAGAGCCTCTGGTTTATAGAACGGATACATCCTAAATATAGAACCATATATCCAACTGTCTATCCAGAGCCTCTGGTTTATAGAACGGATACATCCTAAATATAGAACCATTTATCTAACTGTCCATCCAGAGCCTCTGGTTTATAGACCAGATACATCCTAAATATAGAGCAATTTATCCAACTGTCCATCCAGAGACTCTGGTTTATAGACCGGATACATCCTAAATATAGAGCCATTTAGCCAACTGTCCATCCAGAGCCTCTGGTTTATAGACCGGATACATCCTAAATATAGAGCCATTTATCCAACTGTCCATCTAGAGCCTCTGGTTTATAGACCAGATACATCCTAAATATAGAACCATTTATCCAACTGTCCATACAGAGCCTCTGGTTTATAGACCGGATACATCCTAAATATAGAGCCATTTATCCAACTGTCCATCCAGAGCCTCTGGTTTATAGACCAGATACATCCCAGGTATATGGTTAGGGGAGAGCTTATTCTTTTACTCCAACTCCTGTTTGATGAAAAACTGGCCGATGAATACCACTACAGATGATGTTGGATTGGAATGCTGCGATGGGGAGGGCTCCCCTTCCAGCCTCATTTGCCCCCTCTTGGCTCTGTCCATTTACTGGTGCTGAAGAGGGCAAAGACAAAAGTGCCTCCCTATGAGTAGAAGCAGCAGAGGTTACTTGTGTGACTTGAACAGGGTGGGAGGTAGAAGGGAAAGATGAAGCTACAGTGAAGGGAGATGGACCAAGGTGAGCCATCTGCTCTGTCCTCCGGGCAAAACAGGCGCCGTCACTGTGCTGGAAGATTTGACTACTCATTCACATGGTGCCCAAGTTGTTAAAACATTTTTGCCTCGTTGCCAGTGCCGAGCACAGATGTTGCAGATGACCATGGTTTCCATCAGACCATCAGAAGTCGAGGTATTAGAGAACACTTATTAGAGACTTAGTGGCAGGCTTCAGCTTTTCCTGAGTACCTCTGTTGTCAGATAATGATGGCCTGATGTGGCTTCTAACTGAGGCCTGCTGCATTGGACTCGGTTGTTTTTGGGTACTCTACCCACTCTCCTGAGATTTTGCTGCTGTGCAACTTCCTTCTCATGTGCTGAACTAGTTCACAGGAGGTCAACTTTTTTCATGAAAAGTTGAACTTGGCTTTCGAGCTTACAATAAGCACCGGCCTGACTGCAGAAACTGACCACCCTTCCCTTCACCCTTGTCTGGTCCTCCTCCTATTCCTAATAAGAGGAAAGTAAGGCTTGGGCATCAGTGCATGATATGTACTTGTCCTCTACCGTTGGTTGTTTTGCGTGCTCAATCAACAGCCCCATCATGGAAGGTTTAAACAAAACGTGCAGACTGTTCGTGATCGACTGCTTCAGAGTATATGGGGGGATTTGGTAGGAAGGCAGTGCAGGAAACCTGTTCATCACTCACCAAAAATTGGCTGCTGTTTGCTTAGCGGAAAAATGTGAAAGAGCTTGTGACAGGAGTGACTTTGGGTCGGGGGTTTGTGGAACTCAGCTTGCCATGGAGAGTTCTGGAGGCTCCTTGTCCAGCTTCCCCGGACCCTCTTATGTGTAAATCACCCTGTGTCTCTAGGGCACAGGGTGAATGAGAAACCCAATATAATCTGTGCTAGTCAGATTCAATGCAGGATATATGTAAAGACTATTCTTAGTTTGTTGATGAACTCAAGATGTTAATTGAGAGAGCTGATCACATTGTCCTCTGTACAATGTAGGAGACAGGCCGACTCCTAATGGAGCTCCCGCTGTCTTGTGGTTGTTATTATGATAATTTATAATCAACTGTGTGAAGCTCGGTGACAACAAGTCTGACCTGTAGTGAAATCCTGATGGGCACAGAGTCACATCGGCTGCTTAAAGGGATTAGTTAATTAGCTCATGTTAATTTGTTACAGGTGTATTGTTAGAGTAATATGAGCAGGAGGGGGGATCTCCTCTTCTATAAATACTGTAATTTTGGTTCTAAATAAACAGTCCATGTTGGCACTAAGCAAGTTTTGTCTCGTTTAGTGCTTGGGAGCGGTTGGAATATCTGAGATCCATATTCAGACTGGGAGGAAGTTGTATATGACGAAAGCACTCAAGAGGAGTGTGGGAGCGTTTCGTCACAGAGCTCATTTGAAGTGACCCATGCTAGGTCATCCACTCTACTAGGGTAATAATAACACTCACCTCCTACTGTAATAAAAACAGCAGAAACAGGAAAACCCAAATGACACCTCCCCCTCCCTCTTATCTTCTCCATAACATAGGGGGTGTTCTGCTGTCCTCGCAGATAGCTGGATACAATATAAATGATAAGAGTTCAGCATAGGCAGAGAACATAGGAAGTTATTTGTTGACAAGTTATGTCAGAATCAACTGGTAATAATAATAATATCAATATAACAAATTGCGTTCCATGATAATTAACGGAACAAAAGTGAGCATATAAGAAAGGTTGATTCTTATGCCTTGTACACACGATCGGGCTTTCCGCCAACAAAACCATGGACTTTTGTTCGAACAATGTTGGCTCAAACTTGTCTTGCATACACACGGTCACACAAATGTTGGCCCAAAATCCCGAGCGTAAGAACGCGGTGCCGTACAAGACGTACGACGAGCCGAGAAAAAGGAAGTTCAATAGCCAGTGCGGCTCCTTCTGCTTGATTCCGAGCATGCGTGAACTTTTGTGCGACGGACTTGTGTACACACGATCGGACTTTCCGACAACAAAGTTGTGTTGGCTGAAAATTTGAGAACCTGCTCTCAAACATTTGTTGGCGGAAATTTCCGACAGCTAATGTTCGATGGAGCATACACACGATCGGACTTTACGACAAAAAGCTCACATCGAACATTTCCCGTCGGAAAATCCGACCGTGTGTGCGCTGCATTAGGGTTTACACTCCCATTAAAGAAAATCTCTAGTTTATTGTCAGCGAGATTAACAAGACCACCGATAAGAAGCAGTCTGAGGTATCTTAACTATAGAAGAACTCTGCGCAGACATTCTTCCAAGTAAAGTCCAGATAATTCTCAGTTTATTATCCGTCTACAGAGAGGAGAGTCCTGTACAGATCACATCAATGAGGATGGATGAAGACCAAAGTCACATGACTGAGACGATATTGAACCTCACCCTGGAGATCATCTACCTGCTGACCGGAGAGGTGAGGAGGATTCTGGGAGGTCACATGACATCACTCTTATCTTTCAAATGGCCTGACCAGAGAGGTGAGGAGGATTCAGGGAAGTCTGTAGTGATAATTGTTACTTTCTCTCTTTACACAGGATTATAAAGTAGTGAAGAAAATATCTGGTGATCCATTAACACCCAGCAGCCGTCTTCACAGGACATCACCCATCACAGTGCCTCCACCTCACTGCCTGACAACAGAGGTAACCAGTGCCAAGAAGATTCTAGAAGTCACCAACAAGATCATCGATCTGCTGACAGGAGAGGTGAGCGGTGCCGGGAATTCTGGGACATTATCCAGTAACAGACAAGGGATGTGTCTGGATGGTGACTGTATCATTGTGTGTGTCAGGTTCCTATAAGGTGTCAGGATGTCACTGTCTATTTCTCCATGGAGGAGTGGGAGTATTTAGAAGGACACAAGGATCTCTACAAGGACGTCATGATGGAGAATCAGCCGCCCCTCACATCACCGGGTAAGAGGAGACTTTATTGTAAAGGAGAGAGCAGTACGGAGGCTCCACCTAGATCCCCCATCATCTGATAAACACATAGAAACAATGTATTCAGTCAGTGTGTGTGTTTCCTACAGATGGATCCAGTAATGGGAACCCACCAGAGAGATGTCCCCGTCCTCTGTATTTCTGGGATTCCACACAGGGAGATCCCACCATCCCCCACCATCATCAGGTAGGTAAACTTAAACATCAACTTTTACCGCTTAAGCACCACTAGTTATACTGCGGCAGGTTAGCTGCCCTGCGCGAATTGCCATCGTACATCGGTTCACGCAGGTGCAGTGGCAGGCGTTCACCGGTGGCGCGCTCTCATGCCCGCTGCACGCTGCGGGAGTGTGCCTGTGGGTCGGGCAGACTCAATGTCCGCTGGCGACAGGCGATCGCCTAATACAGAGGCAGAATGGGGATCTGCCTTTGTAAACAAGACGGATCCCCATTCTGACAGGGGTCATGTCAGAGATCTACTGTTTCCAGTGATCAGGAACAGTGATCTCTGTTATGTCCTAGGCAGCCCCCCCCCCCCCCCCCCCACAGTTAGAACACACCTAGAGAACACACTTAACCCCTTGATCGCCCCCTAGTGTTAACCCTTTCCCTGCCAGTGTCATTTTTACATTGATCGGTGCATTTTTATAGCACTGATCAATGTAATAATGTCACTGGTCCCCAAAAAGTGTAATTTAGGGTCAGATTGTCCGCCGCAATGTCGCAGTCCCGCTAAAAAATGCAGATCGCCGCCATTACCAGTAAAAACAATAACAAAAAATCAAAGTCCCTAAATCTATCCCACAGTTTGTAGACACAATAACTTTTGCGCAAACCTATCAATATATATTTTACCAAAAATATGTAGAAGAATACATATTGGCCTAAACTGATGAATACATTTTTTTTTTTGGGATATGATTTATAGCAAAAAGTAAAAAAATGTTTTTTTCTAAATTGTCGCTCTTTGTTTCTAGCTCAAAAAAAAAAAAAAATGCAGAGGTGATCAAATATCACCAAAATAAAGCTCTATTTGTGGGGAAAAAGAGATGTCAATTTTGTTTGGGTACACGCGCAATTGTTCAGTTAAAGCGACGCAGTGCCATATCACAAAAAATGGCCTGGTCATTAAGGGGGCAAATCCTGCCAGTTCTTACGTGGTTAAAGATGTATTCCAAGCATTCTTGTATGTAATTTATGGTTCCTTTTTTTCTTTTATCATCTTTGGAGTTTAGGCTGTAGAACAAAAAGACATCAAGGTTGAGGTAAAAGAGGAAGAAGAAGAGAGGTTGGTGAGTGGAGATCAGCAGTCTATGGAGGAGGGGGAGATGCTTATGGAAAATAAACAGGAGGGATCTTCTCTACATATGGACACAAGTAAGTAATTTCCTGAAGTAATATGCTAAGTCATTTAAAATCTTTCCCATCAATCACAATTCTACCTTTTTACAGCTTTTCCACAGAGAATCCTTTCTGTATACAGAGGCTCATTTGTTTTTCTCCAAAAACAGTTTGTACTGTCCTAGTTTAAGACAGAAAACGTAATTTTCCTTCATTTGAAGTAGTTGTAAACCCTTACAAACCACTTGGACCTACAGGTAAGCCTAGATTAAGGCTTACCTGTAGGTCAAAGAAATATCTCCTAAACCTACACGTTTAGGAGATATTTGCCAAAAGACAGGCACCGCTGTCTACGACGCATGCGCCATAGACAGCAGCGCGCTGGCGCACTGAGAAAGCCGCTCTCAACAGCGACATGCTGCGAGTGGCGGCTCCCGTGCACATGCGCGGGAGTGACGTCATTGCGGCGCCGTCAAAGGACAGCGACGGAGCCGCGAGACCCACCAAGAAGATGGAGGCGCCGTACGCGGTGACTTCGCTGGCTCCTGTGTCAGGTAAGTGACACATAATGGACTACTATGCGATGCATAGTAGTCCATTATGCTTTTCCTTTGCAGGGAAACAAAGAGGAAGTAAACCCATCAGGGTTTACTTCCTCTTTAAGGAAAAGATTAAGATTTAAACTATTGACAATAAGTACATCATCTATGTACCTTCAACTCAACATTCCCAACAAATGTGGTAGAGGTGGTGTAGACCACATGGTATACAAATTTCCAGCCCTCGCCTGTAGAATGTAATCTTTGTATTTACTACACTATCCAATGTTACAAAAAAACAAAAAACGAGGAGATATTGTATAGCATATGAAAGGTGTATCTCCATTATTCAATATAATGTCATGTTCCCAATGAATGAGGTAGAGAAAGGCCCATTTAATCTTTGTTGTTAGCATATTACCCAATGTTTCTAGCAAATGAGGAGGAGATACTGTACACCATATGAAAGGTCCATATCGATTCCTCAATATAACGTCATGTTCCCAACAAATGAGGAGGAGATACTGTACACCATATGAAAGGTCCATCTCCATTCCTCAATATAACGTCATGTTCCCTACAAATGAGGAGGAGATACTGTACACCATATGAAAGGTCCATCTCCATTCCTCAATATAACGTCATGTTCCCAACAAATGAGGAGGAGATACTGTACACCATATGAAAGGTCCATCTCCATTCCTCAATATAACGTCATGTTCTCAACAAATGAGGAGGAGATACTGTACACCATATGAAAGGTCCATCTCCATTCCTCAATATAACGTCATGTTCCCAACAAATGAGGAGGAGATACTGTACACCATATGAAAGGTCCATCTCCATTCCTCAATATAACGTCATGTTCCCAACAAATGAGGAGGAGATACTGTACACCATATGAAAGGTCCATCTCCATTCCTCAATATAACGTCATGTTCCCAACAAATGAGGAGGAGATACTGTACACCATATGAAAGGTCCATCTCCATTCCTCAATATAACGTCATGTTCCCAACAAATGAGGAGGAGATACTGTACACCATATGAAAGGTCCATCTCCATTCCTCAATATAATGTCATGTTCCCAACAAATGAGGAGGAGATACTTTAAACCATATTAAATGTTCATCTTCATTGTTATATGGAAATTGAGATTCCTAAATACAAGACTTAAAGAATTCTTATAATATTTGGTTTAAACATTGCTTTCCAAGAGATGGGCACTGGATATGGAATATCAACCTCAGACGGAGATCTTTTTTTTATTTCCAGATTATGCACACGATAACGGAACAGCACAAAATTCACAACAAACAAATTCCTTTGATCAAAACATACATCACAGACCATGCGGTTTGGCAAGATCGATGGATCCTTTGAATCCCGAAGAATCCTCTATTCATTCTCAAAATATCACTTCAGATATTCACCTAAAATCTCACAGTGTGGAAAGATCAACTGGCCCATCTAGTCCCAAGAAGTCTTCTTTAAACCCGGAAGGAGATCATGTAGTAGACAATTCATTGTCTTGTTTAGAGAGTGGGAACTCCTTCACTGAAAACAAAGTACTTTTTAGACACCAGAGAACTCCCATTCCTGAACACTCGTCTTCCTTTTCCGAGTTCGGGAAATGTTTCACTAATGAAGGACAACTTCTTACACACCAGAGAAGTAACACATGCGAGCATCCTTTTTCCTGTTCAGAGTGCGGGAAATGTTTCACTCAGAAAGGATGCCTTCTTATACACCAGAGAATTCACACGGGTGAGCGTCCTTTTTGCTGTTCAGAGTGCGGTAAATGTTTCATTGAGAAGGCAAAACTTCTAACACACCAGAGAACTCACACAGGTGAGCGTCCATTTTCCTGTTCAGAGTGCGGAAAAAGCTTTGCTCAAAAAGGAACCCTCATCAGACACCAGAGAATGCACACAGGCGAGCGCCCTTTTTCCTGTTCAGAGTGCGGGAAATGTTTCCCTGAGAAGGGAAAACTTCTCAGACATCAGAGAGTTCACACCGGTGCACGTTCTTTTTCCTGTTCAGAGTGCGGGAAATGTTTCACAAAGAAAGGAAAATTTCTTAGACACAAGGAAACTCACACAGGTGAGCATTCTTTTTACTGTTTAGAGTGCGGAAAATGTTTCACTGAGAAAGCAAACCTTCTTATACACTATCAAAGTCACAAAGGCAAGCGCCCGCACTCGTGTTTGGAGTGCGGAAAAATTTTCAACCGCAAAGGGAACCTTCTTAGACACCAGAGAATTCACAGCCGTGAGAGTCCTTTTGCGTGTTCTAAGTGCGGGAAATGTTTTGTTGTGAGAGAAAAACTACTTAAACATCAGAGAATTCAGCATAGTGAGCATCCTTTTTCCTCTTAAGAGTGCAAGCAATGTTTCACTGTGAAACCGACAGAAAGGTTACAAAGTCAAGCTCACCTTTTAATGTTCAAAGTGCGGGAAATGTTTTACCCAGAAAGAAGACCCTCTTACACAGCAGAGAATTTACATGGGCAAACATCCATTTTTCTGTTCAGGGTGCTGGAAATTTTTTATCCACAAAACCATCCTACTTAAACCTAAGATGATAAATAAGAGAATAAGCAACAGAGTACAATATTGAGTCAGTTTTAAACTATTTTTTTGTGGAATAGTATTCTACATTTCTGCAGCTCTTCCAGCAAAGAATCCTTTCTGTAGTCAGAAGGTAAACCTTTTTTCCCTCCCACAACATTCAGTCTGTCATGCCTTTGTTTGGGAACTTCACATCATTCAGTAAGGAAAAGATCAAGAACTATTAACTGTTTACAATAAGAACATCGTCAATGTACCTATTCTACAGCCCCACATTCCCAACAAATGTGGCGCAGGTACTGTAGATGATTTGGTGTACAAACCTCCAGTCAACTTTTACCGCATTGCACAATGTTACAAACAAACTATGTGGATATACTTTACACCATAGGATAAGAAAGGTCCATCTCCGTTCCTCAATATAACGTCATGACATAAGGAGGAGGAGATACTGTACACCATATGAAAGGTCCATCTCCATTCCTCAATATAACGTCATGTCCCCAACAAATGAGGAGGAGATACTGTACACCATATGAAAGGTCCATCTCCATTCCTCAATATAACGCCATGTTCCCAACAAATGAGGAGGAGATACTGTACACCATATGAAAGGTCCATCTCCATTCCTCAATATAAACGTCATGTTCCCAACAAATGAGGTGGAGATACTGTACACCATATGAAAGGTCCATCTCCATTCCTCAATATAACGCCATGTTCCCAACAAATGAGGAGGAGATACTGTACACCATATGAAAGGTCCATCTCCATTCCTCAATATAACGTCATGTTCCCAACAAATGAGGAGGAGATACTGTACACCATATGAAAGGTCCATCTCCGTTCATCAATATAACGTCATGTTCCCAACAAATGAGGTGGAGATACTGTACACCATATGAAAGGTCCATCTCCGTTCATCAATATAACGTCATGTTCCCAACAAATGAGGAGGAGATACTGTACACCATATGAAAGGTCCATCTCCATTCCTCAATATAACGCCATGTTCCCAACCAATGAGGAGGAGATACTGTACACCATATGAAAGGTCCATTCCTCAATATAATTTATTATTTTTTATTTTTATTTATTATTTCTTTTTTTTTTTTTTTTATGGTTGAACTGGATGGATTTGTGTCCTTTTTCAGCCTAGTTAACTATGTAACTATATAATGTCATGTTCCCAACAAATGAGGAGGAGATATGGTACACTACATTTATATCCTTTATCTGGTTTGTATTTATTTTTTGGTATGATTGCACCCAATTCTATGCCAGAACTCTGAGAAACTGGTGAGTGTTGTACAAACATGTATAATTTCTGAATGGAAGACTTGAAGCATACGTATAACTTTTATTAAAATATTGCTTTCCTACATATGGTCACTGTGTAATAATACCTCAGAGGGAGAGTTTGTTTTATTTCCAGATTGTAATGCACAAGATCATTGGACAGTACACTATTTCCCAAGAATAAAATCCTTCATTCAAAATATACATACTATGACGGTGTGAATAGATCAACAAATCCATCCAATCTCAAGGAATCTTCTTCACACCATGGCGGAGTTCACATTACATTGTTATGTTCAGGTTGTGCTAAATATTTCCCCCAAATACTTGCAAAAGAGAACATCTCTATTTATATTAAAAGTGTGGGAAATGATTCTGTGAGACACCATAAAAGACCTTTCTTATGTTCAGCATGAAGGAAATTTTTCTGTAAACTTCTTACGCACCAGAAATGCCACCCGAAAAAGTCACCAGAAAAATCACAAAGACGAGCTCCCTGTCTCATGTAGGGGAAACGTTCCTTCAGAAAGAGGACCTCAGACATCAACCCTAGGGTGAGCATCGCTATTCATGCTTAGAGTGAGGGAAATCTTTCATACATAAAATGCACCTTCATGTTCCCCAGAGAATTCATGTAGGTGAGCATCCTTTTTCCTCCTGTGCGCAGTGCGGGGAATGTTTCCACGAGAAAGAAAAGCTTCTTATACACCGGAGAATTCACACCGGCTAATGTCCCCATTCATGTTCAGAGAGCGGGAAAGGTTTCATTCATGAAGGAGACCTTTTAATACGCCATATAATTCACCTGAGTGATCTTCCTTATTCATGTTCAGAGTGTGGGAAATATTTTACTCATAAAGGACAACTTATTAGACACGGGAACAGTCCTATCATTGAGCACCCTTTCTCATGTTTAGAGCGTGGGATAGGTTTCATTCAGAAAGACGACCTTCTTTCTGAGGGCCAAGTTATGTACAATATGCATCACAGTACAATAGAACGTTAAAATTAGTTGTTTTAGGGGCATTAAACTGTATCAATATAGTGATTGTAAAGGCTTGTTTTTAAAAAAAAACACATATTTACCTCCACTGTGCATCTCGTTTTGCACAGTGTGGCCCCCGAACATCCTCTTCTGGGGTCCCTCGGCGGCTCTTGCGGCTCCTCCCCGCATCAGATAACCCCCTAGGAGATGCGCTCTCCCGGGGGGGTTACCTTGCAGGCACGCTCCTGAGTCCAGCATTTGCGTCCATAGACACGAATGCCGGACTCAGACCCGCCCCCCGGCATTCGCGTAATTGGAATTGATTGACAGCAGCGGGAGCCGATGGCTGCGCTGCTATCAATCTATCCAATCATGAGCTGGGACCCCACGGAGAGAGGGAGAGCGCGTCTCCGCCAAGGGAAATATGGGGCTCGGGTGAGTAAAACCTGAATGCATTAAGGTGAAAAAACACGAGGGTTTACAACCTCTTTAACCGCTTCCCGACCGGCGCCTGTACATATACGTCGGCAGAATGGCACGGCTAGGCAAAAGCACGTATATATACGTACCCTTAAATTGCCTAGCCGTGGGGTTGCACGCGCGCCGCCGCGCTCGCGACCCGGTCGGGAGCTCCGTGACCACGGCCGCGGGACCAGCGGACCCGATCGCCGCTGGTGTCCCGCGATCGGGTCACAGAGCTGAAGAACGGGGAGAGGTCTGTGTAAACAAACCTCTCCACGCGCTTCACTACACTGCCTGTCATTGATCGACTGTTCCCTGTCATCGGGAAAGCCGATCAATGATGTCAGACGTCAGCCCCGCCCCCTACTGTAACAAAAAACACAACACGTCACACCAACTCGTCCCCGCCCCCTAGTGGTTAACTCCTTCACTGCCACTGTCATTTACATAGGAATCAGTGCATTTAAATAGCACTGATTTCTATATAAATAACAATGGTCCCAAAAATGTGTCAAAAATGTCTGATGTGTCCGCCATAATGTCGCAGTCACAATAAAAATCGCTGATCGCCGCCATTACTAGTAAAAAATAAAAATATTAATAAAAATGCTATAAAACTATCCCCTATTTTGTAAACGCTATAACTTTTGCGCAAACCAATCAATAATCGCTAATTGCGATTTTTTTTACCAAAAATATGTAGAAGAATACGCATCGGCCTAAACTGAGGAAAAAAAATGTTTTTGTATACATTTTTTGGGGATATTTATTATAGCAAAAAGCAAAAAATATTGCATTGTTTTCAAAATTGTCGCTCTATTTTTGTTTATAGCGCAAAATATAAAACCGCAGAGGTGATCAAATACCACCAAAAGAAAGCTCTATTTGTGGGAAAAAAGGACGCCAATTTTGTTTGGGAGCCACGTCGCACGACCGCGCAGTTGTCAGTTAAAGCGACGCAGTGCCGAATCGCAAAAAGGGGCCTGGTCCTTTGGCTGCAAATTGGTCCGGGGATGAAGTGGTTAAGGCCCCTTTCACACTGAGGCTTTTTTCAGGCGCTACAGCGCTAAAAATAGCGCCTGTATAGCACCTGAAAAAAACATGCCCATTCACTCCAGTGTGAAAGCGGGAGGGCTTTCACACTGGAGCGGTGCGCTAGCAGGGCAGTCAAAAAAGTCCTGCTAGCAGCATCTTTGGAGTGGTGAAGGAGCGGTGTATTCACCTCTCCTAAACTGCTCCTACCCATTGAAATCAATGGGGCAGCGCGGCCATACCGCCGGCAATGCGCCGCTGCAGCGGCGCTTTACGGGCAGTTTTAACCCTTTTTCGGCCACAAGCGGGGGTTAAAACCGCACCGCTAGCGGGCGAATACCGCCGCTAAAACGACGGTAAAAATAGAGCCGCTTTACCGCCGACACTGCTCCCGCCCCAGTGTGAAAGGGGCCTAAAGGCAACAGTGTTGACTCAGTTCCACACTCCTACTATGTTAATACGAGGGCAAATATTGGCAATATGAAGAAAATATGACAGCAAAAGAGGAAGGTGGGTAACACAATGGTAATAATGACAATACATGAGGCAACACAACAATTGTGAAAATACAACCATTGTCCTAAACATGGGCAATGCATAATCAATGGTATTGGTACATTAAAAGGAAAATACAATAACTAAAGCCCACTCTATTTTTTATACATATATATCTATAAATATTGACATGGGAATTTATAAATAGGCAACTCCTATCGTCATATTGATTAGTGGTTGCAAATTATTAATAACTACTGCAGTAGGGAACAGACACAAATGATACACTCCGCATCTTTCCAAATAACTGTTCTGCTTTATTATGACGCAATTGAAGGTTTTTATACACATGATTACATAGGTATCGCATTAATATTACAATTGTACGGTTATGGTAACAAGGGGCGTAACATAGGTGTGCAATACATATCGAATACAATTATATACAGAAATTTCCTTTACAGTCTATATATATATATATATATATATATATATATATATATAAAGATAAATATATATATATACACACACACACACACACACATATACACACAATATGCATATGTAGAAAGGATGGCTATCAAAATACAGTCCATACATCTCTTGTGCTACTACCCCAAATAAGCCCTTAATAATAAACAGGATGAGATGGAGACTCATGTCCTCGGATAGCACCAGTACTCTGGCATTCCATCGTCCAATAAAAGAAAAACATAAAAAGATTAATGTCTATGTAGGAGGTTGAAACGTGTCAATAAATTACAGGTATTAATCCCTTTTAATGGATGAATCTGATAAAATCGTATATGTTTTACTGTTGAGACATTGTGGTGCCGGATTTGTTCTCTTATAACGGCTATAAAAATGTACTAAGCCATAGAATTCATACAGGATATGGGTGACAAGTGAAAGTTCCATCTAAATTGATGATTTGTTGGAGAATGTAGTGTGGATGGTGGAGGAGATCTTTCGGAGACTGTAGTGTGGATGGTGGAGGAGATCTGTCGGAGAATGTAGTGTGGATGGTGGAGGAGATCTTTCGGAGAATGTAGTGTGGAAGGTGGAGGAGCTCTGTCGGAGAATGTAGTGTGGATGGTGGAGGAGAGCTGTCGGAGAATGTAGTGTGGATGGTGGAGGAGATCTGTCGGAGAATGTAGTGTGGATGGTGGGAGAAGAGCCGTCGGAGAATGTAGTGTGGATGGTGGAGGAGATCTGTCGGAGAATGTAGTGTGGATGGTGGAGGAGATCTGTCAGAGAATGTTGTGTGGATGGTGGGAGGAGATCTGTTGGAGAATGTAGTGTGGGTGGTGGGAGGAGAGCTGTCGGAGAATGTAGTGTGGACGGTGGGAGGAGAGCTGTCGGAGAATGTAGTGTGGATGGTGGAGGAGATCTGTCGGAGAATGTAGTGTGGATGGTGGGAGAAGAGCCGTCGGAGAATGTAGTGTGGATGGTGGAGGAGATCTGTCGGAGAATGTAGTGTGGATGGTGGGGTGAGAGCTGTCGGAGAATGTAGTGTGGATGGTTGGGGGAGATCTGTCGGAGAATGTAGTGTGGATGGTGGTGATCTGTCGGAGAATGTAGTGTGGATGGTGGAGGAGATCTGTCGGAGAATGTAGTGTGTGATGGTGGGAGGAGAGCTGTCGGAGAATGTAGAATGTGGATGGTGGAGGAGATCTGTCGGAGAGTGTGGTGTGTGAGAGGTGGTGGTGGGAGAGCTGTCGGAGAATGAAGTGTGGATGGTGGATGGTGGAGGAGATCTGTCGGAGAATGTAGTGTGGATGGTGGAGGAGATCTGTCGGGAATGTAGTGTGGATGGTGGAGGAGATCTGTCGGAGAATGTAGTGTGGATGGTGGAGGAGATCTGTCGGAGAATGTAGTGTGGATGGTGGAGGAGAGCTGTCGGAGATTGTAGTGTGGATGGTGGAGGAGATCTGTCGGAGAATGTAGTGTGGATGGTGGGAGAAGAACCTGTCGGAGAATGTAGTGTGGATGGTGGAGGAGAGCTGTCGGAGAATGTAGTGTGGATGGGTGGAGGAGATCTGTCGGAGAATGTTGTGTGAATGAGTAGTGTGGATGGTGGAGGAGATCTGTCGGAGAATGTAGTGTGGATGGTGGAGGAGATCTGTCGGAGAATGTAGTGTGGATGGTGGGAGGAGATCTGTCGGAGAATGTAGTGTGGATGGTGGAGGAGATCTGTCGGAGAATGTAGTGTGGATGGTGGAGGAGATCTGTCGGAGAATGTGGTGTGGATGGTGGAGGAGATATGTAGGAGAATGTAGTGTGGATGTGTGGAGGAGATCTGTCGGAGAATGTAGTGTGGATGGTGGAGGAGATCTGTCGGAGAATGTAGTGTGGATGGTGGAGGAGATCTGTCGGAGAATGTAGTGTGGATGGTGGAGGAGAGCTGTCGGAGTATGTAGTGTGGATGGTGGAGGAGGAGATCTGTCGGAGAATGTAGTGTGGATGGTGGAGGAGATCTGTCGGAGAATGTAGTGTGGATGGTGGAGGAGATCTGTCGGAGAATGTAGTGTGGATGGTGGAGGAGATCTGTCGGAGAATGTAGTGTGGATGGTGGGAGGAGATCTGTCGGAGAATGTAGTGTGGATGGTGGAGGAGATCTGTCGGAGAATGTAGTGTGGATGGTGGAGGAGATCTGTCGGAGAATGTAGTGTGGATGGTGGGAGGAGAGCTGTCGGAGAATGTAGTGTGGATGGTGGAGGAGATCTGTCGGAGAATGTAGTGTGGATGGTGGAGGAGATCTGTCGGAGAATGTAGTGTGGATGGTGGAGGAGATCTGTCGGAGAATGTAGTGTGGATGGTGGAGGAGATCTGTCGGAGAATGTAGTGTGGATGGTGGAGGAGATCTGTCGGAGAATGTAGTGTGGATGGTGGAGGAGAGCTGTCGGAGAATGTAGTGTGGATGGTGGTGGAGAGCTGTCGGAGAATGTAGTGTGGATGGTGGAGGAGAGCTGTCGGAGAATGTAGTGTGGATGGTGGAGGAGAGCTGTCGGAGAATGTAGTGTGGATGGTGGTGGAGGAGATCTGTCGGAGAATGTAGTGTGGATGGTGGAGGAGATCTGTCGGAGAATGTAGTGTGGATGGTGGTGGAGAGCTGTCGGAGAATGTAGTGTGGATGGTGGAGGAGATCTGTCGGAGAATGTAGTGTGGATGGTGGAGGAGATCTGTCGGAGAATGTAGTGTGGATGTGTGGAGGAGATCTGTCGGAGAATGTAGTGTGGATGGTGGAGGAGATCTGTCGGAGAATGTAGTGTGGATGGTGGAGATCTGTCGGAGAATGTAGTGTGGATGGTGGAGGAGATCTGTCGGAGAATGTAGTGTGGATGGTGGGAGGAGATCTGTCGGAGAATGTAGTGTGGATGGTGGAGGAGATCTGTCGGAGAATGTAGTGTGGATGGTGGGAGGAGAGCTGTCGGAGAATGTAGTGTGGAGGAGATCTGTCGGAGAATGTAGTGTGGATGGTGGAGGAGATCTGTCGGAGAATGTAGTGTGGATGGTGGAGGAGATCTGTCGGAGAATGTAGTGTGGATGGTGGAGGAGATCTGTCGGAGAATGTAGTGTGGATGGTGGAGGAGATCTGACGGAGAATGTAGTGTGGATGGTGGTGGAGATCTGTCGGAGAATGTAGTGTGGATGGTGGAGGAGAGCTG
Organism: Lithobates sylvaticus; assembly: GCA_028564925.1. Taxonomy (NCBI): domain Eukaryota; kingdom Metazoa; phylum Chordata; class Amphibia; order Anura; family Ranidae; genus Lithobates; species Lithobates sylvaticus. The sequence continues at coordinate 606,380,227 of CM053028.1, forward strand.
TCGGAGAATGTAGTGTGGATGGTGGAGGAGATCTGTCGGAGAATGTAGTGTGGATGGTGGAGGAGATCTGTCGGAGAATGTAGTGTGGATGGTGGAGGAGATCTGTCGGAGAGATGTAGTGTGGATGGTGGAGGAGATCTGTAGGAGAATGTAGTGTGGATGGTGGAGGAGATCTGTCGGAGAATGTAGTGTGGATGGGTGGAGGAGAGCTGTCGGAGAATGTAGTGTGGATGGTGGAGGAGAGCTGTCGGAGAATGTAGTGTGGATGGTGGAGGAGATCTGTCGGAGAATGTAGTGTGGATGGTGGAGGAGATCTGTCGGAGAATGTAGTGTGGATGGTGGAGGAGATCTGTCGGAGAATGTAGTGTGGATGGTGGGGAGGAGATCTGTCGGAGAATGTAGTGTGGATGGTGGAGGAGATCTGTCGGAGAATGTAGTGTGGATGGTGGAGGAGATCTGTCGGAGAATGTAGTGTGGATGGTGGAGGAGATCTGTCGGAGAATAGTGTGGATGGTGGAGGAGATCTGTCGGAGAATGTAGTGTGGATGGTGGAGGAGATCTGTCGGAGAATGTAGTGTGGATGGTGGAGGAGATCTGTCGGAGAATGTAGTGTGGATGGTGGAGGAGATCTGTCGGAGAATGTAGTGTGGATGGTGGAGGAGATCTGTCGGAGAATGTAGTGTGGATGGTGGAGGAGATCTGTCGGAGAATGTAGTGTGGATGGTGGAGGGAGATCTGTCGGAGAATGTAGTGTGGATGGGGGAGGAGAGCTGTCGGAGAATGTAGTGTGGATGGTGGAGGAGATCTGTCGGAGAATGTAGTGTGGATGGTGGAGGAGATATGTCGGAGAATGTAGTGTGGATGGTGTGAGGAGAGCTGTCGGAGAATGTAGTGTGGATGGTGGGGGAGGGAGAGCTGTCGGAGAATGTAGTGTGGATGGTGGAGGAGATCTGTCGGAGAATGTAGTGTGGATGGTGGAGGAGATCTGTCGGAGAATGTAGTGTGGATGGTGGGGAGGAGATCTGTCGGAGAATGTAGTGTGGATGGTGGTGGAGGAGATCTGTCGGAGAATGTAGTGTGGATGGTGGAGGAGAGCTGTCGGAGAATGTAGTGTGGATGGTGGAGGAGATCTGTCGGAGAATGTAGTGTGGATGGTGGTGGAGGAGATCTGTCGGAGAATGTAGTGTGGATGGTGGGGAGAGATCTGTCGGAGAATGTAGTGTGGATGGTGGGAGGAGAGCTGTCGGAGAATGTAGTGTGGATGGTGGAGGAGATCTGTCGGAGAATGTAGTGTGGATGGTGGTGGAGAGCTGTCGGAGAATGTAGTGTGGATGGGGGAGGAGATCTGTCGGAGAATGTAGTGTGGATGGTGGAGGAGATCTGTCGGAGAATGTAGTGTGGATGGTGGTGGAGGAGATCTGTCGGAGAATGTAGTGTGGATGGTGGAGGAGATCTGTCGGAGAATGTAGTGTGGATGGTGGAGGAGATCTGTCGGAGAATGTAGTGTGGATGTGTGGAGGAGATCTGTCGGAGAATGTAGATTGGATGGTGGAGGAGAGCTGTCGGAGAAATTAGTGTGGATGGTGGAGGACATCTGTCGGAGAATGTAGTTTGTATTGTTGATGAACATGTCTGTTCTGGGGACTTTTTCGCATTGCAGTGCAGATCTCTGGAAGGGATGGAATCTGATGGGAGATTCATATACTCTCATATAACATTTGTTCCTGTTGGTAGAATCATCCAGCAATGTGAAAGCTCTAATCTGTGTGATAAATATTTTTTAAGGTATAATTCTCCGTACTATTGTTTAGTTTGCTATTTATTCTTCAGTGTCATCAGGATTGTACCTACTAATGCCCCATACACACGGTCGGAAAATCCGACCACAAAATCCATCAGATTTTTTCCGACGGATTTTGTCCGACACTGGTGTTGCGTACACACGGTCGGACAAAGTTGTCGGAAAATCTGATCATACTGAACGTGGTGACGTTTGTTGCCTACGACGGGACTACGTAGAGGCTAGTAGCCAATAGCTTTGGTCTTATAATGTGATCTGAGCATGCGTGGCACTTTGTCCGTCGGAATTCGCTACACACGATCGGAAAAAGTCTGATAGGACTTTGTTGTCGGAAAATTTGAGAGCAGGAGATAAAACTTTGTCCGTCGGATGGACCTACACACGGTCGGAATTTCCGACAACATTGTCCGATAGGACATTTTCCGTCGGAAAATCCGACCGTGTGCACGGGGCATAAGACTATAAAAACGTTTTTGTTTTTCATTCATTTATTTTGGGGAGGGGGGGTATTCTTAATCTGCATGTGAAAATAATTGAATGAGCACCATGCAAATTGGCGATGATGTTATTAACAATGTAGAAATATAAATATATCTAAATGTTATGTGCATTATGTTGTATTTCAAAGACTGATTTCTTTTTCTTAATTGTTTTATTTTTTTTATATTATCTGGATTAATCTGTGTGTGTAATGTATGTAATGCAATAGAAGAACGTAGACTGCAGTATTTATATTTGACCACATGAAGGAAGAGATGTAAGATAAGACAGGAAGTGATGTCACATAGAAACAGGAAGTTCCGGGGGATAGTTGAGTTGGGTGGAAGTAGAGAGGAGACATTGTTGAAGTTGGAAACAGAGGTGGTAATAAGATGTTGGTACAAGTAGGGGAGAGTGGACTGTTGTCTATTACTTTATTTTAGTACTGAGTATTAAGAAAGGGCACCTATAAGGTGTCAGGATGTCACTGTCTATTTCTCCATGGAGGAGTGGGAGTATTTAGAAGGACACAAGGATCTCTACAAGGACGTCATGATGGAGAATCAGCCGCCCCTCACATCACCGGGTAAGAGGAGACTTTATTGTAAAGGAGAGAGCAGTACGGAGGCTCCACCTAGATCCCCCATCATCTGATAAACACATAGAAACAATGTATTCAGTCAGTGTGTGTGTTTCCTACAGATGGATCCAGTAATGGGAACCCACCAGAGAGATCTCCCCGTCCTCTGTATTCCCGGTATTCCACACAGGAAGATCACACCATCCCCCACCATCATCAGGTCGGTGGGTAGAACACAGCAGTGACTCCAGACTTATGAGATTACTCTCTTATCTCTGCCTATTAGTGCTCACATTTTAAAAGTTTTACTTTGTTGGTGTTGATTTAGAATGAAGAACAGACGTATATAAAAGTTGAGGTTAAAAAGCAAGAAGAGGAGACGTCTGTGATAGATTATCGGCCAACTACAGAGGAAGTTAGGATGATGGGGACAATCAAACAGGAGGAACCTTCTCTAGATATCAGCACAGGTGAGTAATGAACACTAAATACCGGAAGAGTTTTTGTATATAGGTAAATGATTGTGGATCTGTAGGTCTTCACCTCATTAGGAAAGATTATCTTTGTAAGGACGTCATGATGGAGAATCAGCCGCCCCTCACATCACCGGGTAAGAGGAGACTTTATTGTAAAGGAGAGAGCAGTACGGAGGCTCCACCTAGATCCCCCATCATCAAATCTGGAAGCTGATTGGTTTCTATGCACAGATACACCCAATTTTGTACTCCCCATTTTTAGTAAATCGACCCCATAGAATCAATGTATTCAGTCAGTGTGTGTGTTTCCTACAGATGGATCCAGTAATGGGAACCCACCAGAGAGATCTCCCCATCCTCTGTATTACCGGGATTCCACACAGGAAGGTCACACCATCCCTCACCATCATCAGGTAGATGTAGTCCTAAACATGTAACGAGAGGACATTTATCTGTGTAATCACTTGTACTTTATTATACCTGTATTTTATGATCTTTGGGTTTAGGGTGAAGAACTAAAATATATCAAAGCTGAGGTTAAAGAAGAAGAGGCATTGGTAGGTGGAGCTCAGCTGTCTGTGGAAGAGGAGGAAATAATTGTGAAAAGTAAGCAGGAGGAATCTTCTCTACCTATAGACACAAGTAAGTAGTAAAGTAAATGAAGAAACAGTTCACAGTATCACATTTAGTTCTTGTTTAGTATAAAGTATAGTATACATTGATGATATTTCATGGGTTGAAAAAGACATAACCATCAAGCTTAAGTGTTGGATTGAACAGGAGATACTGTACATCATACAAAATCCTATCTACATTCATCATAATAACGTCATGTTCAAAACAAATGAGGAGGAGATACTGTACACCATATGAAAGGTCCATCTCCATTCCTCAATATAACGTCATGTTCCCAACAAATGAGGAGGAGATACTGTACACCATATGGAAGGTCCATCTTCATTCATCAATATAATGTCATGTTCCCAACAAATGAGGAGGAGATACTGTACACCATATGGAAGGTCCATCTCCATTCCTCAATATAACGTCATGTTCCCAACAAATGAGGAGGAGATACTGGACACCATATGAAAGGTCCATCTCCATTCCTCACAATGAGGTGGTTAAAGGTTCAGTTTCAGTTTTAATAATAACAATGTCACCAATGTACATTGTAAACCAGTGTGGTTTGGGTGTATTGTGTCCTTTTTTATGTGGCTTGTAATCATATATTTCTATTATGATTGCACCTAAGACCAGGGGCGGACTGACAACTCATGGGGCCCTCGGGCAATAGGAGATTATGGGGCCCCCAGGCAATCAGAGATTATGGGGGCCACACAGTATACACACACACACACAGTATACAATCACACAGTATACACAGACATGTTTCTATTGGCTGAGAAGGTACTGGAGAGGCGGGGCAGCTATAATTTCGGAGATTTTTAGACCAAAAGGATGTTGGTAAGGGACATTTCAGAGACAGATGTAAAAAGAAAACACAGATTTTTACATACTGTCCCTGGTTTTACTGAGGCTGGCAACCCTAATGGGGCCCCCTAGTGGCCTGGGGCCCCCTCGGGCATTGCCCGAGTGGCCGAATGGTCAGTCCGCCCCTGCCTAAGACTTATGCCAGAGGTCTGTGAAGTTGTTAACCACTATAGACCCGCGCTATAGCCAAATGACGGCTACAGCGCGGATCTGATGTGCCGGGACTACGTCTACTAACGTCGTCCCGGCAACGAGCTGCCTGCGCGCCCCCTGAAGGGCGCGCGCGGCGTGCTCTGTGATCCGCGAGTCTGTGAGACTCGCTGGATCACAGATCCGAGTAAGGGGTCGATCTCGACCCCTTACCACGTGATCAGCTGTCAGCCAATGACAGCTGATCATGTGATATTAACCGAGCCGGTAATCGGCTTTTTTTCCTGCTCGCGCTGACAGCGCGAGGAGAAAAAAAACAGCCGATCACCGGCGGCAGTGAGAGGGACATCAGTCCCTCTCACTGCAATATGCCCAGGGTGCCCACATTTGCTAATAAAAGTGCCCCCAGTGCCATCTGTCAGTGCCCCCAGTGCCATCTGTCAGTGCCCACAGTGCCAGTGCTGCACATCAGTGTCACCTACCAGTGCTCATCAGTGTCCCCTACCAGTGCTCATCAGTGTCCCCTACCAGTGCTCATCAGTGTCCCCTACCAGGGCTCATCAGTGTCCCCTACCAGTGCTCATCAGTGTCCCCTACCCGTGCCCAGTGCCACCTATCAGTGCCCATTAGTGCCACCTATCAGTGCCATCTATCAGTGCCCATCCGTGCCCATCAGTGCCATCTTTGCTGTGCCCATCAGTACTGACTTATCTGTCCCCACCAGTGCCGCCTATCAGTGCCCACCAGTGCAGCCTATCAGTGCCGCCTATCAGTGCCCACCAGTGCCGCCTCATCAGCGCATATCAATGAAGCAGAAAAATTACCTGTTTGCTAAATTTTATAACAAACTATTAAACATGATTTTTTTTTTTTTTTTAATTTTCCATCTTTTTTTATTTGTTTAGCAAAAAATAAAAACCCCAGCTGTGATTAAATACCACCAAAAGAAAGCTCTATTTGTGGGGAAAAAATTGTAAAAATATTCATTTGGGTACAGTGTCGTATGACCGCGCAATTGTCATTCCAAGTGCGTCAGCGCCGAAAGCTGAAAATTGGTCTGGTCATGAGGGGGGTTTAAGTGCACAGTAATCAGGTGGTTAAACAGTTACATCAAAATGTAAGAGTGATGAATGAAAGATGTGAAGAACTCGTATATATAACATTTTGTCCAATGATTGCTTTCCAACAGATGGACACTGTATACGGAATATGAATATCCCAGGGGGAGACCTTATTTTATATCAGGTCGATGCAGAAGATACGAGGTCAATGCCATATTTACCCAGAATAAGTTCCCTCAGTCGACACGTCCATCACAGACCACATCCTGTGGAGACATCAATGGATCCCTCTAATCCTGAGGAATCTTCTGACCAATCACATAATAGGACTTCACTTATTCATCTAAAATATCGCACTGTGAAGAGCTCAACAGATTCATCTCATCTCAACGGCTCCTTTTCAAGCCGTGAGGAAGTTCCCATAGCAGACAATTCATTATCGTGTGTAGAGTGCGGAGAATGTTTCACTCAGAAAAACGAACTTCTTACACATTGGAAAACTCACACGAGTGAGCGCTCCTATACATGTATAGAGTGCGGGAAATGTTTTACCGAAAAAAGAAAACTTCTTATACACCAGAGAACGCACACGGGGGAGCGTCCCTTTTCCTGTACGGAGTGCGGAAAACGCTACACTCAGAAAGGGGACCTTCTTATACACCAGAGAAGTCACACAGGCGAGCGCGCTTTCGCGTGTTCAGAGTGCGGGAAAAGTTTCTTTAGGAAAGACAGCCTTGTTAAACACCACAGGATTCACACGGGCGAGCGTCCTTTTTCGTGTTCAGAGTGCGGGAGAGGTTTCATTCAGAAATGGGACCTTCTTATGCACCAGAGAAATCACACGGGGGCGCATCCTTTCTCGTGTTCTGAATGCGGGAAATGTTTCAACACAAAGCAACACCTCCTTGCACACGAGAGAACTCACACGGGCGAGCGTCCTTTCTCGTGTTTAGAGTGCGGGAAGTGTTTTACTCAGCAAGGAAGCCTTTTCAAACACCAGAGAATTCACACCGGCGAGCGTCCATTTTCCTGTTCAGAGTGCGGGAAGTGTTTTACTGAGAGAGGAAGCCTTCTTACACACCAGAGAATTCACACGGGGGAGAGTCCTTTTTCCTGTTCAGAGTGCGGGAAATGTTTCAATCAGAAAGGCAATCTTGTTATGCACCAGAGAATTCACACGGGTGAGCGTCCTTTCTCCTGTTTAGAGTGCGGCAAATGTTTCACTCAAAAAGGAGACCTCGTTGCGCACCAGAAAACGCACAGAAGCAAGCGCCCCTATTCATGTTCAGAGTGCGGGAAATGTTTCTGCGATGAAGCAAAGCTTGATATACACCAGAGAATTCACACAGGTGAGTATCCCTATTCATGTCCACAGTGTGGGAATTGTTTCACTGAAAAGGCAGACCTTGTTACACACCAGGAAACCCACAAGAGCGGGCCCCCTTATTCATGTTCAGAGTGCAGGAAATGTTTCCGTGATAGGGCAAAACTTGTTATACATCAGAGGATTCACACAGGCGAGCGTCCTTTCTCATGTTTAGAGTGCGGGAAATGTTTCTCGAGAAAAGACTATCTTGTTAAACATCAAAGAAACCACATGGGTGAGGGTCCTTTTTCATGTTAAGGGTGCAAAAATAGTTTTAAGGTCAATAAAAAGATTTGTAAAGATACTCGTCGATTGCCCCTTTTTTCATACTGAGTGTAGAATTTGTTTTATGTGTAGCACGTCCCCTGACTGACTGACCCTAAAGGTTTCCCTGACCTTGCAAGCCAACCGATATCTCTGACACCTTGGGTTCGGACTTGTCTCAAAAGCAGCTCCCCCAATCCATGGCTCCGGCCCCTAAACTCTATGCAGGGCGCCGGACGCATGGATTTCAATGGAGTTTTTTTTTTTTTTTAAACACATGATTAGAGCCTGAAGCTCTAATTGGCTTCAAAAAGGGTGGACTCAGGGCGCAGAACACTGCGCCCCCTCTAAGCCCACCCAGTTGTGTGACAATAGTGCATTAATATTCGCTAATGTCTTCCTGATTCTCCTCCCGACCAATCTTAGGACTCCCGGACAATCTGGTCTCAGGACCCACTTCCTGTTTGGCCGGGAGGAGAAGCAACGGCAATCTTCCCCCCTGCAAGCTGCGGGCCATGTGCAACAAGAAGCCACAGGTGGAGGGGCAGCAACAGTCTCTTCCAGGTGTCCAGCCCCGGACCCAGCACCACCACCTTGTCATCGTCCTCCTAAGGCAGTGGTCTCCAAACCGTGGCCCAAGAGCCAGGTGCGGCCCTTTGCTTGCTTTTATCTGGCCCTTGGGACACAATTTCATCCACTGATACCAACAATGGGGCATAATAATGAAAGGGCAACATTCCTCCCAATGATACCAACGATAGGGCATAATTTGTCCCAATGACACCATCGTTGCTGTCATTGGGAGAAATTTTGCCCTATCGTTGGTGACATTGGGAGGAATTGTGCCACATCGTTGGTGTCATTGGGAGGAATTGTGCCCCATCGTTGGTGTCATTGGGAGGTAGTGTGCCAATTCCTCCCAATGACACCAACGATGGGGCACAATTCTTCCCAATGATAGGACACAATTCCTCCCAATGACACCAACGATAGGGCGCAATTCCTCCCAATGGCACCAACGATGGGGCGCAATTCCTCCAAATGACACCAACGATAGGGCGCAATTCCTCCCAATGACACCAACGATGGGGCACAATTCCTCTTAATGACACCAACGATAGGGCACAATTTCTCCCAATGACACCAACAATGGGGCGCAATTCCTCCCAATGACACCAACGATAGGGCACAATTCCTCCCAATGACAAAAAACGATGGGGCACACTTCCTACCAATAATAGGGCACAATTCCTCCCAATGACACCAACGATAGGGCACAATTCCTCCCAATGACATCAACGATAGGGAACAATTCCTCCCAATGACACCAACAATGGGGCCCAGTGACTCCAATGATGGGATTCCTCCCAATGATCGGGCACAATTCCTCCCAACGATGGGGCACAATTCCTCCCAATGACAAAAAACGATGGGGCACACTTCCTACCAATAATAGGGCACAATTCCTCCCAATGACACCAACGATAGGGCACAATTCCTCCCAATGACACCAACAATGGGGCCCAGTGACTCCAATGATGGGATTCCTCCCAATGATCGGGCACAATTCCTCCCAACGATGGGGCACAATTCCTCCCAATGACGCCAACGATGGGGCACAATTCCTCCCAATGACGCCAACGATGGGGCACAATTCCTCCCAATGACACCAACGATGGGGCACAATTCCTCCCAATGACACCAACGATGGGGCACAATTCCTCCCAATAACACCAACGATCGGGCCCAGTGATTCCAATGATGGGACACAATTCCTCCCAATGATAGGGCACAATTTTCCCCAATGACAACAACAATGGGGCCCAACGATGGGACGCAATTCCCTACTGACACCAACGATGGGGCACAATTCCTTCCAATGACCCCAATAATGTGGCATTGTTTTTTCCCACTAACATCATCACCTTTTCTACTCCCAATGACCATAGTTCGGCCCCCTAAAAAAGTCTGAAGTAAACTGGCCCTTTGTTTAGAAAGTTTGAAGACCCCCAGTCGTAAGGTAAGGCCATGGTTCGCCGTCTGACCCGTCCAGGTTTGGTTGCTGCCCCCCCAAAAAAAAATTTGAGCACCAGCCGCCACTGTTTCAAAGTGATAATGCAAGTACACACAAAGATGTCAGCAGAGCTCTCGGATGCTTGATCCACAGTCATTTGTCTGAAAGAAGTAATCCATTAAAGCAGGAAATGACTAGGTAGTGACTAAGCGCTAACATTTGCACGAAACGCGTCTACCTCTTTGTCCGCGGCTCCATCTGTCAACCACTTGTCATATGAAGCGTCAATAAAAGGATTTTTGGAAGTACAGCCACCCGGAATTATTTTTTCAAATCCATTAAAGCAGTCGTAAATCACAGGTGGGTAAAAAAAGAATTCCCTGCAAGGCAATGTCACAATGTGCTAGTATGCATCGCATACTAGCGCATTATGATAGACTTACCTGAGAACGGAGCTCTCCAGCGCCGCAATGTCACTGCTGAGATGGCTGACATCCTCCCCCGTCTTCCTTCCGGGTTCGCGGCCTCTGGCTACATGAGTGGCCGGGGTGGGGCGCGATGACGTCACTCCGGCGCATGTATGCGGGAGACACCGTTTCCGGTAACGGCTCTGAAGGCCCGGCCCTGTAAGCTGGACCTCCAGAGTGCGTGCGTCGGTGATGTCACTGGTGGCATGTACTCTGAATATCTCCTAAGCTGTGTAAGTTTAGGAGATATTCACAGTACCTACAGGTAAGCCTTATTTTAGGCTTACCTGTAGGTACAAGTGGGTACTACCGAGTTTACTACCACTTCAAGATCATCAGGCTTACTAGGCACTAATACCCCCTTCCTGCCCAGGCCAATTTTCAGCTTTCAGCGCTGTCACACTTTGAATGACAATTGCGCGGTCATACAACACTGTACCCAAATGAAATTTTTATCATTTTTTTCACACAAATAGAGCTTTCTTTTGGTGGTATGGTTTTCTCCTATGAGCTAAGAGTAAGCACCCGACTTTGGTGTGAAACATGTAAGCTGATACCTGTAGTTCACCTTTGTATATCCGGCACTTGAATAAAGAAATTGCACAGGAGTGCGGACGTCCAGCCTTCTTTTCTTCTAAGGCGGCACTGATAAGCTGCACTGATGGGCACTGATGGGTGGCACTGCTGAGGTGGCACTGAAGAGCATTGAGAGGTGGCACTGAAGAGCACTGAGAGGTTGCACTGATGAGGTGGCACTGAAGAGCACTGAGAGGTGGCACTGATGAGAAGGCACTGATAGGTGGCACTGAAGAGCATTGAGAGGTGGCACTGATGAGGTGGCACTGATGAGGAGGCACTGCTGAGGCGGCACTGAAGAGCACTGAGAGGTGGCACTGATGAGGAGGCACTGAAGAGCACTGAGAGGTGGCACTGATGAGGAGGCACTGATGAGGAGGCACTGAAGAGCACTGATGAGGTGGCACTGATGAGGAGGCACTGATAGGTGGCACTGAAGAGCACTGGGAGGTGGCACTGATGAGGAGGCACTGATAGGTGGCACTGAAGAGCACTGAGAGGTGGCACTGATGAGGTGGCACTGATGAGGTGGCACTGATGAGGAGGCACTGAAGAGCACTGATGAGGTGGCACTGATGAGGAGGCACTGATAGGTGGCACTGAAGAGCACTGGGAGGTGGCACTGATGAGGAGGCACTGATAGGTGGCACTGAAGAGCTCTGAGAGGTGGCACTGATGAGGTGGCACTGATGAGGTGGAACTGATGAGGAAACACTGAAGAGCACTGTGAGGTGGCACTGATGGAAGGAATTCCTGCACCTATTCTCTGAGCAAAAACGCCCTGGTGGAAGGAATAAAGGATCTAATCTAATTTTATTTTATTTATTATTTTAGGGAAATAAAATAATAGGAATATGGTCCTCAGAGAGAAAAAGTGCCGCAGTTCCCATGTATTTGGGCTGATTTACTAAAACAGGAGAATGCAAAAATCTGGTGCAGCTCTGCATAGAACCCAATCAGTTTCCATGTTTTTTTTTCCTTTTCTTTTTTTTTTTTTTCCAAAGCTTAATTGAACAAGCTGAAGTTAGAAGCTGATTGGCTACCATACACAGCTGTGCCAGATTTTGCACTCTCCAGTTTTAGGCTCGATTCTAGACATGTGCAATTCGTTTAGTTACAAATTCGTTTTCCGCTAAAATTCGTTATATTCGTTCATTCGTTATCGTACGAATGAACGAATGGTTTACTAAAAATTCTAACGAATAACGAACTATCGAAAAGAACGAATATGAAAAAAACAACGAAAATACAAAATAATTAAATTAGAAACAACGAAACTACGAAAGAATGAAAATCCGAAAAACGAAAACAGAAACAACGAAAATACCGAACAAAGATTCAAAAATAAAGAAAATCAAAATGAACGAAAAAAATCTAAATTACGAATATTCGGAAAAAGGAAATCAAAACAACGAAAATACGAAATAACAAAAATTCTGCTGATCGAGAATTCGAAAGAACGAATGTTAGTTCTGATTCTGAAATATTCCATCCAGAGTCCAGATAGGGTGTGGTTGGGTCGGAGGCTCTGTGTTTTGGTGGATTTTTGAGTTAAGTTCTGACTTGTGAGAGAGAAATTCTTTGTTTCTTAAACATATAAATAGCATACACATTACATAAAATTATGAATTATGCTCCGATTACGAATCTACGAAAACAATGTTACGAAAGTACGAATAAATCAATCTTACGAAAGTACGAATGTAACTAAATCTACGAAAATACGAATTTCGAATCAACGAAAATTAGATTAACGGAAATACGAATCTTTTTAAATCAACGAAAATATAGCTCTTCCAAAAATACGAATGCGTCCGAATACGAAATATAACGAAAATACGAATTTCGAATAAACGAAAATTAGACTAACGGAAAAACGAATCAACGAAAAAATAACTCTTACGAAAATACGAACGAGTCCAAATACGAACACCGACGACTTACGAAGTTACGAATCATTACGAATCAACGGAAACGAACAGGAATGAAACGAAGCGAAACTAATTTTTCTATTGTGCACATGTCTACTCGATTCACACTAAAGCTGGCCACACACGGGTCGAATTTCGAAAGAACTTTCTTTTCGAAAATCTTATCTAAGAATTTTCGTACGAATTTCGCACCATTAGTGGGCTGCAGCAACGGCCAATTTTCGCGCGGCCATCGAATTTTAAAAATCCGACATGTTGGAAATTTTTTTAGAAAAACAAACGATTTTCGAACCAATGATGGGAGAATCGTGCGAGAACTGTAATCGAAAAAGAAATGGGCATGTGCAAGAAAAGAAAATTCCCACAAAGAAAAGAAGATTCCCAGACACGAAAATTCTTTTCTGTAGGAACATGAGGTGAAATTGAAGGTTTTGTTGGTCGAATTTCGAAATCAATGGTGGCACCATCGAATTAGACATGTGCAATTCGTTTTGTTTTTAGTTTTTTTTCGCTATTTTCGTTCATTCGTTTTCGTACTAATGAATGAACGATTCACTAAAAATTTTAACGAATAACGAATCGTTCGAATCGTACGAATCCAAAAACAACGAAAATCAGAAAAAAAACTAATTAGAAACAACGAATGTACGAAAGAAGAAAATCCGAAAAACGAAAACAGGAATAACGAAAATCAAAATGAATGAAAAAATTCGTACATTTGTAACTTTTTTTTTGTTGTTGAATTGGTAATTTTCCGTGTCCCTTAATATGGTGCTGCTTAACATGCCTCGAATGAATTGAACGAAAAAATTCGTACATTCGTAACTTTTTTTTTTTTTTTTAGATTCGTAATTTTCCGAGTCTCTTACAATGGCGCTGCTTAACGTGCTTCGAATGGATTGAACGAAAAAATTCGTACATTCGTAACTTTTTTTTTTTTTTCGATTCGTAATTTTCCGTGTCTCTTAAAATGTAATAATAGCATACACATTACATAAAATTATGAATTATGCTCCGATTACGAATCTACGAATGTTACGAATGTACGAATAAATACGAATGCGTCCGAATTTCGAATAAACGGAAATTAAACGGAAATACGAATCAACGAAAAAATAACTCTTACGAAAATACGAATCGTTACGAATACGAACACCGACGACTTACGAATTTACGAATCGTTAAGAATCAACGGAAACGGAAAAAAAAGAAACGAAAATAAACACATTTTTTTGTTGTGCACATGTCTACATCGAATCACAAAACGCACTAATTTTCTGATTTTCAAAAGAAAGTTCTTTCGAAATTCGACGCGTGTATGGCCAGCATTAGGTTATTTGAGTTATTATGAGAGGACAGCAAATTTTACACTGTTATACAAGCTGTACACTCACTAATTTACATTGTAGACAAGTGTCATTTCTTCAGTGTTGTCACATGAAAAGATAGAAGAAAATATTTACGTAAATGTGAGGGGTGTACTTACTTTTGTGAGATATATATAAATTATAATGTATTTAAATTTACAGTTCTTTCTTTATTTAGTTTCATATTTTTAAGTCTTAAAACCATCAAAATATAATTAAATAAATTATATTTTTATCGTTGTCTGAATAATAATTGACATGTAATCGTAGATGTAACATAATGAACGAGGCCGTGAGCCAAGAGGATGAAACGTAACGTAGGCTGCAGTATTTAGGTTCAACACGAGGTGGTGCTCTCACTTGGAACACACAGACCGGAAGTGATGTAGGAAGTGAAACAGGAAGTTCCAGGTGAAAGGTCACTTGGAGGAAAGAAGTGAGGAGACATTGCTGGAACTGGCAGCAGAGGAGGTAATAAGATATTATTTTATATTTACACCCAGTAACCCCCCGTCATGTCCGTCCTCTTCCTCCATAATCACTGTGACGTTGAAGACCCAACCTGTAGCTCATTGGAATTAAAAAACGGGGGCAGTTTCGTAGTTTGGCTGGAGATGAACTTTGCTGGACACCCAAGCTCATTTCTACAGGTTTTATATCATTCTTTCTCAACCTTCTTTAGGGTTGCCACCTCATCCCTTTAAAACCGAACACATATTAATTACCCAGTTTCTGTGGCTGATTAAGGTGGCAAATAAACTCACTTGGAGCCTTATCTGCATTTACCACTTCTGGACCGCCGAATGCCGATATACGACCTCACTTTGAGGAGGAATATCGTTGTTATGGCAGCAGCTAGCTGCCGTAACCTCGGTATCCCCGTGTTCGGGCCGGTGGTCTGCTACAAAATAAAAGTGGTCTGTGTGGCGGATTCGCTGCGAGATCACTTTTATCAGCGGCGGGAGAGTGCCCCCTCCCGACATGCTGCGGTGCCCTCCGCTACTTACCGGCCCCGTCGGCAGTGGCGGAGGCGATCCGGACCTCTCTGTGGCTGGGCATGGAGACGAGTGAGGGGGAAGATGGCCCCCACCCATCTCCATGACATTGCAGGGCAGAAGCGACGTCAAAACATCACTTCCACCCATAGCTCTTAGGCTACTTTCACACTGGAGCGGTGGGGGCGCTGGCGGTAAAGCGGCGCTATATTTAGCGCCGCTTTACCGGCGTTTTAGCAGCGCATTTCGGCCGCTAGCGGGGTGGTTTTACCCCCCGCGAGCGGCCGAAAAAGGGTCAATACCGACGCTGCAGCGGCATTTTACGGGCGGGTTCGGAGCGCTGCCCCATTGTTTCCAATGGGAACGGGCACTATAGGAGCGGTAAATATACCGCTCCTATAGCGAGCCAAAGATGCGGCTTGCAGGACATTTTCCAGCGTCCTGCAAGTCGCACGTCCCTCCCAAAACTCCAAATTTTTGCATTCTCCCTTTTTCGTCTCAGGTGAAAGTAGTCACCAGGACAAGTAGGTTGAATATCCCCAATGTAGACAAAGGAAGCACTAAAATCCTGACGGGGGGGGGGGGGGTGTAACCCTTTAACCACCCCCATCCAAAATGTAAAAAATGTAATATAGGAACACTTTAACTACTTCAGCTCCGGAAGGTTTTACCCCCCCATGACCAGGCAATTTTTTGCGATACGGCACTGCGTCGCTTTAACTGACAATTATGCAGTCGTGCGACTTTGTTCCAAAATTAAATTAATGTCCTTTTTTTTTCCGGCTTTCTTTTTGCGGTCTTTGATCACCTCTGCGTTTTTTATTTTTTGCTCTATAAACATAAAAAGAGCGACAATTTAGAAAAAATAAAAAAAAATGTTTTACTTTCTGCTATAAAACATATACAATAAAAAAAATGTAAAAAAAAATCAAATGTCTTCATCAGTTATTATTCTGCTACATATTTTTGGTAAAAAAATAAAAAATCCCAATAAGCGTATATATTGATTGGTTTGGGGACCAGTGACACCAATACAGTTATCAGTGCTAAATAAAATATGCACTGTCACTGTACTAATGACACTGGCAGGGAAGGGGTTAACATCAGGGGCGATCAAAAGGTTAAATGCGTTCCGTGAGATGTGCTTTGACTGGGACTGGGGGGGGGGAAGGCAGAGATCCATGTTCCTGCTCAGCAGAAACACAAGATCTCCATCTTTCCCTCTCACAGAGCGTCATTCTGCCTCTCTCAAGAACCATCGGGGGGGTCCCGGTGGACATCAGGTCCGCCAGACCCACTGATTGGCTCCCGCTATTTCCAATCACAGCGGGAACGAGATGCGGGCTGCTCGTGCGCGTGCCCCAGACCCGAAGAAAGAAATCAGGTACGTGATTTGGCGCTTAAGGGCTGCCCCCCCCCCCCCCCGCAGTGTATGTACGTGGGGCGGTCCTTAAGTGGTTAAAAAAAAAACAGTCCCAAATGGGCAAGGCAGAGGGATGGTGTACAGTTTATAGAGATAATTGTAACTATCTCTCTTAGGTACTATAAAAAAAATTAAACCATTAACACCCATTCATCACCCATCACAGTGCCCCCACCTCACTGCCTGACAACAGAGGTAACCAGTGCCAAGAAGATTCTAGAAGTCACCAACAAGATCACTGATCTGCTGACAGGAGAGGTGAGCGGTGCCGGGAATTCTGGGACATTATCCAGTAACAGACAAGGGATGTGTCTGGATGGTGACTGTATCATTGTGTGTGTCAGGTTCCTATAAGGTGTCAGGATGTCACTGTCTATTTCTCCATGGAGGAGGGGGAGTATATAGAAGGACACAAGGATCTCTACAAGGAAGTCATGATGGAGAATCAGCCGCCCCTCACATCACCGGGTAAGAGGAGACTTTATTGTAAAGGAGAGAGCAGTACGGAGGGTCCACCTAGATCCCCCATCATCTGATAATCACATAGAAACAATGTATTCAGTCAGTGTGTGTGTTTCCTACAGATGGATCCAGTAATGGGAACCCACCAGAGAGATGTCCTCGTCCTCTGTATTCCCGGGATTCCACACAGGAAGATCACACCATCCCCCACCATCATCAGGTAGGTGGATACACTGCTAAGTGTCCCAAGACTTATGATAATATACTCTTCTTTGTAGTCCCAGCCTACTGGTTCTTACATTTAAAAGATTTTACTTTATACAATATTGTTGGTTTAGAATGAAGAACAGATGTATATTAAAGTTAAGGTTAAGGAGGAAGAAGAGGAGACGTCCGTCATGAATTATCAGCAGACTGCAGAGGATGTTGAAATAATGGTGTCAATCAAACACGATGAACCTTCTTTAGATATCAGCACTGGTGAGTAATAAATACTAAATACAGAAACTGGTATAGAGTATGGATTGATGATTGAGTATATATAAACCTTCACATCATCAGGTAAGTTAATCTCTGCTTGGGCACCATACTGGAGGATCAGCCGCCCCTCACATCACCGGGTAAGAGGAGACTTTATTGTAAAGGAGAGAGCAGTACGGAGGGTCCACCTAGATCCCCCATCATCTGATAAACACATAGAAACAATGTATTCAGTCAGTGTGTGTGTTTCCTACAGATGGATCCAGTAATGGGAACCCACCAGAGAGATCTCCCCGTCTTCTGTATTCCCGGGATTCCACACAGGAAGATCACACCATCCCCCACCATCATCAGGTAGGTGGGACTGGGCAGGTAGACCTAAAAATGTGTTCTGAACTATGAGAGGACTCCTTATTCTGAATGTGTTTTATCATCTTTGGGGTTTAGGCTGAAGAACTGAAAATCATCAAAATTGAGGTTAAAGAGGAGGAGGAGGAGACATTTTTCGAAGGAGATCAGCCGTCTATGGAGAAGGGGGAGATAAATATAAAAAATAAACCAGAGAAATCTCTCTATATCAACAAAAGTAAGTAATGATATGAATACTAAGTATTTATGCACAATCCTCCCTCCCCCCAAAAAAGCAGTTGATACTGTACACCATATGAAAGGTCCATCTCCATTCCTCAATATAACGTCATGTTCCCAACAAATGAGGAGTTGATACTGTACACCATATGAAAGGTCCATCTCCATTCCTCAATATAACGTCATGTCCCCAACAAATGAGGAGGAGATACTGTACACCATATGAAAGATCCATCTCCATTCCTCAACAGTGTTGGTCATCTTACTTTAAAAAAGTAATTAGTTAAGTTATAAATTACTTCTCCCAAAAAGTAATTGCGTTAGTAACTCAGTTACTACATTGGAAAAGTAATTAGTTACGCAGCAAAGTAACTGACTTTTTTTTTAAATATTCTATACGTGTAACTAAGGGGCGGGTCTAGTATCACTGTAACCAAGGGGTGCATTTATTATTATTGTTATATATCGTGTAACCAAGGGGCTGCTCTATTATTACTCTAACCAAGGGGCAGATCTGTTATAGCGTGTAAGCAAGGGGCGGGTCTATTATTATTATATCGTTTAAGGGGCGGATGGCTACAGAAGAGGGCGAATGTTAAATTAATGGGCAGAGCTTGATATATATCAATAATAATAAATGCCCCCTTGGTTACAGTAATACTAGACCCGCCCCTTAGTTACACGATAGACGCCCCTTGCAGAGTAGCACGAGCATCGGGAGCGTGCGGCATCGCCTCGTACAATTACATGTTAACTTACAATTACATGAGTTCACTCAGAGCTGTTTAGGTTCGGCAATTTTCGGAAGCTCCATAGTCCTTCGTACTGCGCAAGCCCTGCGCCTGCGCAGTACAGGGGGTCCTTATGCAGCGGGGGAACTTTTTCGGCAGGACACCGGAATTACACTACTGCCATCTAGTGGCGGTAGATGTAATTGGGGTAACTAAGCCAAAGTAATGGGAACTGCGTTACCATGAGGGGAAAAGTAATCAGTTAGATTACTAGTTACCCTCTAAAGTAACTGCGTTATGTAACTCAGTTTATTTTAATTCAGTTACTTACATCACTGTTCCTCAATATAACGTCATGTTCCCAACAAATGAGGAGGAGATACTGTACACCATATGAAAGGTCCATCTCCGTTCCTCAATATAACGTCATGTTCCCAACAAATGAGGAGGAGATACTGGACACCATATGAAAGGTCCATCTCCATTCCTCAATATAACGTCATGTTCCCAACAAATGAGGAGGAGATACTGTACACCATATGAAAGGTCCATCTCCATTCCTCAATATAATTTCATGTTCCCAACAAATGAGGAGGAGATACTGTACACCATATGAAAGGTCCATCTCCATTCCTCAATATAACGTCATGTTCCCAACAAATGAGGAGGAGATACTGTACACCATATGAAAGGTCCATCTCCATTCCTCAATATAACGTCATGTTCCCAACAAATGAGGAGGAGATACTGTACACCATATGAAAGGTCCATCTCCATTCCTCAATATAACGTCATGTTCCCAACAAATGAGAAGGAGATACTGTACACCATATGAAAGGTCCATCTCCATTCCTCAATATAACGTCATGTTCCCAACAAATGAGGAGGAGATACTGTACACCATATGAAAGGTCCATCTCCATTCCTCAATACAATGTCATGTTCCCAACAAATGAGGAGGAGATACTGTACACCATATGAAAGGTCCATCTCCATTCCTCAATATAACGTCACGTTCCCAACAAATGAGGAGGAGATACTGTACACCATATGAAAGGTCCATCTCCATTCCTCAATATAACGTCATGTTTCCCAACAAATGAGGAGGAGATGCTGTACACCATATGAAAGGTCCATCTCCATTCCTCAGTATAACGTCATGTGACCAACAAATGAGGAGGAGATATTGTACACCATATGAAAGGTCCATCTCCATTCCTCAATATAACGTCATGTTCCCAACAAATAAAGAGATGAAAGCTCCATCTCAGCTTATGACCATGTCTACAAGAATTGAGGTGGAGGAAGCTCTAAGATAATTCTCACCATAACAATGTCATCTTGGCCCAAACGCTGTTACCCAGTGTGGTTTGGGTATGTTATATTATTGAACTGGTTTGCATTAAAATGTTGGTGTTATGGACTGTAGTCAATTCCATGCCAAAGCTCAGAGAAACTGTTGAACACTAGACCACCATAGATTAGGAATATGTGTAACATTTATTTACCGATTTGCTTTCCGACAGGTGGAAACTACGTTCCAAATAAAAGTATCTCAGATGGAGGTCTTGTTATATCTCCGGAATGTAATACTGAAGATAATGAAGCAACGCAAAATCCTCCAGGAGTCAAGTCCAACCAGTTGGCAAGATCAACCAATCGCCCTAAATCCCAGAAATCTTCTCGTAATTTACATACCGCGACTTCTGATATTCCTCACAGTTCAGGTAGATCAAGGAACCCAGCTAATCCCAAGAAACCTTCTTTAGGAGGCCACACAGAAGAGAGCTCCTTGCCATGTTCGGTGTGTGGGAAGTCTTTTACGGACAACAAAGCACTTCTTGCGCACCAGAAAAACCACAAAGCCGAGCGTCCCTTTTCGTGTTCGGTGTGCGGGAAATGCTTCGCTTGGAAAAGAGTTCTTAGCGAACACCAGAAAATCCACACCGGTGAACGGCCTTTCCCTTGTTCAGAGTGCGGGAAATGTTTCACGCAGAAAGGCGACCTTGTAAGACACCAAAGAATTCACACGGGAGAACGCCCCTATTCGTGTTCTGAGTGTGGGAAAAGTTTTACTCAGAAGATTGTACTTCTTACACACCAGAGAACTCACACGGGGGAATATCCTTTTTCATGCTCGGAGTGCGGGAAATGTTTCTCTCGGAAAGAGAACCTCATTGGACACCAGAAAAGACACATGGGTAAACTTCCGTATTCCTGTGCAGATTGCGGGAAATGTTTCAGCCAAAAAGGAAATCTATACAAGCACCAAAGGATTCACACGGGCGAGCGCCCTTTTTCGTGTTCAGAATGCGGGAAGTGTTTCATCCACAAAGCAAACCTGCTTCTACACCAGAAAAGCCACACCGGTAAGGGGCTTTTTCCCTGCTCAGAGTGCGGAAAATGTTATATCCAGAAAAGCGCGCTTCTTGTGCACCAGAGAATTCACACGGGCCTGTATCCCTTTTCGTGTTCCGACTGCGGGAAGTGTTTCACCGAGAAAGAAAAACTTCTCATACACCAGAGAAACCACACGGGCGAGCGTCCTTATTCGTGTTCAGAGTGCGGGAAATGTTTCACTCAGAAAGGACACCTTCTTACGCACCAGAAGAGTCACACGGGGGAGCGCCCTTTTTCATGTTCGGAGTGCGGGAAAAGTTTCGCCCGGAAAGAAGTGTTGATCGAACACCAGAGGATTCACACGGGCGAGCGCCCTTTCGCTTGTAAAGAGTGCGGGAAAAGCTTCACAAGGAAAGGAAGCCTCGTCGGACACGAGAAAATTCATACGGGCGAGGGCCTGTTTTCGTGTACTGTGTGCGGGAAGGGATTTCGATTTAAAGGCAATCTAGTTAGACATCAGAAGACACACGCCTGCTGATGCGATCGACAAATGTAGAGTGTAATGTAATGGAATGTAAGAGTGACTTTTCTTTTAATGTGTAATATGACGGGTTCAATCACCTGTTGACTTTTTTATTTCAATAAAGACTTTTAGCGATGAGATCTGTCTGTATAGTTCCTGGATCCTCTCCTGACAATACCGGGGGGATCCCAATACACCCCTTTTATATCCTTATTATAAAATAAAAATCCAGCAGGGAAAGTGGCAGCCCCTCCATAGTGGGCAATGAAACCCTCAGCAATGCAGGAACCTGGAGAGCCTGGCCTACTATTATTTTTTCGCTCTCCCAAAAGTATTGGGACACCGGCCTTTACGCGCACATGAACTTTAATGGCCTCCCAGTCTTAGTCCGTAGGGTTCAATATTAAGTTGGCCCACCCTTTGCAGCTATAACAGATCCAACTCTTCTGGGAAGGCCGTCCACAAGGTTTAGGAGTGTGTCTATTGACCATTCTTCCAGAAGCACATGTATGAGTGTTTGCCTTTGGTTAGGAATTGGTACTTGTTTATAATTTTGTAAATGTCCGATATCTAGCCCCTGCGGTTGCGTCCTTCTAATATAACCTGTTCAAATGGGGATGGTGGGGAAAAGTCAGAGTTGTGGAGCAAATCGTTTGGGCAAAGGTGTCTGACCTGTAGAACGCTTGTTTTGGGATGTCATATTTTGGAGCCTCCGGAGAATGAGATAGCCAACCTGCGAGATCTGGGATTCACAATGTGACCAAAGTGGAAAATGGCCCAGGGACACGACATCTCGGTGTTGTTAGGCTGGTTGTAGTTTAGGGTTGCATAAGAAACGAATTTTCATCAGGGAGTTGTTGGATTAAGGGTTATATTCCCGGGAGACCTACACAGAAAGTGAAAATGTAGCCTGCATGCGTCTAGGGTCCACCTCCACGGTTGCACTCCATATTATACTGTTTGGGTGTACTGGGGCTAGCCAGATTTTTTCCAGTTCTGACCACTTGCTATAGGACCTCTGGGTGAACCATGAAGTCAGTGCGCGGAGTTTGGTCGCCTGATAGTACCTGACCAGGTCAGGGAATGCCAGGCCCCATCCGACCGCGAGGCTGTCAGGACTGAGCTGGGGACTCTGTGTTTTTTGAAGTTCCAAACATATTTCAGGAGATCTTTTTGTAGTTTACGGAGTTGTATATAGGGAACGGGTATAGGCAGAGTTTGGAATAGATATAGCAGTTTTGGGAGGATGACCATTTTGACGGAGGTGATCCGGCCTATCAGGGAGATGTGATGTGATTTCCATTTTTGGATCAGTTCACGGATTGATCTAAACATCGGTGGGAAGTTTGCCTGATATAGGGTGTGGAAGGATGGGGTAATGGATACCCCTAGGTATTTAAGTGAGGTGTTCGCCCATTTATAGGGAACGGTAGACTTCAGGTGGTTCGTTTCGTCTGTCGGGAAATGAGTGGAAGTGCGACTGACTTAGAGGTGTTGGTTTTGGTAGCACCGACAGCGTGCGTAGTGGTCTAGTATGGCGTGGAGGTTTGGTAGGGGAGGTTCGAGGTTGTCAGGGTGAGTCCGTCCGCGAACAACGATATTTTGAATTCTTTGCCCCTGAATCCGGAATTGGCCCATTAATGTCAGGGCTGTTCCCTAATGTGGCCGCCCCCCCCCCCAGGGGTTTTTCATATTTGAGGTCTATGAACTTGTTCTTTGCTGGTGTTGTCCCCCGCCTTGTCCGCATTGGGACGACTCCCCCTTGGTCTTATGTGGTATCAAGGTTGGGAGGATTTGCGGTTAAGGCGGGTGGATGGAAGAAATTTTTGTAAATTTATCTTAAGGTCCCGAACCTATGGGGCTGTAGTTAGTATGAGCCCATCTGTTCGGGATGGGGTGTCTGTCGGAGGAAGGCGTTAAATAGTTGGTAATTGCGGTAGGATGTGTAGGACTTGTAATTCAAGAGGTCAAGTTGGGTAACGAGATATTTTATCGCGTTTTTGTAGAGGTCTGTTAGAACTCCGCAAGATATAGGGTTCTTTAATCTGGTCGGGCGTGGATATGTGTGCCTGGTCGCGAGTTTTCTGGGCAGGAGATTTTGCGATAGCTGTCAATCTTATTATTGATTTTTTACTGCCCTAGCGCCAGGTCTCGGAGTGTTGTTCTCACTAATATCTGCTTAATCAGCTTCGGAGGCGTTTTTCACCTAGGAATTCAGGGAGAGCGTCTTTTTGATTTCGGGAGAGCGCAAGCATTTGTGAGGTCAGGCACTGATGGTGGACAAGAAGGCCTGGCTCGTAGTCCCTGCTCTGAAATTATCCCAAAGGCCCCCCATATTCTATCTGTGGGTTGAGGTCAAGACTCAGTGCAGGTCAGGCCTGGAAGTGGACTCACGGTGGCCGCCAGGGGTTCTACACATTAGTGCAAACAGCAAGGGGCAGAGCGGGCATCCCTGGCGGGTACCATTCGTAATCGGGAAGATGGGGGATGTGGCAAAGGGTGTTTCCACTCTAAGTTGTGGTAACCTGGCTTGTTCGAGATATTGGGTAATCATCCCAAGGTGATCTATTGGTTGAGGTCAGGGACCAGTCAAGTTCCTCCACCC
The DNA here is from genome assembly GCA_028564925.1 of Lithobates sylvaticus. Taxonomy (NCBI): domain Eukaryota; kingdom Metazoa; phylum Chordata; class Amphibia; order Anura; family Ranidae; genus Lithobates; species Lithobates sylvaticus. The sequence continues at coordinate 606,404,401 of CM053028.1, forward strand.
CAAACTCACTCATCCATAACCTTGCATTGTGCATTGGTCTAAATAATTTGGTCACAGAAGGGTTCCAGGTCATCTGGGTAGGGGGATTGTGGTGTGAAGGGGGTGTGATTTTCTTTTTCAGTCTCCTTTTTTGGGGTTGGGTATATTTTTGGAGCGGCCCCGTTAGGCGGGCTTTACGCATGATTCCTTTAAGTGGGTAAGAGTGCACTCTGCATATTAATCCCGGGGCTTTGATGCGGGACCGGGGGTAGTGTCCTGCCATGCGGACTGTGCCCCTTGCTCGGTGAGGGGCTGTTGGTCCGCCCGGGGGTGCCCAGGGCCTGGAAGGGGGGGAAGTCCATTGCTGGGTCGGGTGCTGTGGGGGACAAAGTACCTGTATGGAGGCATGGGTCAGAGGCTGTTCTCAGCAGCTTGGGGAATGCCTCTGTGCATTGGGTGTACTCCGCTTGTGAGTGGGTTCCGGCCTGGTCCCCCTGTGGGCTGTGGTGTCCCTCTGGTGTTTGGTGGGTTCCACTCACCATGTGTTGGAGCCCGGCGGGGCTCGGGGGCTGTTGTGCAGGGTCCTTAGCGGTCTGCTGCGGTCCGCCGCTGTGGAGAGGCGGCGGGATTGAGGCCTGTTGCCTCGTGTTGTCGGCCATCTTGGTACACCCGCCCGGAGCCGCCGGCGGCTGGAATAGCTTTTTAAAAGATGCTGCGGTGCTCGGCGGCGGGTGTGCAGGTCTCCGGGCTGAGGAGGATCGGGTGGTGCGCGATCCTCCCATAAGCTGGCTTTTTTTTCCCCCGAAATTAGCCTTAGTGCTGCGGGCTGGAGAGGAGCTCTCAGTCCGTGCTGCCTTCCAGGTCGGCTTCCGGTCACGCCCCCTCTACGCGCACATGAACTTTAATGGCCTCCCAGTCTTAGTCCGTAGGGTTCAATATTGGGTTGGCCATTTGCAGCTATAACAGCTTCAGGGAAGGCCGTCCACAAGGTTTAGGAGTGTGTCTATTGACCATTCTTCCAGAAGCGCATTTGTGAGGTCAGGCATTGATGGTGGATGAGAAGGCCTGGCTCGTAGTCCCTGCTCGAAAATTATCCCAAAGGTATTCTATCGGGTTGAGGTCAAGACTCAGTGCAGGTCAGGCCTGGCTCACGGTTTCCACTCTAAGTCATCCCAAAGGTGATCTATTGGGTTGAGGTCAGGACCAGTTCCTCCACCCCAAACTCACTCATCCATAACCTTGCATTGTGCATTGGTCTAAATCATTTGGTGGAGGGGGGATTGTGGTGTGGGGTTGTTTTTCAGGGGTTGGGTTTGGCCCCTTAGTTCCAGTGAAGGGAACTCTTAAGCCGTTAGCATACCAAGACATTTTGGACAATTTCATGCTCCCAACTTTGTGGGAACAGTTTGGGGATGGCCGTTTCCTGTTCCAACATGACTATCGGGCTGAGGCCATTCAAGTTCCTCCGCCCCAAACTCACTCATCCATATCTTTATGGTCCTTGGTTTGTGCACTGGTGGGCAGTCATGTTGGAACAGGAAAGGGCCGTCCACAAACTGTTCCCACAAAGTTGGGAGCATGAAATTGTCCAAAATGTCTTGATATGCTGACTCCCTTCATTGGAACTAAGGGGCCAAGCCCAACCCCTGAAAAACAACCCAACACCATAATCCCCCCTCCACCAAATGATTTGGACCAGTGTACAAAGCAAGGTCCATAAAGGCACGGATGAGCGAGTTTGGAGTGGAGGAACTTGACTGGTCTGGACAGTCCTGACCTCAACTCGATAGAAGACCTTTGGGATGAATTCAGGAGGAGACGGTGAGCCAGGCCTACACACACATGAACTTTAATGGCCTCCCAATCTTAGTCCGTAGAGTTCAATATTGAGTTGGCTCACCCTTTGCAGCTATAACAGCTTCAACTCTTCTGGGAAGGCTGTCCACAAGGTCTAGGAGGGTGTCTATGGGAACGTTTGACCATTCTTCCAGAAGCACATTTGTGAGGTCAGGCACTGATGGTGGACGAGAAGACCTGGCTTGTAGTCTCTGCTCTAATTCATCCCAAAGGTGTTCTATCAGGTTGAGGTCAAGACTCTGTGCAGGTCAGGCCTGGCTCACGGTTTCCACTCTAAGTCATCCCAAAGGTAATCTATTGGGTTGAGGTCAGGACCAGTCAAGTTCCTCCACCCCAAACTCGCTCATCCATAACCTTGCATTGTGCACTGGTCCAAATCATCTGGTGGAGGGGGGGGGGGGGTGGTTGTTTTTCAGGGGTTTGGCTTGGCCCCTTAGCTCCAGTGAAGGAAACTCTTAAAGGGGTTGTAAAGTTTTGTTTTTTATTTTCTAAATAGGTTCCTTTAAGCTAGTGCATTGTTGCTTCACTTACCTTTTCCTTCGATTTCCCTTCTAAATGTTTTTTTTTCTTTGTCTGAATTTCTCACTTCCTGTTCCTCCTCAGTAAGCTGTTCTGGCTGACTAAACACCGCTCGGATGATAGTGTGAAGTTTACTGAGGAGAAACAGAAAGTGAGAGATTCAGACAAAGAAAAAAAACATTTAGAAGGTAAATCGAAGGAAAAGGTAAGTTAACCAACAATGCACTAGCTTAAAGGAACCTATTTAGAAAATAAAAAAACGAACCTTTACATCCCCTTTAAGGCATCAGTATACCAAGGCATTTTGGATATTTTCATGCTCCCAACTTTGTGGGAACAGTTTTCGGATTGCCCCTTCCTGTTCCAACATGACTGTGCACAAAGCAAGGTCCATAAAGACATGGATGAGCGAGAAGACCTGGCTCGCAAGTCTCCACTTTAATTCATCCTAAAGGTGTTCTATCGGGTTGAGGTCAGGATTCTGTGCAGGCCAGTCAAGTTCCTCCACCCCAAACTCGCTCATCCATGTCTTTATGGACCTTGCTTTGTGTACTGGTCTAAATCATTTGTTGGGGTGGGGATTATGGTGTGGGGTTGTTTTTTAGGGGTTGGGCTTGGCCCCTTAGTTCCAGTGAAGGGAACTCTTAAGGCATCAGCATACTAAAACATTTTGGACAATTTCATGATGCCAACTTTGTGGGAACAGTTTGGGGACGGCCCCTTCCTGTTCAACATGACTGCGCACCAGTGCACATTCTCCGACAGATCTCCTCCACCATCCACACTACATTCTCCGACAGATCTCCTCCACCATACACACTACATTCTCCGACAGCTCTCCTCCACCATCCACACTACATTCTCTGACAGCTCTCCTCCACCATCCACACTACATTCTCCGACAGATCTCCTCCACCATCCACAATACATTCTCCGACAGATCTCCTCCACCATCCACACTACATTCTCCGACAGATCTCCTCCACCATCCACACTACATTCTCCAAGTGCTCTCCTCCACCATCCACACTACATTCTCCGACAGCTCTCCTCCACCATCCACACTACATTCTCCGACAGCTCTCCTCCACCATCCACACTACATTCTCCGACAGATCTCCTCCACCATCCACACTACATTCTCCGACAGCTCTCCTCCAGCATCCACACTACATTCTCCGACAGTTCTCCTCCACCATCCACACTACATTCTCCGACAGCTCTCCTCCACCATCCACACTACATTCTCCGACAGCTCTCCTCCACCATCCACACTACATTCTCCGACAGCTCTCCTCCACCATCCACACTACATTCTCCGACAGCTCTCCTCCCACCATCCACACTACATTCTCCGACAGATCTCCTCCCACCATCCACACTACATTCTCCGACAGATCTCCTCCACCATCCACACTACATTCTCCGACAGATCTCCTCCACCATCCACACTACATTCTCCGACAGCTCTCCTCCACCATCCACACTACATTCTCCGACAGCTCTCCTCCACCATCCACACTACATTCTCCGACAGCTCTCCTCCACCATCCACACTACATTCTCCGACAGATCTCCTCCACCATCCACACTACATTCTCCGACAGATCTCCTCCACCATCCACACTACATTCTCCGACAGATCTCCTCCACCATCCACACTACATTCTCCGACAGATCTCCTCCACCATCCACACTACATTCTCCGACAGATCTCCTCCACCATCCACACTACATTCTCCGACAGATCTCCTCCACCATCCACACTACATTCTCCGACAGATCTCCTCCACCATCCACACTACATTCTCCGACAGCTCTCTCTCCACCATCCACACTACATTCTCCGACAGCTCTCCTCCACCATCCACACTACATTCTCCGACAGCTCTCCTCCACCATCCACACTACATTCTCCGACAGATCTCCTCCCACCATCCACACTACATTCTCCGACAGATCTCCTCCACCATCCACACTACATTCTCCGACAGCTCTCCTCCACCATCCACACTACATTCTCCGACAGCTCTCCACCACCATCCACACTACATTCTCCGACAGATCTCCTCCACCATCCACACTACATTCTCCGACAGCTCTCCTCCCACCATCCACACTACATTCTCCGACAGATCTCCTCCACCATCCACACTACATTCTCCGACAGCTCTCCTCCACCATCCACACTACATTCTCCGACAGATCTCCTCCACCATCCACACTACAGTCTCCGACAGATCTCCTCCACCATCCACACTACATTCTCCGACAGATCTCTCCTCCACCATCCACACTACATTCTCCGACAGATCTCCTCCACCATCCACACTACATTCTCCGACAGATCTCCTCCACCATCCACACTACATTCTCCGACAGCTCTCCTCCACCATCCACACTACATTCTCCGACAGCTCTCCTCCACCATCCACACTACATTCTCCGACAGCTCTCCTCCACCATCCACACTACATCCTCCGACAGATCTCCTCCACCATCCACACTACATTCTCCGACAGATCTCATCCACCATCCACACTACATTCTCCGACAGCTCTCCTCCACCATCCACACTACATTCTCCGACAGCTCTCCTCCACCATCCACCATCCACACTACATTCTCCGACAGCTCTCCACCCACCATCCACACTACATTCTCCGACAGATCTCCACCCACCATCCACACTACATTCTCCGACAGATCTCCTCCACCATCCACACTAAATTCTACGACAGCTCTCCTCCACCATCCACACTACATTCTCCGACAGCTCTCCTCCACCATCCACACTACATTCTCCGACAGCTCTCCTCCACCATCCACACTACATTCTCCGACAGCTCTCCTCCACCATCCACACTACATTCTCCGACAACTCTCCTCCCACCATCCACACTACATTCTCCGACAACTCTCCTCCACCATCCACACTACATTCTCCGACAGCTCTCCTCCACCATCCACACTACATTCTCCGACAGATCTCCTCCACCATCCACACTACATTCTCCGACAGCTCTCCTCCACCATCCACACTACATTCTCCGACAGCTCTCCTCCCACCATCCACACTACATTCTCCGACAGCTCTCCTCCACCATCCACACTACATTCTACGACAGATCTCCTCCACCATCCACACTACATTCTCCGACAGCTCTACTCCACCATCCACACTACATTCTCCGACAGCTCTCCTCCACCATCCACACTGCATTCTCCGACAGATTATCGAACACATCAGTGGGGGAGGGGCTGTCTTTTATTCAGCTAAGAAAAGGTGGTCATGTGGGCACCAGATGAGGCTGTGCTGTGCATTGTGTGCTGATATGAGGATAGGCCAGGGAAAGAAAGTTATGGTAAGTATTTGATAACAATTTTCTGTAGTGTAGCCTTCATACATTGCATTACAAAGCACTGGACTGAGTATTCATCATGCTCGTAATAGCAAGAAACCATTGGTCAGTGCAACCACAGGACCGTGCTGGCCAATGAGAAGGTCATCAGAGGCCTTTTCGTCTGGTAAGGTGGTCCAGAAGAAAGCTCTCATCATTACGTCAGCACTTCATGTGTGAAATCATAAGATCTATGACATGTCCATTTGCAGAAAACAGACGTTTATGTGCCACCATGAAATTCATCTATACATAAAAGGGACACATGATCCCTCACTTCCCGCTTGGGTATGAAGCATGATAGAACTGTTCCTCTGTGTCACAGAGACCTGGATTCCTCAATGTTTTAGCAACTCAATCCAGCGAACTGAAACCCGGACTGTTTGGGTGAATCCTGGAGAGGTGGCAACCCTACTAAAACCTAGGGTGAAGCTTTTCAACACTAGGACTTCCATTCTATCCAATGGTGCCCATTCACACCTGAGCATAATGTTGCTTGAAGCAAGTGACTTGAACAACTGCATAAGCTTCTTGTGGGGGAGAGTTGCATTTCTCAGTTATAGTAGACAATGGAAGTGCATAGAAATGCATGTAATGTGTGTTTTTTGTGCATTTTCTTGCCTAGTAGCTAGCTTTTATTGGCAAAAAATAAACGCTTAAACCTGAAAAGTGCACAAAGCACCTGTATAAACCCTCCTGAGAAAATGACGAAAGATGACTCCAGAAAACCGGATCTGATAAGAGTCGCATATCAGTTACAACTACTTTAATTCCTGATGCTAGAGAGTTACTATGTGTGTTGGAAAGTCTTTGGTATACAGTATAATTCTCGTTTTTTTATTTGTTAGTTTCACTTCTAAATAATAAAAAACACACTATACCTGTGTATGTATATATTTAACCACTTCCTGCAAACCGCCGTCATTGTACGTCGGTACTTTGACGTAGAATACCGGGTGAGATAGCTGCCATAACCCCATGACATGTGAAGGACAGATAACCTCCAGTTTTCCCCAACCTATTAGACCATAACCTCCAAACACCCCAATTATGTGCTAAGTATATCATTGTATTGTATTGTAACTGTACAGTATATCATTGTATTGTAGTCTTGCTGTATGCTATGTAATTTTGTAACCCCCTTTTAATACATGTTAGCTTTCTTATTTCCTTGGGAAATAAATGAGATTTGATTATTCTTAAAGCGGAGTTCCACCCTAAAGTGGAACTTCCGCTTATCGGATTCCTCCCCCCCTCCGGTGCCACAATTGGCACCCTTCAGGGGGGAGGGGGGTGCAGATACCTGTATAATACAGGTATCTGCACCCACTTCCGTATAGCTGCCCCGCCCCTATCCGGAGCTGCCCCACCCCTTATCCGGAGCTGCCCCGTTGTGTCTTGGGAAACACAGTTCCCAGGACACAGCGGGGACCAATAGAGGCGCGCAGCGCGACTCGCGCATGCGCAGTAGGGAACTGGGCAGTGAAGACGTTGCGTCTTCACTTCCTGATTCCCTGACAGAGGATGGCGGCGGGGCAGCGAGAAACAAGCGGTCTCTCGTCACATTCTGCCTACACCGCTGGAACCAGGAACAGGTAAGTGTACATTTATTAAAAGTCAGCAGCTGCACTATTTGTAGCTGCTGACTTGTAATATTTTTTGTGCGGGTGCAGCTCCGCTTTAAGCCGTGTGTTTGGTTTCATAACGAACGTTGTATTATTGTGATATTAACAGTAGCATGCGCTCATAGTGTTAACAGACTAACTAATCTACAGGGACTAGACAAAGTAATTGATACATAGATGAGATAATATATAGGCTGTAGTGGTATATCGATATCTACGATTATTCATTCTACACCCGATAAATGACGTGACAAGGTTTTGGGGTAAAATAGCCTTACGGCCTTTTATTTAACAAATAACGTAACTTTAATGAATAACATTTAAAATAACCATCGACCAAACTTCTCTATACCTTGGTGGTCTTTGAGGGCAACGACACACAACTTGGTCACTGCGACTAACTTCTATAAAACGTAGGCCTCCGGTCGCAAGACACCGACTCGGAGACGGTACTCGACATCCGCAGCGACCTACATTTTTACCCCTTCCTGGTTGAACCCCTACCCGAGAAGCCCATACCACAGATGGGTCCCAACCATGTTATATTCCAGCCTTCTCTTCCTCCAAAGACCAGTGCCGGGCTGTCATGACAGCCTCACTGTAATACTGACCAAACTTCGGGAGGGTGGGTGGGAAGCTTCTTTCCTCTCCACTTACGATTGACTCCAACTACTTCCTCCTTTCCACAAAACGTCCCTCCGCCCGTTCTTTTCTCTTCTTTTACTCCGGGACTCCCTGTATTTTCGGAAACGGCGGGGGGTCCTCTTTACGATAAAAGTGGTCTCTGCGGCAGATTTGCCACAAGATCCCTTTTATTGTCGGCGGCGGGAGAGGTGCCCACCCCCCTCCCACCGTGTTCCGGTCGTCTCTGCCGCTTACCGGAGCCGCCGGCAGCGGCGGAAACTATCCGATTATTTCCCCTCCGAGGCTGTGAGTCGAGTGAGGGAAAGATGGCCCCCACTCGGCTCCATATAATTGGATGAGGGAAGCGACGTCCAACATCACTTCCGCCCAATGGTCTTAAAAGGCTAAATAAAAATGTATTTTTTTTTTTTATTGCATTTAAGTGTAAATGTGAGATCTGAGGTCTTTTTGACCCCCGATTTCAGATTAAAGAGGTCCTGTCATGCTTTTTTGTCTATTTCAAGGGATTTTTACATTCCTTGTAATAGGAATAAAAGGGATTCAAAATATTTTTTTGAAAGGGACAGTGTAAAAATAAAAAATAAAAAGTAAAATAAATAAGAAAAAAAAAAATATATTTTTTAAAGGGCCCCCCTCCTGCCGTGCTCGCGCACAGAGGCGGTCGCATACGTAAGTCGCGCCCACATATGTAAACAGTGTTCAAACCACACATGTGTGGTATCGCCGCGATCGTTAGAGCGAGAGCAATAATTCTAGTCCTCCTCTGTAACTCAAAACTGTTAACCTATAGAAATTTTTAAACGTCACCTTTGGAGATTTTATAGGGTCAAAGTTTGTCGCCATTCCAGGAGTGGGCGCAATTTTGAAGCATGACATGTTGGGTATCAATTTACTCTGCGTAACATTATCTTTCACAATATTAAAAAAAACTGGGCTAACTTTACTGTTTTTTTATTTTTTAATTAAAAACCATGTATTTCTTTCCACAAAAAGACTGCTGCGCAGTTTGTAAGACTACTGCACAAATACGGTGTGACATAAAATATTGTAACGACCGCCATTTTACTCTCTAGGCTGTCTGAAAAAAAAAAATAATAGTTGGGGGTTCTAAGTAATTTTCTAGCAAAAAAATAAATTATTTTAACTTGTAAACAACAAGTTTACAAAATAGGTTTGGTCCTTAAGTGGTTAAAGAGAGAGAGAACGATCCACACGTTTAGTTTTTTGGAAAAGGTATAATCTGCTTATCTATTCATGGATGTAACATAAAGAGAAAACTGAAGCACGAGTCAGAGAGCAAAGTGACGAAACATAACGTAGACATCAGTGTTTATATTCCACACAAGATCTCGTTCATAATCAGTGGAACGAACAAAAAGGAAGTGATGTAGTGTATGAACAGGAAGTTCCGGGTGAGAGGTGAGTTGGAAGGAAGTAGAGAGAAGACATTGCTGGAACTGGCAGCAGAGGAGGTAATAAGATATTATTTTATATTTACATTCCGTAACCCCCCCCCCCCCGTCATGTCCGTCCTCTTCCGCCATAGTCACTGTGATGTCAGTGATGGTTTATAGACCAGATACATTCTAAATATAGAACCATTTATCCAACTGTCCATCCAGAGCTTCTGGTTTATAGACCGGATACGTCCAAAATATAGAGCCATTTATCCAACTGTCCATCCGGAGCCTCTGGTTTATAGACCGGATACGTCCTAAATATAGAACCATTTATCCAACTGTCCATCCGGAGCCTCTGGTTTATAGACCGGATACGTCCTAAATATAGAACCATTTATCCAACTGTCCATCTGGAGCCTCTGGTTTATAGACCAGATAAATCCTAAATATAGAACCATTTATCCAACTGTCCATCCGGAGCCTCTGGTTTATAGACCGGATACGTCCTAAATATAGAACGATTTATCCAACTGTCCATCTGGAGCCTCTGGTTTATAGACCAGATACATCCTAAATATAGAACCATTTATCCAACTGTCTATCCAGAGCCTCTGGTTTATAGACCGGATACATCCTAAATATAGAACCATTTATCCAACTGTCCATCCGGAGCCTCTGGTTTATAGACCGGATACGTCCTAAATATAGAGCCATTTATCCAACTGTCCTTCCAGAGCCTCTGGTTTATAGACCAGATACGTCCTAAATATAGAACCATTTATCAAACTGTCCGTAAAACTGTCTCAGGTTGTTGGCTCTCATAACTGTGAGATAATGGACAGCACAGGTGCCACCCAGGACTATTTTGCTGGAGTTTGCATGTTCTGTTCCCATTGATGTCACCCTGACGGCCATGTCACATGACACTAATAGAATGGGGCTCACAATATAGACATTCCTGGGCACTGTGCACACACAACAATGTCATGTCTACATATTGCTTTAAAAGGAATCTCTGGTTTACTGGTTTCGATGAGATGCGAGAGTCCTGTATTGCAGTATAAAATGCAGTCTGAGGTGTCAGGACTCTGGAGGAACTGCAGACATTATTCATCCCAGTACAGTCCAGATAATTCTCAATGTATTATCTTTCTACAGAGAGGAGAGTCCTGTGTAGATCACATGACCAACTCAATGAGGATGGATGGGGACCAGAGTCACACAAGTGAGAGGATATTAGACCTCACCATGGAGATCATCTACCTGCTGACTGGAGAGGTGAGGAGGATTCTGGGAGGTCACATGACATCAATCTTATATCTTTTCATAAAATACAGACCTGACCGGAGGGGTGAGGAGGATTCTGGGAAGTCTGTAATGATAATTATTACTTTCTCTCTTTATACAGGATTTTAAAGTAGTGAAGAAAACATCTGGAGATCCATTAACACCCAGCAGCCGTCTTCACAGGACATCACCCATCACAGTGCCTCCACCTCACTGCCTGACAACAGAGGTAACCAGTGCCAAGAAGATTCTAGAAGTCACCAACAAGATCATTGAGATGCTGACAGGAGAGGTGAGCGGTGCCGGGAATTCTGGGACATTATCCAGTAACAGACAAGGGATGTGTCTGGATGGTGACTGTATCATTGTGTGTGTCAGGTTCCTATAAGGTGTCAGGATGTCACTGTCTATTTCTCCATGGAGGAGTGGGAGTATTTAGAGGAACACAAGGATCTCTACAAGGACGTCATGATGGAGAATCAGCCGCCCCTCACATCACCGGGTAAGAGGAGACTTTATTGTAAAGGAGAGAGCAGTACGGAGGGTCCACCTAGATCCCCCATCATCTGATAAACACATAGAAACAATGTATTCAGTCAGTGTGTGTGTTTCCTACAGATGGATCCAGTAATGGGAACCCACCAGAGAGATGTCCCCGTCCTCTGTATTCCCAGTTTATATTTCCATTTTACTTCTATGTGTATAAAATTCATAGGATAAAGATACTGCACACCATATGAAAGGTCCATCTCCATTCCTCAATATAACGTTAGACATGTGCACAATAGAAAAATTTTGTTTAGTTTCGTTTCGTTTGTTAGTTTCCGTTGATTCGCAACGATTCGTAATTTCGTAAGTCGTCGGTGTTCGTATTTTCGTAAGAGTTATTTTTTCGTTTATTCGAAATTCGTATTTTCGTATTTTTGTTATATTTCGTATTCGGACGCATCCGTATTTTCGGAAGAGCTATATTTTCGTTGATTTAAAAAGATTCGTATTCCGTTAATCTAATTTTCGTTGATTCGAAATTCGTATTTTCGTAGATTTAGTTACACTCGTACTTTCCTAAGATTGATTTATTCGAACTTTCGTAACATTGTTTTCGTAGATTTGTAATCGGAGCATAATTCATAATTTTATGTAATGTGTATTTTTTTTTAACCACCTGAGACCCAGGCCAATGTAAAAAATTCCAAATTTTTTTGCTAGAAAATTACATAGAACCCCCAAACATTACATATGTTTTTTTAGCAAAGACCCTAAAGAATACAATGGCGGTCGTTTTTATCTCTATATTTTAGTCTATATTTTTATATTTTAACTTTTTATCTCGCACGGTATTTGCGCAGCAATTTTTCGAACGCGTTTTTTTCAGAAAAAAAACAGTTTCCTGCTTTAAAAAAAAACAAAACAGTAAAGTTAGCCCAATTTTTTTACATAATGTGAAAGATGAAGATACGCCGAGTAAATAGATACCCAACATGTCACGCTTCAAAATTGCATGCGCTTGTGGAATGGCGCCAAACTTTGGTATTTAAAAATCCCCATAGTCGACGCTTTAACATTTTTTACTGGTTACATATTTTGAGTTACAGAGGAGGTCTAGGGCTAGAATTATTGCTCTCGCTCTAACGTTCGCGGCGATACCTCACATGTGTGGTTTGAACACCGTTTTCATATGTGGGCGGGACTTACGTATGCGTTCGCTTCTGCGTACGAGCTCGCGGGGACAGGGCGCTTTAAATTTTTTTTTTTTTCTTTTTATTGTTCATTTTATTTTATTTTTTTAGTTCAACAACTTTAAAAAAAAAATATATATATTTGATTACTTTTATTCCTATTACAAGGAATGTAAACATCCCTTGTAATAGGAATATGACACGATCGGACCTATTTACAGTGAGATATGGGGTCAATAAGACCCCACATCTCACCTCTAGGCTGGGAAGCCTAAAATCAAAAAAAAAAAAAAAAAAAACGATCACCGCTTCCCAGCGGAGGCGGCGCCGTTTTTTGAATGCAGAGGCCGGGCGTGACGTCATAACATCGCGCCCGGCCTCCGAACGATCATAGAGACTCCGGCGACCATCTGGTCCGCCGGAAATCTCTATGTGCATCATCCGGTGCCGGCGGATCCCGAGTCCGACTCACCGATGGAAGCGGTGAGTCGGTAGAAGCACCGGAGGGCGGCGGGGGGGGGGGCGTCCCCTCCCGCCGCCCGTAAGAACGATCAAGCGGCGGAACAGCCGCTATGATCGTTCTTATGGTGCAGGGAATCGCCGGCTGAAACCGGCAATATCTGAATGATGTCTGTAGCTACACCCATCATTCAGATATACCCCTGAGACCAAAAAGACGTCATATGACGTATACTGGGTCTCAGGTGGTTAAGAAACAAAGAATTTCTCTCTCACAAGTCAGAACTTAACTCAAAAAATCCACCAAAACACAGTGCTTCCGACCCAACCACACCCTATCTGGACTCTGGATGGAATATTTCAGAATCAGAACTAATATTCGTTCTTTCGAATTCTCGATCAGCAGAATTTTTGTTATTTCGTATTTTCGTTGTTTTGATTTCCTTTTTTCCGAATATTCGTAATTTAGATTTTTTTCGTTCATTTTGATTTTCGTTATTTTTGAATCTTTGTTCGGTATTTTTGTTGTTTCTGTTTTAGTTTTTCGGATTTTCATTCTTTCGTAGTTTCGTTGTTTCTAATTAAATTATTTCGTATTTTTGTTGTTTTTCATATTCGTTCTTTTCGATAGTTCGTTCGAATTTTTAGTAAACCATTCGTTCATTAGTACGATAACGAATATAACGAATTTGAACGGAAAACGAATTTGTAACTAAACGAATTGCACATGTCTATATAACGTCATGTTCCCAACAAATGAGGAGGAGATACTGTACACCATATGAAAGGTCCATCTCCGATCCTCAATATAACGTCATGTTCCCAACAAATGAGGTTGAGCTACTGTACACCATCCATCTCTATTCCTCAATATATGATGTTTTTAGCTGTTCTCCAACTTGTGCCTTTCTCAATTTTTTTTCTTTTTTTAACAGATGGACACTGTGCTTGGAATAGGAATACCTTGGAGGGAGATTTTATTAAATCTCCAGATTATAATGTAAAAGATAATGTCACCGCACAAAATTCTCCAGGAATTACACTCATTACTCAAGTTACACAACAAAGACCTTATCATTTGGAGCGATCAATGGATCCCCCTTTTCCTGAGAAATCTTCTGATCAATCGCAAACTATGACTTCAATTATCCACCAGAGTTCCCACATTTCCGAGAGATTAACAGATCCATCAAGTCCCAAGGAACCTTCTTTAAGGGATAAAGGAGTCCTCACAGACAAGAGATTATTTACGTGTTTAGAGTGCGGGAAATGTTTCGCTGAAAACAGAGCACTCCTTATACACCAGAGAAGTCACACGGGCGAGCGCCCCTACGCATGCTTGGAGTGTGGGAAATGTTTCATTCATAAAACAAACCTTCTTGTTCACCAGAGAATTCATACTGGGGAGCGTCCTTTTTCCTGCTCAGAGTGCGGGAAGTCTTTCACTGAGAAAAGCGTACTTCTTACACACCAGAGAAGCCACACGGGCGAGCGCCCTTTCCCTTGTTTAGAGTGCGGGAAATGTTTCCTTCAAAAAGGAGACCTTCGTAGACACCAGAGAAGTCACACGGGGGAGCGTCCCTATTCCTGTTCAGATTGTGGGAAATGTTACTCTCGGAAAACAGAACTGCGTACCCATCAGAGAATTCACACAGGTGAATATCCTTTTTTATGCTCAGATTGCGGGAAGCGTTTCTCTAGGAAAGCGAGCTTTCTTTCACACCAGAGAGTTCACACGGGAGAGCGACCCTTTTCATGTTCACAGTGCGGGAAGAGTTTTACCGAGAGAGAAAAACTTCGTAGACACCAGAAAATTCACGTGGCTGAGCGTCCTTTTTCATGCTCTGACTGTGGGAAAGGTTTCATTGAGAAAGCAAAATTTCTTGCACACCAGAGAAGACACGTGGGCGAGCGCCCTTTTTTATGTCCGGAGTGCGGGAAATCATTTTTTGAAAAAAGAAGCCTTCTTTATCACCAGAGAACTCACACCCGTGAGGGCCCTGTTCATGCTGAGAGTGTGGGAAATGTTTTACTTATAAAGGAAGTCTGAAGTACAAACACCTGCCGAAGCTTTAGTACAGCATGTACATTGACATATAATAGGTGGAACTGTCCATACAGTGCCTGGATAAAGTATTCACACCCCTTGAAACCTTCCAGATTTTGTCATGTTACAACCAAAAACATAAAATTTATTTTATTGGGATTTTATGTGATAGACCAACACAAAGTGGCACAAAATGTGAAGTGGAAGGAAAATGATAAATGGTTTTCAACATTTTTTATAACTAAATATGTGAAAAGTGTGGGGGGTACATTTGTATGGCGCCCCCCCTGAGTCAATACTTTGTAGAACCTCCTTTCTCTGCAATTACAGCTGCAAGTCTTTTTGGGGATGTCTCTACCAGCTTTGCACATCTAGAGAGGGACATTGTTGCCCATTCTTCTTTACAAAATATCTCAAGCTCTGTCAGATTGGATGAAGAGTGTCTGTGACCAGCAATTTTCAAGTCTTGCCACAGATTCTCAATTGGATTTAGGTCTGGACTTTGACTGGGCAATTCTAATACCGCGTACACACGGTCGGAATTCTCGTTGGAAAACGCTCTGATGGTTTTTCCCGTCGGAATTTTGCTCAAACTGTCTTGCCTACACACGGTCACACCAAATTCTGACGGTCAATAACACTGCGGCATACAACACGTTCAACTGCACTATAAAAGGGAAGGTTAATGCTTCTAAGCATGCGTCGAATTGTTTTCGAGCATGCGTCGGAATTTTGCGTGTCGGAATTGCATACACGCGATCGGAAAATTAAGAACAGGTTCTCAATCCAAAGTCGGAAATTCCGACAGAAAAAGACCGATGGGCATACACACAGTCGTAAAATCCGATGAAAAGCTCCCATCGGACTGTTATCATCGGAAATTCTGACCGTGTGTACGCGGCATAACACATGAATATGCTTTGATCTAAACCATTCCATTGTAGCTCTGGCTGTATGTTTTGGGTCGTTGTCCTGCTGGAAGGTGAACCTCCGCCCCAGTCTCAAGTCTTTTGCAGACTCTAACAGGTTTTCTTCTAATGCCGCGTACACACGAGCTGACTTTTCGTCAGCAAAGGTCCGACGGAACAAATCCGTCAGACAATTTGATCGTGTATGGGCTCCATTGGACTTTTGCTGTCGAAAATTCTGACGGACTTTAGAAATAGAACATGTTTCAAATTTTCCCGCCGGAACTCCGCCGGACCCAGTTCCTATGGAGAAATCCGTTTGTGTGTATGCTGGTCCGACGGACAAACAACGGTGCTAGGGCAGCTATTGGCTACTGGCTATGAACTTCCTTATTCTAGTCCGGTCGTACGTCATCACATTCAAATCCGTCAGAATTTTGTGTGATTGTGTGTGGCCAAGTCCGTTCATTCAAAAAGTCAGTCGGAACTCCGCCAAAAGTCAGTCGAAAAGTTTGCTCGTGTGTACCCGGCATAAGATTGCCCTGTATTTGGCTTCATCCATCTTCCCATCAACTCTGACCAGCTTCCCTGTCCCTGCTGAAGAAAAGCATCCCCACAACATGATGCTGCCACCACCATGTTTCACGGTGGGGATGGTGTGTTCAGGGTGATGAGAAGTGTTAGTTTTCAGCCACACATAGTGTTTTGCTTTTAGGTCAAAGGTTACATTTTGGTCTCATCTGACAAGAGCACCTTCTTCCACATGTTTGCTGTGTCCCCCACATGGCTTCTCGCAAACAGGACTTCTTATGGCTTTCTTCCAACAATGGCTTTCTTCTTGCCACTCTTCCATAAAGGGCAGATTTGTGGAGAGCACGACTAATACTTGTCCTGTGGACAGATTCTCCCACCTGAGCTGTGGATCTCTGCAGCTCCTCCAGAGTTACCATGGACCTCTTGGCTGCTTCTCTGATGAATGCTCTCCTTGCCCGGCCGGTCAGTTTAGGTGGACGGACATGTCTTGGTAGGTTTGTAGTTGTGCCATACTCTTTCCATTTTCCAATGATGGATTGAACAGAGCTCCGTAAGATGTTCAACGCTTGGGATATTTTTTTATAACCTAACCCTGCTTTATACTTCTCCAGAACTTTATCCCTGACCTGTCTGGTGTGTTCCTTGGCCTTCCTGATGCTGTTTGTTCACTAAGTTCTCTAACAAACCTCTGAGGGCTTCACAGAACAGCTGTATTTATACTGAGATTAAATTACACACTCTATTTACTAATTAGGTGACTTCTGAAGACAATTGCTTCCACTAGATTTTTGTTAGAGGTATCAGAGTAAAGGGGGCTGAATACAAATGCCCCCCCACACTTTTCACATATTTATTTGTAAAAAAAAATTGAAAACTATTTATTATTTTCCTTCCACTTCACAATGATGTGCCACTTTGTGTTGGTCTATCACATAAAATTCCAATAAAATACATTTCCGTTTTTGGTTGTAACATGACAAAATGTGGAAATTTCAAGGGGTGTGAATACTTTTATAAGGGACTGTAGAAATTGTAGCTGTGTGATTAACCACTTGCCGCCCACCCTAAAATGACGGTGGCAAAGTGGTTTCAAAATCCTGACCGGGCGTCATATGACGTCCTCAGGATTTTGAGCTGCTGCGCACCCCCGGGGGCTCGCATCGTGGCGATCGTTTTTGCGGTGTGTCAGTCTGACACCCCGCAACTACGATCTCCGTAAAGAGTCTCCGACAGAGACTCTTTACCACATGATCAGCCGTGTCCAATCATGGCTGATCACAGTGTAAATAGGAAGAGGCGTTGATCGGCTTTTCCTCACTTGCGTCTGACAGACGCGAGTAGAGGAGAGCCGATCGGCTGCTCCTCTGACAGGGGAGGTCTGTGCTGATCGATTATCAGCGCAGCCCCCCTGAGGATGCCCACACTGGACCACCAGGGACGCCACCAGACCACCAGGGATGCCCAGCACCAGGTATGCCACCCTAGACCACCAGGGATGCCAGTCAGTGCCCACAATGGATGCCAATCAGTGCCCACAATGGATGCCAATCAGTGCCTACAATGGGCATCACTGATTGGCATGCATTGTTTGGCACTGATTGGCATCCATCAGTACAGTACAATACAATGCCGCCTATCAGTGCCCATCCGTGCCACCTATCAGTGCCCATCTGTGCCGCCTATCAGTGCCCATCCATGCTCATCTGTGCCGCCTATCCATGGCTATCTATGCCGCCTATCCATGCCCATCCATGCCGCCTATCCATGCAAATCCGTGCCAGCTATCAGTGCCAATTTGTGCCGCCCATCAGTGCCACATATCAGTGCCACCTCATCAGTGCCACTTCATTGGTGCCACCTCATCAGTGCCCGTCAGTGCAGCCCCATCAGTGCCCATCAGTGAAGGAGAAAACATACTTATTTACAAAGTTTTGAAACTGAAACAAAAAAATATTTTTTTTTTTCAAAATTTGCAGTCTTTTTTTATTTGTTTAGCAAAAAATAAAAACCGTAGAGGTGATCAAATACCACCAAAATGAATCTCTATTTGTGGGAACAAAATGATAAAAATGTAATTTGGGTACAGTGTAGTATGACCGCGCAATTGTCATTCAAAGTGTGACAGCGCTGAAAGCTGAAAATTGGTCTGGGCAGGAAGGTGTCTAAGTGCCCCCCGGTATTGAAGTGGTTAAAAAAACTATTCGTTTTCAAAGGGGTACATTCTGGCTAACGTCACATTTTAGGTATAGGTGGAGTTTGGTGGGCTGGGTCACCTGTGGACATCTTTTGTTTCTTGGAGACTCCATTTGTTGGGTCTGCATGCTAGGGTTCCGGTCTTCTTTTCCTGGCAACATTGGGGTGTCTTTGCTCTGTTGGCATCCTCCAAGATAATGAGCATGAATCCAGCAGTGGAGCCGGAGAAGACCATAACAGGTAGATGCAGACCAGGGAACTTCTGTTAACTCAACAAGCCTCAGATTCTATTGGGTGGGGGGCGGTTGGACCCATTCGGAGTTGGGTCTTTTAGGGGGGCAGGTTTTGCAGAAATAAAATTAGAAAATACTTTCAATTGGTACCAACAACCCACATTATTTATCGAAATGATCTCTTTGGTTTGGACTACCAAAATATTCAATGTTTGGAAATGTCAAACAAAATTCTTAAACTTGTTTGTAAAAAACATGTCTAATAATAAAAAAACGACATCTGTCAAAGATCTTGTATTATACACACCAACACACTGTTCTTACGTACAACTCAATACATGGAGAGATTGAGTTACTAAAACTGGTGCACTCAGAATCTGGAGCAGCTGTGTAGGCCTGGCTCGTAGTCTCCACTCTATATCATCCCAAAGGTGTTCTATCGGGTTGAGATCAGGACTCTGTGGAGGACAGTCAAGTTCCTCCACCCCAAACTCGCTCATCCATGTCTTTATGGACCTTGCTTTGTGCACTGGTCCAAATCATTTGGTGGAGGGGGGATTATTGTGCGAGGTCAGGCACTGATGTTGGACGGGAAGGCCTGTCTCGCAGTCTCCGCTCTAATTCATCCTGAAGGTGTTCTATCAGGTTAAGGTCAGGCCAGTCATATTCCTCCACCCCAAACTTGCTAATCCATGTCTTTATGGACCTTGCTTTGTGCACTGGTGCGCAGTCATGTTGGAACAGGAGGGGGTCATCCCCAAACTGTTCCCACAAAGTTGGGAGAATAAAATTGTCCACAATGTCTTGGTATGCTGACGCCTTAAGAGTTCCCTTCACTGGAACTAAGGGGCCAAGCCCAACCCCTGAAAAACAACCCCCCACCATAATCCCCCCATCCACCAAATAAATTGGACCAGTGCACAAAGCAAGGTCAATAAAGACATGGATGAGCGAGTTTGGGGTGGAGGAACTTGACTGGCCTCAACCTGATAGAACACCTTTGGGATGAATAAGACCACTTTCACACTGAGGCGCTTTTCAGGCACTTTCACGCTAAAAACAGCGCCTAAAAAGCTCACGAAAACTTATTTCCATTAAAATCAATGAATGCTTTCACACTGGGGGAGTGTGCTGGCAGGGCTGTGAAAAACTCCCCTTCCCATTGAAATGAATGGAAAGCTCTTTAAAAGCGTCTGAAAAGCTCTTCAAAAGCGCTCAGTGTTTTTACTGGCGGTTTAGAAGCGCTTCAGTGTGAAAAGGGCCTTAGAGTGGAAACTGCGAGCCAGGCCTTCTTGTCCAACATCAGTGCCCGACCTCACAAATGCGCTTCTGGAAGAATGGTCAAACATTCCCATAGACACACTCCTAAACCTTGTGGACGGCCTTCCAAGAAGCGTTGAAGCTGTTATAGCTGCAAAGGGTGGACCAACTCAATATTGAACCCTATGGACTATGCCATTAAAGTTCATGTGCGTGTAAAGGCAGGCGTCCCAATACTTTTGAAAATATAGTGTATTTCCTCTCACAACCTTCATGTAGCATAATAAGGTCTTCTAATGTATTATTTCTTCTACTACTTCGTAAAGACTGAGTTCACTGGTCTGCAACCCAGGAGAGTGCGAGTTAGAACATGTTTGAGTGTGAATGGCTGTGTGACTCCCCACCATAGTGCTACACCGCAAGCATTCCAGGAATTAAATTGTGACACCTCATGTAATATATATATATCTATATGTTTCACTGGCCACTTTATTCTGTACACCTTGCTAATACCGGGTTGGAACCCTTTTTGCCTTAATTGTTCATGGCATAGATTAAACAAGGTGTTGGAAACATTCCTCAGAGATTTTGGTCCATAGTGACATGATAGCAACACTGACTTACTGCAGATTTGTCGGCTGCACATCCATGATGCCAATCTCCCCTTTCCACCACATTCCAAAGGTGATCTATGGGATTGAGATCTGGTGAGTGTGGAGGCCATTGGATGATATCTGGTGAGTGTGGAGGCCATTGGATGAGATCTGGTGAGTGTGAAGGTCATTGTAGTACAGGGACCTCATTGTCCGGTGGTGAGATGATTGGAGCTTTGTGACATGGTGCATTATCCCGCTGCAAGGAGCCATCAGAAGATGGGGACACTGTAGTCATAAAGGGATGAACATGGTCAGCAACAATGCTCAGGTAGGTCGTGGGGTTTCAACGATGCTCAATTGGTACTAAGGGGCCCAAAGTTTGCCAAGAAAATACCCCCCACACCATTACACCACCACCAGCCTATACTGTTGATACAAGGCAAGATGGATCCATGCTTTCAAATTCTGACCCCCCACCATTGAGTTGCTGCCATGTGATTGGCTGATTAGCAATTTGTGTTTCCAAGCAATTGAACAGGTTTACCTAATAAAGGGGCCGGTGTATATCCGTGCAGTGCAGACACAAGCTGTACCAAAAAATAGTTGTTTGAGCAGAACCTCAACATAGTCCATCACAGCACAGCACTTCCAGCAATGGGCATAATTCCAGAAACAACGAATCTTGTAGTTCCACAAGCTCATTTTAATACACAGAAAACTCTGTCCACATCTTTTCAAAATGTAGAAATATTTGCTTCAGAGGCCGCCTGCCTGGTAACGCAGGTAACGCAGCCTGCGCTTCACTCAGAGTTCAGACAAAGGCCAAGTGCTCACTGAAGATGAAGTACGACTTCACAGCAGATAAAGTAGAGTGTGTAGAAGGCTTTAGAAATCTCGTTACAGATTCCTTCTAAATGCCAATATATACAATGACTTTCCTCCTGCTACTTGGGTCTCAGATCGAGGCAAGGTTCTGTTTGATCAGTATATAGTGCGATGAGTCAGTGCGTCGCCCGTGCCCCAGGACGACGTCAGAGTGTGACGAAACGCGCGTCGGGAGGAGTGACGTCATCGCGATGTGTACCATAGTGGACGGGTGTTCGCTTGCTGGCCGGCTTTTATCTTTGCAAGTTTACTTCATACTATGTGTAAGTGTAACCTTTAATTTTAAATAAATGCTTCTTTAATACGATTTACTATGGTGAGTTCCTCTTCATTTTGGGTTACCTTCTGGTCTCCAATTGAGACCATTGAATGACCGAATCACTGTGATTGTTTGCTGTGTGTTCCTGCCGCACCAAGCACCTGAGAGCTGTCATCGGCATCCTTTTGGAACAAGGCCCTGGCGGGGTTAATAGCCGCAAGCTCATAATAGCTTGCTTCTGGTAAGCACGCAATCTATGTGGTGGAGGAACACGAGTTTGAAGTCATATGAAGAGCACATGTTTATACCTATGGACTAATCCTAAACTCTTTTGGTGTTGGGAGCAATTTCAGTATACATGTGCAGTAGTTGCATCTTTTGTGTGATACTTTTAGCGCAGCTCTACTTTCTAATTCTACTTTCCTCCTTAGACTGAGTGTGTGCAGACAGTATAGCCACTTGCTGACTTATCAGAATCCACAGGCAGCTTAACTCAAAGCGGAACTTTACCCAAAAGGGTAAGTTCTACTTATTTACTACCCCCCGTCACATTTCTAGGGCGGGAGTGGGTACCTGCTTCTGACAGGTACCCGCTCCCGGTCAGGTCACAGCGGCGATCCAAGGGGAGGCTTCCCTTAGTCAAGGTCAGGAGCAGCCGGTCCATAAGAAGCGCAGGGGCACCGCCCCCACCCCCTCCCAAGTTTGCATGCGGGGCATCGGACTCAAAGCTTCCTATGGGGTTTTTTTTTTTTTTTTACAAGCACATGATTAGAGCCTGAAGCTCTAATTGGCTTGAAAAAGGTTGGGTTCAACCCATCCACTTGTGACACTAGCAAATCAATAATCAAGCATCCGCGACTCTTTAACCATGTGATCGGCTGTGTCCAATCACAGCCGGTCACATGTAAACATGGAGATGCCCGCAATCGGCGCTTCTCGTCTCACACTGACAGAGTGTGTGGTCGAGGAGAGCCAATCAGCAGCATCTTCACGCAGGGGGACATCTACACATGTAATCAGGGCACTGATCATCAGTGGGGGGGGGCGATACCCTCTTTTTAGAGGCATCCAGCTCCCACTTCCTCCTGGGGGCTTTGCGTAGGGTTGCCCCCTGTACGGTTTTCTCCCGGACAGTCTGGTTTTTGAATGATGTGTTTGGGTTTACAATCAAAGCTCCTCCCCTCCTCCTCCTCCTTCTCCGTTCTGTACACACACAAGGAGGAGAAGGGGGGAGCAGGGACGCACTGATATCAGATCTGTAGAAAGTTTTTATTATGCTCTGTAGAGGGAGGGGGGAGAGAGCGTCTGAAAAGGAGGCCAAGGTAGAAAATATGTGGAGGGATCGAGGGGTTGGGAGGATATGTGCTGGGGGGGCTTTGGCAGGGGGAAGTCAATGCTAGAAGTGTAGATTGGATTTGAAATCTGACAACCCCCGCCTAGTACTATCTCTCTTCCTTCCCAAAGAACCCCTCTAGCACAATTCAGCCACGCGCACTGTTTGCTGCGGTGAGCTATGCTCCATATTACTACTCTCTTTCAGGCCACCAAAAGTGTCCCAGGTCTTTTATAATCGTATAGAACAGTGATGGCGAACCTTTTTGAGCCCGAGTGCCCAAACTGAAATAAATATATTGGTTTTGTGTTGCAAAGTGCCAACACAGCAATTTGAGAGAGAGGGGGGCTGAGCAAAAGAGAGGGGTTGTGTGAGTGAGAGAGAGGGGTTGTGTGAGAGAGAGAGAGAGAGAGAGGGAGGGGAGAGAGAGAGATAGGACAGTGAGAGTGAGGGGTGTGAGAGAGATGCTGAGAGGGAGGGGGGCTGAGAGAGGGATGGGGCTGAGAGAGAGGGAGGGGGGCTGAGAGAGAGGGAGGGGGGCTGAGAGAGAGAGAGAGGGGACAGAGAGAGAGGAAGAGGGGACAGAGTGAGAGGGGTGTGAGAGGGATGCTGAGAGAGAGAGGTGCAACAGAGAGAGAGAGAGGGGTCAGAGAGAGGGAGGGGGACAGGGAGAGAGAGAGGAGGAACAGAAAGAGAGAGGGGGACAGGGAGAGAGATGGGGGACAGAGAGAGAGGGGTGAGAGAGAGAGGGGGGCAGAGAAAGAGAAGGAGGACAGAGAGAGGGGTGTGAGAGAGATGCGGAGAGAGGGGTGAACAAAGAGAGGGGGGCTAAAAGAGAGGGGGGGGGGGGCTGAGAGAAGAGAGAGACCTCTAGCTCTGTCCTGGACCCTCTTGTGTGCCCACAGAGATGGCTCTGCGTGCCAGCTGTGGCACGCGTGCCATAGGTTCGCCATCACTGGTGTAGAATATACCCCCCCAATAGAATGGCGCCACTAAAGTGTTTGGGTTTGGCTTGAAGAAAACGTGACAACCCTAGCTCCGCTGCTCCGGAAGTTCACCTCTCCCCCCTCCCTCCCTGCAATCCTCTGGGACACGTCACAGGTCCCAGAAGATTGCCCGGCCATTCACAGTGCGCAGTGCATGCACGGCTATGGTGCCCACAGCAAGAATTCCGGCGCCGTGGAGAGGAGGGGGAGAGGAGCGGGGCTTCGTACGTCCTCATCGCTGGACCGTGGGACAGGTGAGTGTCTGATTATTAAAAGTCAGCAGCTACACTTTTTGTAGCTGCTGACTTTTATTTTTGATTTTTTTTCCGCTTTAAACTCCCATCGTAGGCTGCAGTTTTAAAATTTACCACATGGTGGCAACTTCACATACAGTACTTTGAACGCACAAAAACAGGAAGTCTCTATGCCTCGTATAGACAGGAAGTTCCGGGTGAGAGGTGAGTCGGGAGAAAGTAGAGAGGAGACATTGCTGGAACTGGCAGCAGAGGAGGTAATAAGATATTATTTTATATTTACACTCCGTCATGTCCGTCCTCTTCCTCCATAGTCACTGTGATGTCATTTATCTCCAGCAGATGATGTACAATGCTCTTATACAATACAACTGTAATATGTACACAGATACATCCTAAATATAGAGACATTTATCCAACTGTCCATCCAGAGCCTTTGGTTTATAGATAAGGATGAGCTCAGGCGTGTTCGCATCGTCCACGTGCAGAGCCTGCCAGGAAGTCGGCGCAGCGCTGCGCTAATCACAGGCAGTGAGACATTTCCAGATCGCTGCAGCCGTATCTATAGACCAGATACATCCTAACTATAGAACCATTTATCCAACTAACCATCCAGAGCATCTGGTTTATAGACCGGATACATCCTAAATATAGAGCCATTTATCCAACTGTCCATCCGGAGCCTCTGGTTTATAGACCGGATACATCCTAAATATAGAACCATTTATCCAACTGTCCATCCAGAGCCTCTGGTTTATAGACCGGATATATCCTAAATATAGAACCAGTTATACAGTCCAGATAATTCCCAGTTTATTATCTGTCTACAGAGAGGAGAGTCCTGTATAGGTCACATGACCAACTCAAGGAAGATGGATGGGGACCGGAGTCACATGAGTGAGAGGATATTGGACCTCACCATGGAGATCATCTACCTGCTGACCGGAGAGGTGAGGAGGATTCTGGGAGGGTCATATGACATCACAGACATACCTAGAAAAGTGAGGAGAATTCTGGAAAATATTAGTGATAATTGTTACTTTCTCTCTTTACACAGGATTGTAAAGTAGTGAAGAAAACATCTGGGGATCCATTAACACCCAGCAGCCGTCTTCACAGGACATCACCCATCACAGTGCCTCCACCTCACTGCCTGACAACAGAGGTAACCAGTGCCAAGAAGATTCTAGAAGTCACCAACAAGATGATGGAGCTGCTGACAGGAGAGGTGAGCGGTGCCGGGAATTCTGGGACATTATCCAGTAACAGACAAGGGATGTGTCTGGATGGTGACTGTATCATTGTGTGTGTCAGGTTCCTATAAGGTGTCAGGATGTCACTGTCTATTTCTCCATGGAGGAGTGGGAGTATTTAGAAGGACACAAGGATCTCTACAAGTACGTCATGATGGAGAATCAGCCGCCCCTCACATCACCGGGTAAGAGGAGACTTTATTGTAAAGGAGAGAGCAGTACGGAGGCTCCACCTAGATCCCCCATCATCTGATAAACACATAGAAACAATGTATTCAGTCAGTGTGTGTGTTTCCTACAGATGGATCCAGTAATGGGAACCCACCAGAGAGATGTCCCCGTCCTCTGTATTCCCGGGATTCCACACAGGAAGATCACACCATCCCCCACTATAATCAGGTAGATGGGACTGAGCATGTTGCCAAAAAAATGTGTTGTAATCGATTGTTCCATTCAAATGCATTCTGTCATCTTTGGGGTTTAGGATGTAAAACTGACAGATAGCAAATATAAGGATGAAGGGGAAGAAGAAGGGACAATGGTGAGTGGATCTCAGCAGTCTATAGAGGAGCAGGAGATGATTGTGAGATGTCCTCTTCCTCTGTATCCCCGGGATTCCACACACGAAGATAACACCATCCCTCATCATCATCAGGCAAGTGGAACCGAGCATAGAGACCTAAATGTGTGTTTCATGGAAGATGTCAGTCTTCTATGTAATCTCTTGTTCATTTATAAAAATGTATTCTGTCATGTTGGAAGTTTAGGGTGAAGAACTGAAAGACATCAAAGTTGAGATTAAAGAGGAAGAAGAAGAGAGGTTGGTGAGTGGAGATCAGCAGTCTATGGAGGAGGGGGAGATTATTTTAGAAAGTAAACAGGAGGAATCTTCTCTACATATGGACACAGGTAAGTCCTAAACACTAAATGCAGAAATTGTTTGCATTTTCATTTTACTTCTATGCTTTCACTTTGTTACACGGGCTGACATATATCCTTGAATTTACACTTACCCCTTAAAAAAAAAAAAGAACAAATCCCTCAGTTTTTGAAAGGCAGAAAACACGTGTAAAACGTGGCCTAATTATCCCCAACAAGTAAAAAAGAATTCTCTACTTTTACAGCAATGAACTCTTCCTGTATTTGAAGGTAAACCTTTTCCCTCCAATTACAGAAAGTCTTGTTTGTCCTTGTTCAGTATATAGAACTTGACATACTACAGTATAAAGAAACAGTTAACAAAACTGCTGTCAGTAAGATTATTATTGATGTACCAACACCACCACCGAATGTTTTCAACAAATGTAGAGATACTGTACACCATATGAAAGGTCCATCTCCATTCTTCGTTATAACGTCACGTTCCCAACAAATGAGGAGGAGATACTGTACACCATATGAAAGGTCCATCTCCATTCCTCAATATAACGTCATGTTCCCAACAAATGAGGTGAGATACTGTACACCATATGAAAGGTCCATCTCCATTCCTCAATACAACGTCATGTTCCCAACAAATGAGGAGGAGATACTGTACACCATATGAAAGGTCCATCTCCATTCCTCAATATAACGTCATGTTCCCAACAAATGAGGAGGAGATACTGTACACCATATGAAAGGTCCATCTCCATTCCTCAATATAACGTCATGTTCCCAACAAATGAGGAGGAGATACTGTACACCATATGAAAGGTCCATCTCCATTCCTCAATACAACGTCATGTTCCCAACAAATGAGGAGGAGATACTGGACACCATATGAAAGGTCCATCTCCATTCCTCAATATAACGTCATGTTCCCAACAAATGAGGAGGAGATACTGTACACCATATGAAAGGTCCATCTCCATTCCTCAATATAATGTCACGTCCCCAACAAATGAGATGGAGATAGTGGACACCATATGAAAGGTCCATCTCCATTCCTCAATACAACGTCATGTTCCCAACAAATGAGGAGGAGATACTGTACACCATATGAAAGGTCCATCTCCATTCCTCAATATAACGTCATGTTCCCAACAAATGAGGAGGAGATACTGTACACCATATGAAAGGTCCATCTCCATTCCTCAATATGTTTTCATTATTTCAATACATGAGGTTGAGGAAGGTCCACCTCCATTCATACACCATATTAGGAGGAGATACTGTACACCATATGAATAGTTTTTATAACATTTATTTAAAACTTGCTTTCCAACAGATGTATGGAAAATAAATATCTCAGATGGACATCCCATGATATCTCCAGATTATAATGCAGACGATAATGACATTGCACAATATTCTTCAGAAGTAAAGTCCACTCACAGACCTTCCAGCATGGTGAGACCAATGGATCCCTCTGTTCCTGAGGAATCTTCTAATACGGATTCAGATATCAATCGACGATCCCAGAGTACCAATAGACCAACAGATCCAACTAATCCCAAGAATTCTTCTGTTAGCCATGACGGAGTTCCCACCGGAAAGCGTTCAATGTCATGCCCGGTGTGTGGGAAGTCTTTTAGTGACAACAGAAACCTTCTTAGACACCAGAGAAGCCACACAGGGGAACGTCCCTATTCTTGTTCACAGTGTGGAAAAAGTTTCATTCACAAAGCGGACCTTCTTAGACACCAGAGAATTCACACGGGCGAACGTCCTTTCTTATGCTCGGAGTGCGGGAAACGTTTCATACACAAAACGCACCTTCTTACGCACCAGAGAATTCACACGGGCGAACGTCCTTTTCCCTGCTCAGAGTGCGGAAAGTGTTTCACTGGGAAAAGCGTACTTCTTACGCATCAGCGAATTCACACCGGTGAGCGTCCTTTTTCCTGTTCCGACTGCGGGAAGTCTTTCACTGAGAAAAGCGTGCTTCTAACACACCAGAGAAGCCACACGGGCGAGCGCCCTTTCCCTTGTTTAGAGTGCGGGAAAGGTTTCCTTCAAAAGGGAGACCTTCGTAGACACCAGAGAAGTCACACAGGGGAGCGACCGTATTCCTGTTCAGAGTGCGGGAAATCTTACTCTCGGAGAGCGGAGCTCCGGATACACCAGAGAGTCCACACAGGCGATTTTCCTTTTTTGTGTGCGGTTTGCGGGAAAACCTTCAATTACAAAGAGAAACTCCGTAGACACCAGAAAACTCACACCGGCGAGCGTCCTTTTTCGTGCCCTGACTGTGGGAAAGGTTTTATTGAGAAAGGAAAGCTTGTTGCACACCAGAGGAGGCACACGGGCGAACGTCCTTATTCATGTTCAGAGTGCGGGAAATCTTTTTACGAGAAAAGAAACGTTGTTAAACACCAGAGAACTCACGCCGGTGAACGGGCGGGAAATGTTTCACGCCCAAAGCAGACATGATACAAGAGCGTGTACCTGCTAAAGCTGTTGACAACTGTTGGGTGGCATTTAATCAGTGGAACTGTATAGTCCCTCCAACACAGAGGACTTGGTTTGCTTCAGTAACAGGAGTAGATAGAGATACAATTCTTTTAGGGATATGTTTATTTAATGTTCAAATCCTTCTTCTGTGTTCAGATTATTTCATCTGAAAAGGAACTCGGTGGGTGTTGATGGATAAAGAGAATAAAAAAACTAAATATCTTAGAAGAATTATTGGTTGAAGGTAAAATTGATGAGATGAATCTGGACTTTGAGGAAGAAAGCAAAGAGCAGGTCATAGGCTCTAAATAATCTAACAAATTATATATATATATATATATATATATATATATATATATATATATATTAGTGTGTGTGTGTATACTGTATTGTCAAAAGTATTGGGATGCATCCCAGTCTTAGTCCGTAGGGTTCAATATTGAGTTGGCCCCCCCTTTGCAGCTATAACAGCTTCAACTCTCCTGGGAAGGCCGTCCACAAGGTTTAGGAGTGTGTCTATGGGAATGTTTGACCATTCTTCCAGAAGTGCATTAGTGAGGTCAGGTACTGATCTCGGACGAGAAGGCCTGGCTCACAGTCTCCGCTCTAAGTCATCCCAAAGGTGTTCTGTCGGGTTGAGGTCAGGACTATGTGCAGGCCGGTCAAGTTCCTCCACCTAAAACTCGCTGATCCATGTCTTTATGGACCTTGCTTTGTACACGGGTCTAAATCATTTGGTGGAGGGGGATTATGGTGTGGGGTTGTTTTTCAGGGGTTGGGCTTGGCCCCTTAGTTCCAGTGAAGGGAACTCTTAAGGTGTCAGCATACCAAGACATTTTGGACAATTCCATGCTCCCAACTTTGTGGGAACAGTTTGGGGATGGCCCCTTCCTGTTCCAACATGACTGCGCACCAGTGCACAAAGCAAGGTCCATAAAGACATGGATGAGCGAGTCTGGGGTGGAGGAACTTGACTGGCCTAACCTCAAACCGATAGAACACCTTTGGGATGAATTAAAGCAGAGACTGCAAGCCAGGCCTTCTTGTCCAACATCAGTGCCTGACCTCACAAATGAGCTTCTGGAAGAATGGTCAAACATTCCCATAGACACACTCCTATAACTTGTGGACGGCCTTCCCAGAAGAGTTGAAGCTGTAATAGCTGCAAAGGGTGGGCCAACTCAATATTGAACCCTATGGACGAAGACTGGGATGCCATTAAAGTTTATGTCTGTGTTAAGGCAGGTGTCCCAATACTTTTGTCAATATAGCGTATGCGTGTGTGTGTGTATATAATGTGTATATATATATATATATATATATATAATTACATGAATATAAATAAAAGCATAAAAGCATTATAGCAGTGTACCTCCTGGTCATCTCAAAAGAAATAAAAGGAAACAGTTTGGTCATTAACGACAAAGGACAATTTGACTTTCATGCCCCATACACACCTAGCATAGTGGGAGCGCAAGTTTTTTGGCTGATTTTTCCCTGCAACATGCATAGGGCAGCCCGTTGATTTTAATGGGCTTGCCGAAGTCCAACAAATGAAACACAGTAGCTCATTGGGCATTTTGGTGTGTTGCGGTTTGCATGTTTTTTAATGAATTTGTTGGGTATTTTTTGCATGCAGCAAAATATGCATTTTCTTTCAGTGGCGTCGCTATGGGGGGGCAGGGGGTTCGGCCCGCACTGGGTGACACCCGCCAGAGGGGTGACGCTGGGGCCGCCGCTACACAGTACACTATATTGCGCGCACTTGCAGAGCTGCAGCGGAGCGGTGTGAGTAGGACACCTAACTGTGCGAGGGAGGCTGCCTATAGCACTCCCCAGTCAGTGAAGCTAACCCTCGGGATCTTCAATATCTCCTTCAGCCAGGGTTGATGGGCGGAGCTGGGGGTGTGGCTGCCTCCTTCACTCCTCCCACAGACTTTTTTACTCTGGCTGATCCCGCGGCTGAAGGAGGAGAAAGACTGCCCTATATCACCCTAACCTGCCCTATACCACCCTATACTACCCTAACCTGCCACTACACCACCCTATACTATCATTTACAGGGACCGTTTTGGGGTGCGCCCCTTGACCGTGCACTGCCTGCAGGGCACTGGGCAGGATACACGAGGGGTGACACCATGTTTTACCGCACCAGGTGACACCAACCCTAGTTACAAAAATGTCATAATTACCTGCTTTGTGTAATGGTTTTGAACAGAACAGCCCCAATCCTCTTCTTCTCTGCTTCCCTGCCGACGGTCCTAGCTCCCCCCCCCCCCCCCCGCAGAGTACCCCCAATACCAAGCCTCTTTCTATGGGGCAATCAAGCAGGCTCGCTCCTGAGCCACACTCCTGTGAATGGAGATTGTCCATTCACAGAGCGCGGC
The DNA here is from genome assembly GCA_028564925.1 of Lithobates sylvaticus. Taxonomy (NCBI): domain Eukaryota; kingdom Metazoa; phylum Chordata; class Amphibia; order Anura; family Ranidae; genus Lithobates; species Lithobates sylvaticus. The sequence continues at coordinate 606,435,755 of CM053028.1, forward strand.
TTGGCCCCACCCCTCCTGCTCTCTCCTCCTTGGCTCACTGGCTGTGATTGACAGCAAGAGGAGAGAACCTGGAGAGCTGCTACTCTCATGCACATTGCTGGATCGAGATGGGGCTCAGGTAAGTATGTGGGGGGGGGGGATTGGGGTTGGCTTCACCCAGAAGGTTTTTTACCTTAATGCATAGATTTCTGCCTTTAGAACCATTTTAACAATGACACCGAAAGCACAACTTGTTAATTTTAGGTGTATAAAGGTGGCCACTATACAATCTGATTGTACAGTCTCCTTTAGATTTACCAAAACAATATATTAGGGGGATACACCTTCTATCCAATCACTCTGTATCTAATCAGGCAGGCCCCTTGCACTACATAGTTGATGGTAGATCTAAAGGAGATTGTACAAAACAGATGTTATGTGATCACTCAGCTCCTGCACACTCTGCCAAATGAACGATGTAAGCAAGAGGAAGGTATTGTACAATCAGATTGTATAGTGTATGGTGAGCTTTACAGACTTCCAGGGATGCACTCTCTCTGTTTTCAGTGCTACAGCTCTGCTCCACACAGGATTTTATGTGATCACTCAGCTCCTGCACACTCTGCCAAATGAACAATCTATGCAAGAAGAAGATAAGGTACAAAATGAGGAAGACCCTGGCTGTGTATTTAGGGAGAATGGTGCACACTGACATTGCCTGTGTTGGAAAAGCATGAGACTACAGAGGTGGTTGGGAGAAATCTCCTGGAGGGGGAGGGCAGGTGCAGGGTGCGTGTTATTGAGCCACTGAACTGCTTCCTGACTCTTAACAGTTTGGACATGTACCAGGAAGTATTGGAGGAGTTATCTATAGAAAAAACTGGAGGTTGAGGAAAAGCCTGCCCTAGAATATACAGAAAGTGTTTTCTTTTACTGCAACAGAGGTACATTAACCACTTTCAGACCGGACCATTTTGCTGGCCAAAGACCAGACAACTTTTTGCGATTTGGCACTGTGTCGCTTTAACTGACAATTGCGCGGTCGTGCGACGTGGCTCCCAAACAAAATTGACTTCCTTTTTTTCCCACAAATAGAGCTTTCTTTTGGTGGTATTTGATCACCCGTACGGTTTTTATTTTTTTTGCGCTATAAACAAAAAAAGAGCACAATTTAGAAAAAAACGCATTATTTTTTACTTTTTGCTATAATAAATATCCCCAAAAATGTATATATTTTTTTTTCTCGGTTTAGGCCGATTCGTATTCTTCTACATATTTTTGGTAAAAAAAAAATCGCAATAAGCAATTATTGATTGGTTTGCGCAAAAGTTATAGCGTTTACAAAATAGGGGATAGTTTTATGGCATTTTTTATTAATAATTTTTTTTTTTTACTAGTAATGGCGGCGATCAGCGATTTTTTTTATTTTTTTTTTATTTTTTTTTTTTTTATTGTGACTGCGACATTATGGCGGACACTTCGGACATTTTTTACACATTTTTGGGACCATTGTCATTTATACAGCAATCAGTGCTATACAAATGCACTGATTCCTGTGTAAATGAGACTGGCAGTGAAGGGGTTAACCAGGAGGTGGCAGAGTAGGGGTTAAGTGTGTCCTAGGGGCGTGTTGCTAACTGTGGGGGGCGTGACTGTGTTTTACACATCACTGATCTCTGCTCCAATCACAGGGAGCAGAGATCAGTGACACTGTTGCAAGGCAGAATGTGGAGATGCTTGTTTACTTTAGCATCTCCCCGTTCAGCCTTCCCGTGAGACGATCGTGGGTATCCAGTTGAGTGTGACTGACTACTACTGGACATACCATAACCTGGGTAAATCAGAACCTTCACACACATACAGTATGAGAAAGATTGAATTTTTGGATTTACGGATAAAGAAAGAAAAAATAATCGGGAATCTACATGTTCCTCAAACCAGGTGCGGGTAGAATGCCCATCCATGGGAGTCATTATCTGCCATTCACTATAGGAGGAATTCTGGAATCAGCAGTTTCTGGGAATAGTAGAGCTAAATACTTTTAGGAAGGAAGCATAAGATCCCCATGAAAGGTTTCAAGAAAGTGGGTTTGGTCACAAGGTGATCACAGCAGGATTTCATGGGAAGGAAATAATAGGATCAACGACAAAAAAAAAAAAGGAAAGGCAAAATTATATACAATTTAATGATTGGTTTGGAGTGCCATTGAGGAAGATCAAAAGCTCTATTAAAGTGGTTGTAAACCTCACACATGAACAAAGCATATCCCTCTATAGCGTGTAATTGTTAAAAGAGTCACTTTTGATGAGTTTTCCTGATACTAAAAGAAAAATGGTGACAGCTCCAGCAGTCTGACAGTCTCAGCTCTGGTCTTGTGTGAAGAGGGGCGTCCCTCTCAGAGCTCTCCTGATGTAAGCTGAAATGGTGGTGGCGGAGGGTGGTAGTGTGGATGGTGGGAGGAGATCTGTCGGAGAATGTGGTGTGGATGGAGGAGAGATGTCGGAGAATGTAGTGTGGATGGTGGGGAGATCTGTCGGAGAATGTAGTGTGGATGGTGGAGGAGATCTGTCGGAGAATGTAGTGTGGATGGTGGAGGAGATCTGTCGGAGAATGTAGTGTGGATGGTGGAGGAGAGCTGTCGGAGAATGTAGTGTGGATGATGGGAGGAGAGCTGTCGGAGAATGTAGTGTGGATGGTGGAGGAGATCTGTCGGAGAATGTGGTGTGGATGGAGGAGAGATGTCGGAGAATGTAGTGTGGATGGTGGGGAGATCTGTCGGAGAATGTAGTGTGGATGGTGGAGGAGATCTGTCGGAGAATGTAGTGTGGATGGTGGAGGAGATCTGTCGGAGAATGTAGTGTGGATGGTGGAGGAGATCTGTCGGAGAATGTAGTGTGGATGGTGGAGGAGATCTGTCGGAGAATGTAGTGTGGATGGTGGAGGAGAGCTGTCGGAGAATGTAGTGTGGATGGTGGAGGAGATCTGTCGGAGAATGTAGTGTGGATGGTGGAGGAGATCTGTCGGAGAATGTAGTGTGGATGGGGGAGGAGATCTGTCGGAGAATGTAGTGTGGATGGTGGAGGAGAGCTGTCGGAGAATGTAGTGTGGATGGTGGAGGAGATCTGTCGGAGAATGTAGTGTGGATGGTGGAGGAGAGCTGTCGGAGAATGTAGTGTGGTGGTGGAGGAGGTGGTGGGTGGAGGAGAGCTGTCGGAGAATGTAGTGTGGATGTGGGAGGAGAGCTGTCGGAGAATGTCGTGTGGATGGAGGAGGAGATCTGTCGGAGAATGTAGTGTGGATGGTGGAGGAGAGCTGTCGGAGAATGTAGTGTGGATGGTGGAGGAGATCTGTCGGAGAATGTAGTGTGGATGGTGGAGGAGACCTGTCGGAGAATGTAGTGTGGATGGTGGAGGAGATCTGTCGGAGAATGTAGTGTGGATGATGGAGGAGAGCTGTCAGAGAATGTAGTGTGGATGGTGGGAGGAGAGCTGTCGGAGAATGTAGTGTGGATGGTGGAGGAGATCTGTCGGAGAATGTAGTGTGGATGGTGGGAGGAGATCTGTCGGAGAATGTAGTGTAGATGGTGGAGGAGATCTGTCGGAGAATGTAGTGTGGATGGTGGGGGAGAGCTGTCGGAGAATGTAGTGTGGATGATGGGAGGAGATCTGTCGGAGAATGTAGTGTGGATGGTGGAGGAGATCTGTCGGAGAATGTAGTGTGGATGGTGGAGGAGATCTGTCGGAGAATGTAGTGTAGATGGTGGAGGAGATCTGTCGGAGAATGTAGTGTGGATGGTGGGGGAGATCTGTCGGAGAATGTAGTGTGGATGGTGGGAGGAGAGCTGTCGGAGAATGTAGTGTGGATGGGGGAGGAGATCTGTCGGAGAATGTAGTGTGGATGGTGGAGGAGATCTGTCGGAGAATGTAGTGTGGATGGTGGAGGAGATCTGTCGGAGAATGTAGTGTGGATGGTGGGAGGAGAGCTGTCGGAGAATGTAGTGTGGATGGTGGAGGAGATCTGTCGGAGAATGTAGTGTGGATGGTGGGAGGAGAGCTGTCGGAGAATGTAGTGTGGATGGGGGAGGAGATCTGTCGGAGAATGTAGTGTGGATGGTGAAGGAGAGCTGTCGGAGAATGTAGTGTGGATGGTGGGAGGAGAGCTGTCGGAGAATGTAGTGTGGATGGTGGAGGAGATCTGTCGGAGAATGTAGTGTGGATGGTGGAGGAGATCTGTCGGAGAATGTAGTGTGGATGGTGGAGGAGATCTGTCGGAGAATGTAGTGTGGATGGTGGGGAGGAGAGCTGTCGGAGAATGTAGTGTGGATGGTGGAGGAGATCTGTCGGAGAATGTAGTGTGGATGGTGGGAGGAGAGCTGTCGGAGAATGTAGTGTGGATGGGGGAGGAGATCTGTCGGAGAATGTAGTGTGGATGGTGAAGGAGAGCTGTCGGAGAATGTAGTGTGGATGGTGGGAGGAGAGCTGTCGGAGAATATATTTTTTTAATAGATAATAAAATATGCACACTATCAAATATTTTTCTTTATATTAATTCATAATTTTATATTAATATTGTACAGGATCTATATAGCGCCAACAGTTTGCGCAGCGCTTTACAATGTAGGGAGACACTACACCAACAGTACAATTCAAAACAAGAGTGTAATGCCCTGTACACGCGATCGGAAATTCCGACCACAAAATCCATCAGATTTTTTCCGACGGATTTTGTCCGACACTGGTGTTGCATACACACGGTCGGACAAAGTTGTCGGGAAATCCGATAATTTTGACCGTGGTGACGTTCGTTGCGTACGACGGAACTACGTAGAGGCTAGTAGCCAATAGCTTTGGTCTCGTAATTTGATCTGAGCATGTGTGGCACTTTGTCCGTCGGAATTCTCTACACAGGATCGGAAAAAGTCCGATCGGATTTTGTTGTCGGAAAATTTGAGAGCAGGATCTCAAATTTTTTCCATCGGAAAGTCCGATGGAGCCCACACACGGGCGGATTTTCTGACAACATGGTCCGATCGGACATTTTCCGTCGGAATTTCCGACCGTGTGTACGGGGCATTAGAGGAGCCCTGCTCCTGCAAGTTTACAAGAGGGAGGAGCTGGTGAAACAAAAAGGTAGGGACTGAGGGGGTTTAACTGATGAGGGGAGTAGAAGATTTGGTTGTTAGCTGGAGGCAGGATAGGCCACCCTGAAGAGATGAGTTTTCAGGGATTGCCTAAAAGGGGACAGAGTAGGAGATAGCCAGACAGAATGGGGTCGTGAGTTCCAGAGGATGGGAGAGGCTCTGGAGAAGTCCTGGAGATGAGCATGGGAGGAGGAGACAAGGGAGCTAGAGAGCAGAAGTTCTTGGGAGGAGCAGAGAGGATGGTTTGGGTGATATTTGGAGCTTCTCCCATCCTTTGGAACTCCCTACCCCAATTGGTCCGACTGTCCCCAAATCTGTCCTAAAACCTTCTCTTTAAAGAATTCTATCCTGCTTCTAGCTAATACACTGTTTTACTTCCTCCCTCAACTCATCCCCCACAGCCATAACCTTATGTATCAATTGACCCTCCCTTTTTAGATTGTAAGCTCTAATGAGCAGGGCCCTCTGATTCCTCTTGTACCAAAGTGTAATGTAACTGTACTGTCTGCTTTTATTTTATTAAAGCGGTTCTGCACACATTTCATTTAGTAAATCTCTTTGCCTTCCAAATCAGGCAAAGAGTACTAAATGAAATGTGTTTTTTTTTTTTTTTTCACTTACCTTGATAATCGATGACTTCCTGTCTTCTGTCTCTGCGGCGGTGGGCGGGGTCTCTGCGTCGATCGTCGTCAGGCCGCACTGTCTCCTGGGATCTGGTGTCATTGTTCCCAGGAGTCAGTGCGGACATCTTCCGAAATCTCGCGAGATTTCGGCCACATCTTCCGAAATCTCGCGAGATGTCGGCCACATCTTCCGAAATCTCGCGAGATGTCGGCCACATCTTCCGAAATCTCGCAAGATGTCGGCAGATGTGCCGACATCTCGCGAGATTTCGGAGAACGTGAGCTGCACTTCGCCGTTACTGCGCACGCACGAGATCGGCGCAGTAACGGCGGTGCATGCTGGGCCATCTGAATTGCCTGTGTGGGTTCAAATGCCCACAGGCAAGATGGCCCCCAGCAGGAAAAAATTTCTACATCTCATCAATCTTTTTGAAAGAAGCTGCTGCCGGTTTTCATCAAAGGACACGTGAGTACCTAAACTGCATTGCATAAGCCATTGCATTGCAGTAAAAAAAAAAAAAAAAACATAAAGACAGTGCAGAACCGCTTTAAGCGCTTCGCAAACTGTTGGCGCTGTATAATAATAATAATATTGGTGATGTAGCTCGGGGCAGAATTGTGAATGGCTTTGTATGTTACTGTTAGTTTGTTGGGCAATGGGAAGCCAGTGGAGGGATTGGCAGTGAGGAGTGGCGGACACTGAACGGTCGGTAAGGTGGATGAGTCTGGCAGCAGCATTCATGATAGACTGAAGAGGGGATAGCTTGCGGAGAGGTAGGCCAATGAGGAGGGAGTTACAATAGTCGAGGCGAGAGATAACAAGGGAGTGAATAAGCTGCTTAGTGGTCTCAACGGTTAGAAATGGGTCGTATTTTGGAGATTTTTTTCGGAGGTGAAGTCTAATTAATCAATTGAAATATAATGTACGTATGTCATAAAGAATGCAATATAACACCTCAAGAAGCAGGGGATTATATGTTAAGACATGACATAGGTCATAATTCTTTTATATTCTGCACAAAGTGGGGATCTTGACAACTGTACAAACAGGACATCATGTTGGGTGCAGACAGAAAGTTAGGGCAGACACTTTCAGGAAGTGATGTCAGGCAGGAAGTTCCGGGTGAGAGGTGAGTCGGGAGGAAGTAGAGAGAAGACATTGCTGGAACTGGCAGCAGAGGAGGTAATAAGATATTATTTTATATTTAGTCCCAGTACCCCCCGTCATGTCCGTCCTCTTCCTCCATATTCATTGTGATGTCTTTTATCTCCAACAGATACTGCTACACACATATAATACAATTGTTATATGTACACGGATACATCCTAAATATAGAACCATTTATCCCTCTGATTCCTCTTGTACCAAATTGTTATGTAATTGTAATGTCTGCCTTTATTTTGTTAAGCGCTGCGCAAACTGTTGGCGCTATATAAATCCTGTATAATAATAATAATAATAATAATCCAACTGTCCATTCAGAGCCTCTGGTTTATAGACCGGATACATCCTAAATATAGAACCATTTATCCAACTGTCCATCCAGAGCCTCTGGTTTATAGATTGGATACATCCTAAATATAGAGCCACTTATCCAACTGTCCATCCAGAGCCTCTGGTTTATAGACCGTATATATCCCAAATATAGAGCCATTTATCCAACTGTCCATCCAGAGCCTCTGGTTTATAGACCGTATATATCCTAAATATAGAGCCATTTATCCAACTGTCCATCCAGAGCCTCTGGTTTATAGACCGGATATATCCCAAATATAGAGCCATTTATCCAACTGTCCATCCAGAGCCTCTGGTTTATAGACCGTATATATCCTAAATATAGAGCCATTTATCCAACTGTCCTTCCAGAGCCTCTGGTTTATAGACCGGATACGTCCAAATTTATACCAATTTAGAAAGTATTATAGTCAAATTGAAACGTAATCAGAGAAAAAGGGTCCATAGATCAGTTCCTGCAGTATTTAGGTGCAAAATTATATAAGAAAGGAAATTGAAAAATAGCTTTGAGCACATTATTTTTTTTTAACCAAGGCAGCAGAGTACGAGTATGAGGGCTTCCATTGAAAAAACAAAACTATTTGATAATCTTCTATTCAAGGTTCGGTTCAAGTTGTACATAAGATAATATCTGGTTGTCTTTCAGTTCATGGAAAAATGAGGCCTGTAATATAATATAACAAGAGGTCGAAGAGAGACCAACGGGAACTAAGGAGGAACGCTGTGGAGACATTCTTCATCCCAGTATAGTGCAAATAGTTATCAGTATTATTCGTTGACAGAGAGGAGTGTCCTTTTTAGATCACATGACCAAATCAATAAAAATGGACAGTGGCCAAAGCCAAGTGACTGAGAGGATATTGGACCTCACCCTGGAGATCATCTACCTGCTGACCGGAGAGGTGAGGAGGATTCTGGGAGGTCACATGACATCATTCTTATCTCTATTAATAAAACACAGACCTGACCGGAGAGGTGAGGAGGATTCTGGAAGGTCACCTAACATCACTCTCATCCCTGTTACTAAATTATAGACCTGACCGGATAGGTGAGGAGGATTCTGGGAAGAATTTACACATTTTTTGTTTTCTCAACTTACTTAGGATTACAAAATAGTGAAGAATAAACCTGGTGATCCAACACCCAGCAGCTGTCTTTATGGAGAATCACCCATCACAGTGCCTCCACCTCACTGCCTGACAACAGAGGTAACCAGTGCCAAGAAGATTCTAGAAGCCACTAAGAAGATGATGGAGCTGCTGACAGGAGAGGTGAGCGGTGCCGGGAATTCTGGGACATTATCCAGTAACAGACAAGGGATGTGTCTGGATGGTGACTGTATCATTGTGTGTGTCAGGTTCCTATAAGGTGTCAGGATGTCACTGTCTATTTCTCCATGGAGGAGTGGGAGTATTTAGAAGGACACAAGGATCTCTACAAGGACGTCATGATGGAGAATCAGCCGCCCCTCACATCACCGGGTAAGAGGAGACTTTATTGTAAAGGAGAGAGCAGTACGGAGGGTCCACCTAGATCCCCCATCATCTGATAAACACATAGAAACAATGTATTCAGTCAGTGTGTGTGTTTCCTACAGATGGATCCAGTAATGGGAACCCACCAGAGAGATGTCCCCGTCCTCTGTATTCCCGGGATTCCACACAGAAAGATCACACCATCCCCCACCATCATCAGGTAGATGGAACTAAGCAAGTACCCCTAGAAATCCATTCTAAGATACGAGAGGACATTCTTCTATGTAATCTCTTGCTCCTTTTTACAAATGTATCTTATCGACTTTGTGGTTTAGGGTGAAGAATATAAAGATGGGAACCCACCAGAGAGATGTCCTTTGTATTCCCGGGATTCCACACAGGAAGGTAACACCATCCCTTACCATGATCAGGTAGGTAGGACTGAGCACGTAGACCTCAAATATCTTCTAAGCTATGAGTGGACATTCTTCTATATTCTATTTTATTTATTTTTTACACATGTATTCTTTTGTTTTTGTGGTTTAGGATGAAGAACGGAAAGACATCAAGGTTAAAGTAAAAGAGGAACAAGTAGAGACATTGGTGAGTGGGCATCCGCAATCTATGGAGGAGGACAGGGATTCCACACAGGAAGATCAAAAGATCCCTCACCATCATCAGGTATTTAAAAATGGACAAAAAGCAGTCAAATTCTATTCTCTATTCGATGAGATGAAATCCTTCTGTGTATTCTTTTCTTATTGGCAGTAACTTTTCTAGACATTACGTTTTGTAATCTTTGGGGTTTTAGGCTGTAAAATTGAGAGACATCAAAGATGAAGATACAGAGGAAGAAGAAGAGAGGTTGGTGAGTGGAGATCAGCAGTCTATGGAGGAGGAGGAGATGATTATGGAAAGTAAACAGGAGGAATCTTCTCTACATATGGACACAAGTAAGTAATAAACACTCAATACAAAAACAGTTGAATGTTTTTGTTTTACAGTGGAACCTTGGTTTCCGAGTAACGCGGTTAACGAGCATTTTGAAAGACGAGCAACTTTTTTTTTTTTTTATTATTTTGACTCGATTTGCTAGTGTTTTATTCTTTTTTTTTTTATGCTTTTTTTTTTTTTTATTCTTTTTTTTTCCCTTTTCTTTTTTATTCTTTTTTTTTTTTTTTCTTTTCAGATGGACCTTTCATTCTGAATGGTTCAGAAGGCAATTCAATTTTATCTCCAATTTTCAAGGCAGAAGATGATGACATCACACAATGTTCCCCAGGAGTAAATCCCATTGTTCCCATTATAGATCACCATTTGGAGGGAATAATGGATTCCTCTAATCTTGAAGAATCTTCCGATCAGTCCAATACTATGACTTCCGATGTCCATCTGAGGTCTGACAGTGCGGATCGATCAACACATCCACCCAACCCCGAGGAGTCTTCTTTATGCGACATGGGTCACATAGGAGCGTGTTCGTTGGCACCTTTGGATTGCAAGAAGTCTCCCGCTAAAAACATAGCACTACCCAAACGGCGGGGCGAGCCTCCTTTTTCATGCCCGGAGTGCGGGAAATGTTTCACTGCGAAAGGAAGTCTTCATAGACACCAAAGAATTCACACGGGCGAGCGCCCACATTCATGTTCAGAGTGCGGGAAATGCTTCATTCAGAAAGGAGCCCTTCTTATACACCGGAGAATTCACACGGGCGAGCGTCCACATTCATGTTCAGAGTGCAGGAAATGTTTCATTCAGAAAGGAGCCCTTCTTATACACCAAAGAACTCACACCGGTGAGCGTATTTTTTCATGTTCGGAGTGTGAAAAATGTTTTGCTGATAAAGGAAACCTTCTTACACACCAGAGAACTCACGCAGGGGAGCGTCCCTATTCGTGTTTAGAGTGCGGGAAATGTTTCACTCAGAAAGATGACCTTGCTGTGCACCAGAAAAGTCACACAGGTGAACATCCCTATTCGTGTTTAGAGTGTGGAAAATGTTTTACACAGAAAAATGTACTTCAGAAACACCGGAGAATTCATACGGGCGAGCGCCCTTTCTCGTGCACGGAGTGCGGGAAATGTTTCATTCACAAAGGAGACCTTCTAAGACACCAGAAATTCCACACAGGTGAGCGACATTTCTCATGCACAGAGTGCGATAAAAGTTTTGTTCAAATTAGAGACCTGATTAAACACCGGAGGATCCACACGGGTGAGCGCCCTTACCTGTGTTCAGAGTGCGGGAAATCGTTCACTGAGAAAGGAAACTTTATTAGCCACCAGAGAATTCACACGGGCAAGCGCCCTTATTCATGTTTAGAGTGCGGAAAATCTTTTACTGAGAAGGGAAACCTAATTAGTCACCGAAGGATTCACACCGGTGAGCGTCGTTTCTCATGTACAGACTGCGGTAAAGGTTTCATTCACAAAGGAGACCTTAGTAAACACCGGAGAATTCACACGGGTGAGCGCCCTTATTCGTGTTCAGAGTGCGGGAAATCCTTCACTCAGAAAAGTGTACTTTTTAGACACCAGCGAGTTCACAAGGATGAACATTCTTTTTGAAGACTTCAATGCATCCCATTGGGTAATAAATTGAAAAGAGCGAACAAAAGTCCTGGATGGCTTAACTCCAATGTGATAACAGAAAATAAATACTTATAAAATACAAGATAATTCAAAAAGCTGAGCGTCCCTTGCTACACTATATTACCAAAAGTATTGGGACGCCTGCCTTTACCCGCACATGAACTTTAATGGACTCCCAGTCTTAGTCTGTAGGGTTCGATATTGAGTTGGTCCACCCTTTGCAGCTATAACAGCTTCAACTCTTCTGGGAAGGCCGTCCACAAGGTTTAGAAGTGTGTCTATGGCAGGGGTCTCAAACTGGTGAGACTACAAGTCCCATCATGCCTGAAGGAGTCATGCTTGTAACTGTCAGCCTTGCAAGGCCTCATGGGACTTGTGGTTTTGAAACAGCTGGAGGGCTGCCAGTTTGAGACCCCTGGTCTATGGGAATGTTTGACCATTCTTCCAGAAGGGCATTTGTGAGGTCAGGCACTGATGTTGGGCAAGAAGGCCTGGCTCACAGTCTCCACTCTAATTTATCTCAAAGGTGTTCTATCGGGTTGAGGTCAGGACTCTGTGCAGACCAATCATGTTCCTCCACCCCAAACTCGTCTTTATGGACCTTGCTTTGTGCACTGGTGCGCAGTCATATTGGAACAGGAAGGGGCCGTCCCCAAACTGTTCCCACAAAGTTGGGAGCATGAAATTGTCCAAAATGTATTGGTATGCTGACGCATTTAGACTTCCCATCACTGGAACTAAGGGGCCAAGCCCAACCCCTGAAAAACAACCCCACACCATAATCCCCCCTCCACCAAATGACTTGGACCGGTGCACAAAGAAAGGTCCATAAAGACATGGGATGAGCGAGTTTGGGGTGGAGGAACTTGGTGGAGGAGTCCTGACCTCAACCCGATACAACACCTTTGGGATGAATTAAAGCGGAGACTGCGAGCCAGGCCTTCTTGTTCCACATCAGTGCCTGACCTCACAAACGCGTTTCTGGAAGAAATGGTCAAACATTCCCATAGACACACTCCTAAACCTTATGGACAGCCTTCCCAGAAGAGTTGAAGCTGTTATAGCTGCAAAGGGAGGGCCAACTCAATATTGAACCCTACAGACTAAGACTGGGAGGCCATTAAAGTTCATGGGCGTGTAAAGGCCAAATACTTCTGGCAATATAGTGTATATAGGTTGTGCTGGATTGGAGTGTTGACAGAAATACAGGAGCTTATAGAGGTGTGGTTGAATAGTTATACCAGGGGTCTTCTAAGGCCCCTTTCACACTTGTGCGACTTCAAAGTCTCGCGATTTTGCTGCGGTTCGCGGCCGCGATTTCAAGGAATGCCTGTGTAAGTGGCATCGAAATCGGACCAAAGTAGTGCAGGGACTACTTTGAAGTCAGAATGACTTGAAGTCGTACTAATATGAATGGCTGTCATTGGAAATCATGGGGAACGACTTGTCATGCTACTTTGCAGTCCCAAATCGTGGGACCATTCGTATGAGTGTGAAAGGGGACTAAAAGTTTCCACGCTTTTTTTAACTCTATTAAATATAAAAAATTGAGCAAACTTTTTGAAGGCCCGTCGTATTTTGGAAGGGGATACTTTATAGAAATACCATCCTCTAAACAAACCGGGTTGATTTGGTCCCACACTTATGCAGGTGGCACCATAGGACTAAACTGTGGTAGTAGATTGCCAAAGCTTGCAATACATGGGGATACGGAAGAGGTCATTCTGACAATATATGGACAGCCGTACCAATATATGGGCAATATACAATCAACTGTGGCAATACATGGGCAAGAATATGAAGGAACAATACTGATCTATTATGTTTGTATTCTTCTGGATACAGAATAGATTACAGGAACAATGCAATAACTTACAGTATCCAATCAGGGCTTGTCTTTCACCAATGATCCCTTACAATGGTGCTGATTAACTTGCTTCAAATAGATTGAACGAAAAAATTTGTACATTCGTAACTTTTTTTTTTCGATTCGTGACTTTTTTTACACTTTCGATTCGTACATTCGTAAGTTTTTTTTTTTTTTCAATTTGTAAATTATTAAAATGTAATACCAGCATACACATTACATAAAATTATGAATTATGCTCCGATTACGAATCTACGAATGTTATGAATGTACGAATAAATACGAATGCGTCCGAATTTCGAATAAACGAATAAAACGAAAATTAAACTAACGAAAAAACGAATCAACGAAAAATAACTCTTACGAATGTACGAATCATTACGAATACGAACACCGACGACTTCCGAATGTACGAATCGTTACGAATCAACGGAAACGAAAAAAAACTAACGAAAATAAACACATTTTTTAGTTGTGCAGATGTCTACTGAAAAGACGGGTCCAGCCAATGCCTAGTTAGCAATAAATGTAATACTTAAAATGTAATTTTACTGATTTATACAAGATCAGTTTTTGATTTACAGTCTTTTTTATTGTGAGTTACTCACTTATTCTGATTTTGTATTATAAACAATAAAACCCGATGCATTGCAATGATCTGTTCTCCTATTTTTTTTTTTTACAAATGCCTTAAATTCTTAATTGATTGATGATTGGCTCGTGCTCAGTTTTATAGAGCGTCATCCATTCGTATTGGTGAGAAAGAGAGCCTAGAACAGTGATGGCGAACCTTGGCACCCCAGATGTTTTGGAACTACATTTCCCATGATGCTCCACTACACTGCAGAGTGCCAGAGCATCATGGGAAATGTAGTTCCAAAACATCTGGGGTGCCAAGGTTTGCCGTCACTGGCCTAGAAGTTCCACTTCCACACATCAGCTTATAGATCTACATGGAGCCACTATAAATGCCATATAGTCTCTAGGTATTTAATATCTGCTTGGGAGATTTTCTGAAGTATGGATACAAGGGGAAAGTGATGATGGAGTTCAGAGACAACATAGGAGTAATATGCAGAAAGAGAAGCCCATAACATCCTAGAGCTCACAATGCCATAGACACTGGAAAATGAAAGAGGTGACAAGGCAGCAGCAAAGGAATCAGAGAATGTAGTGTGGATGGTGGAGGAGAACTGTCGGAGAATGTAGTGTGGATGGTGGAGGAGAGCTGTCGGAGAATGTAGTGTGGATGGTGGAGGAGATCTGTTGGAGAATGTAGTGTAGATGGTGGAGGAGATCTGTCGGAGAATATAGTGTGGATGGTGGAGGAGATCTGTCGGAGAATGTAGTGTTGATGGTGGAGGAGAGCTGTAGGAGAATGTAGTGTGGATGGTGGAGGAGATCTGTCGGAGAATGTAGTGTGGATAGTGGAGGAGATCTGTCGGAGAATGTAGTGTGGATAGTGGAGGAGATCTGTTGGAGAATGTAGTGTGGATGGTGGAGGAGAGCTGTCGGAGAATGTAGTGTGGATGGTGGAGGAGAGCTGTCGGAGAATGTAGTGTTGATGGTGGAGGAGAGCTGTCGGAGAATGTAGTGTGGATGGTGGAGGAGATCTGTCGGAGAATGTAGTGTGGATGGTGGAGGAGATCTGTCGGAGAATGTAGTGTGGATGGTGGGAGGAGATCTGTCGGAGAATGTAGTGTGGATGGTGGAGGAGAGCTGTCGGAGAATGTAGTGTGGATGGTGGGAGGAGATCTGTCTGAGAATGTAGTGTGGATGTGGGAGGAGATCTGTCGGAGAATGTAGTGTGGATGGTGGGGAGGAGAGCTGTCGGAGAATGTAGTGTGGACGGTGGGAGGAGATCTGTCGGAGAATGTAGTGTGGATGGTGGAGGAGATCTGTCGGAGAATGTAGTGTGGATGGTGGGAGGAGATGTGTCGGAGAATGTAGTGTGGATGATGGGAGGAGATCTGTCGGAGAATGTAGTGTGGATGGTGGAGGAGAGCTGTCGGAGAATGTAGTGTGGACGGTGGGAGGAGAGCTGTCGGAGAATGTAGTGTGGATGGTGGAGGAGATCTGTCGGAGAATGTAGTGTGGATGGTGGATGGAGATCTGTCGGAGAATGTAGTGTGGACGGTGGGAGGAGATCTGTCGGAGAATGTAGTGTGGATGGTGGAGGAGAGCTGTCGGAGAATGTAGTGTGGATGGTGGAGGAGAGCTGTCGGAGAATGTAGTGTGGATGGTGGGAGGAGAGCTGTCGGAGAATATAGTGTGGATGGTGGAGGAGAGCTGTCGGAGAATGTAGTGTGGATGGTGGAGGAGATCTGTCTGAGAATGTAGTGTGGATGGTGGAGGAGATCTGTCGGAGAATGTAATGTGGATGGTGGAGGAGAGCTGTCGGAGAATGTAGTGTTGATGGTGGGAGGAGAACTGTCGGAGAATGTAGTGTGGATGGTGGAGGAGAGCTGTCGGAGAATGTAATGTGGATGGTGGGAGGAGATCTGTCGGAGAATGTAGTGTGGATGGTGGAGGAGAGCTGTCGGAGAATGTAGTGTGGATGGTGGAGGAGAGCTGTCGGAGAATGTAGTGTGGATGGTGGAGGAGATCTGTCGGAGAATGTAGTGTGGATGGTGGAGGAGATCTGTCGGAGAATGTAGTGTGGAGGAGATCTGTCGGAGAATGTAGTGTGGATGGTGGTGGAGGAGATCTGTCGGAGAATGTAGTGTGGATGGTGGAGGAGATCTGTCGGAGAATGTAGTGTGGATGGTGGAGGAGATCTGTCGGAGAATGTAGTGTGGATGGTGGATGGTGGAGGAGATCTGTCAGAGAATGTAGTGTGGATGGTGTGAGGAGTGTGGAGGAGAGCTGTCGGAGAATGTAGTGTGGATGGTGGAGGAGAGCTGTCGGAGAATGTAGTGTGAATGGTGGAGAAGAAAGTTTTCACAGATTGTTGTGTGGATAGATAGGGAGAAAATATTGTGAACAATGGGTGGACATCCGACAATGTAGGGTGGATAGTAAAAGTAATGAGAAAGGGAGGAACTATAGACACTGATGTCTGGGGATAAGGCTGAGAGGAGCCGTAAGTTCTTTCCTACCACATTCATTATTGGTAATAGAATCCTCCCACAGTAGAAGTGAAGGTTACAATGTCTATTTAGAACAATCAGGAGGACGGAATGAGCATGTTTTGTGAGTACAAGGAATATAAGAATCATTGTGTGCTGCGAGTTGCTGGTCGGGGCTGTTTACTCAGATCTAAGCTCTAAGCAAACACTCCCGGTCGGACTTGCCAACCTACGTCGGCATTTCCGATGGAAAAATTTAGAACATGTTCTATATCTAAGTCCGTCAGAAATTCTGACAGAAAAGGTCCGATGGGACGGAATCGGAATATGCGATCAAAATCTCCCATCGGACTTTTTCTGTCAGAAATTCCGACCGTGTGTACGCGGCATTACAGGAAATAACTGGTAGAATCTCTACATATAATACTTACATTATTATTATTTTTTTTTTTTAAATATTCTTGAAAAAGACATTACATATATAACACCACTCTCCTTGTACAGTTACTCTAATTTTGAATTTTACTAATAATATTAAAGGTAATGTACAAAAAAAATAAAATATTCTTAAACTGTTTTAGTTTCAACTGAGAAATAAAATACTAATAATAAAGTTACAGAATGCACTGGTAGGAAACAATCAAAATAGTGAAAAATAATGTTAGCTGCAATTTCTATATTCTACACAAGACCGTGATTTTACTAAGGACCACACAGACAGGAAGTGATGTAAGGCCTAGACAAGAAGTGATGTAGAAGTATAAACAGGAAGTTCCGGGTGAAAGTTGAGTTGGGAGAAAATAGAGAGGAGACATTGCTGGAACTGGCAGCAGAGGAGGTAATAAGATATTATTTTATATTTACACCCAGTAACCCCCCCATCATGTCCGTCCTCTTCCTCCATAGTCACTGTGATGCCTTTTATCTCCAATCGATGAAGATATACACATATAATAATATAGAGGGTTACAATATGTATTCAAATACATTCAGCCATTGTTTTTTTTTAGTGCCTCTGATTTATAGACCAGATACATCCTAAATATAGAACCATTTATCCAACTGTCCATCCAGAGCCTCTGGTTTATAGAGCAGATACATCCTAAATATAGAGCCATTTAGCCAACTGTCCATCCAGAGCCTCTGGTTTATAGACCGGATTTATCCTAAATATAGAACCATTTATCCAACTGTCCATCCAGAGCCTCTGGTTTATAGACCGGATTCATCCTAAATATAGAACCATTTATCCAACTGTCCATCCAGAGCCTCTGGTTTATAGACCGGATACATCCTAAATATAGAAGCATTTATCCAACTGTCCATCCAGAGCCTCTGGTTTATAGACCAGATACATCCTAAATATAGAGCCATTTATCCAACTGTCCATCCAGAGCCTCTGGTTTATAGACCAGATACATCCTAAATATAGAGCCATTTATCTAATTGTCTATCCAGAGCCTCTGGTTTATAGACCGGATACATCCTAAATATAGAACCATTTATCCAAATTTTTCATAGTCATTATAAAAACCTGAGGTGGTTGGGCCTCGAATTTTATCATCATTGTCAGTCACCTGGAGTATTCATGGATTCAAAGTGATCTTTCAGATCTCCAGCTACCAAGACAGTCTCCTCTCTACTGGATGCAAGTTGTTGCTTGGGTTTCTTTTGGCCAACTGTCCATCAAGAGCCTCTGGTTTATAGATCAAATACATCCTAAATATAGAACCATTTATTCAGCTGGACTGCAGAGCCTCTCTTCTACGTTACGTAGGAGGGGAAGTGTCTGTAGTCTTGGCTGGTTGTTGTTATGCTGTAAGACCTGTAAGAAGAGGCAGTCCTAGATGTCAGAACTATGGAGGAACTCTGTGCGGACATTTTTCATCCCAGTACAGTCCAGATAATTCTCAGTTTATTATCCGTCTACAGAGAGGAGAGTCCTGTATAGATCACATCAATGAAGATGGACGAAATACAAAGGCACGTGACTGATAGGATATTAGATCTCACCCTGGAAATCATATACCTGCTGACCGGAGAGGTGAGGAGGATTCTGGGAGGTCACATGACATTAGATTTTTTTTCTGTAGTTAAAATACAGAGAAGAAAGGTCAGGAGGATTCTGGGAAATGTGTAGTGATAATTGTAACGTTTTCTCTTTACATAGGATTATAAAGTAGTGAAGAAAACATCTGGAGATCAATTAACACCCACCAGGACATCACCCATCACAGTGCCTCCACCTCACTGCCTGACAACAGAGGTAACCAGTGCCAAGAAGATTCTAGAAGTCACCAACAAGATCATTGAGCTGCTGACAGGAGAGGTGAGCGGTGCCGGGAATTCTGGGACATTATCCAGTAACAGACAAGGGATGTGTCTGGATGGTGACTGTATCATTGTGTGTGTCAGGTTCCTATAAGGTGTCAGGATGTCACTGTCTATTTCTCCATGGAGGAGTGGGAGTATTTAGAAGGACACAAGGATCTCTACAAGGAAGTCATGATGGAGAATCAGCCGCCCCTCACATCACCGGGTAAGAGGAGACTTTATTGTAAAGGAGAGAGCAGTACGGAGGGTCCACCTAGATCCCCCATCATCTGATAAATACATAGAAACAATGTATTCAGTCAGTGTGTGTGTTTCCTACAGATGGATCCAGTAATGGGAACCCACCAGCAATCCTGTATTTCCAGGATTCCACACAGGAAGATCACACCATCCCTCACCATCATCAGGTAGATGGAACTAAGCAAGTACCCCTAGAAATCCATTCTAAGATATGAGATAACATTCTTCTATGTAATCTCTTGCTCCTTTTTACAAATGTATCTTATCGACTTTGTGGTTTAGGGTGAAGAATCTAAAGACATGAAAGTTGAGGTTAAAGAGGAAGAAGAAGAAGAGAGGTTGGTGAGTGGAGATCAGCAGTCTATGGAGGAGGAGGAGATGATTATCAAAAGTAAACAGAAGGAATCTTCTCTACATATGGACACAAGTAAGTAATAAACAGATGTAGATGATAAATAGATGTAGAAGCAGTTCACATTTTTATTTTACTTCTAGGAGTATAAAGTATGTATTAAAAAAATTCCATATGTTATTGACAAAAAAAATAAAAAATCACGTTAACAAAAGACAAATGTCCATCACGTTCTGCCCACCAGAAGAAAAAAAATCCAAAGCCTGCATTTGATCCAGATAAAGGCCGAAACTCTGGTAAAGCTCGACCCAATTTGCTCCAACAAGGACTAAAGAATTTCTTCCTAATACCAGAAGACATAATTACCATGATCAATATTCCACTATGGTTTTTTCTTACAAATGTTATGAATCATTAATATTTTTAACACACACCCAAAAAAATGTTGTATTAATATTTTGAGTCCTGTAGACACTTCCTCATGCCCAAAGCTTCTGCAGCAAAGAACCCTTTCTTTATTTGGAGGTTAAAACTTCTTCCTCTAGTTACATGTCAATTGTTCTTTCCCTGATCAAGATCGAGAACTTGACCTCCTTCAGTAAGGGCAAGATTAGGAAATCTTAACTGCTAACAGGAAGAAAATATAATTGTTGTACCAACACCACCACCAAATAGGTGAAGATACTGTACACCATATGAAAGGTCCATCTCCATTCCTCAATATAACGTCATGTTCCCAACAAATGAGGAGGAGATACTGTACACCATATGAAAGGTCCATCTCCATTCCTCAATATAACGTCATGTTGCCAACAAATGAGGAGGAGATACTGTACACCATATGAAAGGTCCATCTCCATTCCTCAATATAACGTCATGTTCCCAACAAATGAGGAGGAGATACTGTACACCATATGAAAGGTCCATCTCCATTCCTCAATATAACGTCATGTCCCCAACAAATGAGGAGGAGATACTGTACACCATATGAAAGGTCCATCTCCATTCCTCAATATAACGTCATGTTCCCAACAAATGAGGAGGAGATACTGTACACCATATGAAAGGTCCATCTCCATTCCTCAATATAACGTCATGTCCCCAACAAATGAGGTGGAGATACTGTACACCATATGAAAGGTCCATCTCCATTCCTCAATATAACGTCATGTTCCCAACAAATGAGGAGGAGATACTGTACACCATATGAAAGGTCCATCTCCATTCCTCAATATAACGTCATGTTCCCAACAAATGAGGAGGAGATACTGTACACCATATGAAAGGTCCATCTCCATTCCTCAATATAACGTCATGTTCCCAACAAATGAGGAGGAGATACTGTACACCATATGAAAGGTCCATCTCCATTCCTCAATATAATGTAATTTTCCCAACAAATGAGGAGGAGATACTGTACACAAGTGGTTTGCAAACTGCGGCCCGAGTGACGCATGCGGCCCTTTGCTTGCCTTTATCTGGCCCTTGGGGCACTATTCCTCCCACTGATACGAGACACTAGTCTGCCTACTGACACCAACAATGAGACACCATTTCTCCCAATGACCTCAACGATGGGGTACTATTCCTCCCCCTTATACCAAATGTGGCAATGTTTAGTTGCACTGATGCCAGGAAAATTTCCACTCCCACTAGCTGCAGTTCGGCCCCCCTAAAGTCTGAAGGACAATAAACTGGCCCTTTGTTTAGAAAGTTTGGAGACCCCTGCTGTACACCATATGAAAGGTCCATCTCCATTCCTCAATATAACGTCATGTTCCCGACAAATGATGAGGAGATACTGTACACCATATGGAAGGTCCATCTCCATTCCTCAATATAACGTCATGTTCCCAACAAATGAGGAGGAGATACTGTACACCATATGGAAGGTCCATCTCCATTCCTCAATATAAGGTCATGTTCCCAACAAATGAGGAGGAGATACTGTACACCATATGAAAGGTCCATCTCCATTCCTCAATATAACGTCATGTTCCCAACAAATGAGGAGGAGATACTGTACACCATATGAAAGGTCCATCTCCATTCCTCAATATAACGTCATGTGACCAACAAATGAGGAGGAGATACTGTACAACATAAGGACATCACTCAATATTCTCCAGGAGTAAGTCCCATTACTCAAAACCTACATTACAGACCTCGCCATTTGGAGAAATCAATGGATCCCTCTAAATTTGAGGAATATTCGGACCAATCACGTACTGTTACTCCAGATGTCCATCTGAGATCTCGCAGTGCAGAAAGAACAATGGATCCATCTAATTCCAAGGAATCTTTAAGTTCTGAAGATCACACAGGAGAGGTTCCATTGTCAAGTTTGGTACATGGGAACACAGCAGTTGTTACACATGAGAAAAGTGACTCCATTGAGCGTCCCTTTTTATGTTCAGAGTGTGGGAAGGGTTTTGTTCAGCAAGCAGTCCTTCTAAGACACAAGAGAATTCACACGGGTGAGCGTCCTTATTCATGCTTGGAGTGTGGGAAATGTTTCATTGAGAAAAGAGACCTCACTGTACACCAGAGAAGTCACACGGGTGAGCGTCCGTTCACTTGTTCCGAGTGTGGAAAATGTTTTACTGAGAAAGGACACCTCATTAGACACCAGAGAATTCACACGGGTGAGCGCCCTTATTCATGCCCACAGTGCGGGAAATGTTTCGCTGAGAAAAGAGACCTTGTTATACACCAGCGAAGTCACACCGGTGAGCGTCCGTTTTCCTGTGTAGAGTGCGGGAAATGTTTTCCTGAAAAAGTAAGCCTTATTAGACACCAGAGAACTCACACGGGTGAGCACCCTTTTTCATGTTCCGAGTGCGGGAAATGTTTTTCTGTGAAAGGTCAACTTATTGTGCACCAGAGAATTCACACTGGTGAGCGTCCTTTTGTCTGTTCGGAGTGCGGAAAAAGTTTTACTCAGAAAAGTGTGCTCCTTACACACCAGAGTATTCACACGGGTGACAATTGTTTTTCATGTTCAGAGTGCGGGAAATGTTTCTCTAGGAAAGGAAATCTGGCTGCGCACCAGAAAATTCACAGTCAGGATTGCCCTTTTTCATGTTTAGCGTGCGGGAAATGTTTCAGTCAGAAAAGACACCTTATTAGGCACCAGAAAAGCCACACAGGCGAGCGTCCTTTTCCTTGTTTAGAGTGCGGAAAAGGTTTTACAGAGAAAAGAGACCTTATTAGACACCAGATCATTCACACGGGGGAGCGTCCTTTTTCCTGTTCAGAGTGCGGGAAAGGTTTTACTCAGAAAAGTATACTCCTTAGACACCAGCGTACTCATACGGGTGAAAAATCTTTTCCATGTTCAGATTGTGGGAAATGTTTCTCTAGGAAAGGAAGTCTGGTTGGACACCAGAAAGTTCACACTCGGGATCGCCCTATTTCATGTTGAGAGTGCGGGAAATGTTTTACGCCAAATGAGAATCTCAATACAGCAATTGCTCAGTCAGTAGAACTGTGTAACTGAAAATGAGTTTATAAAGGGGAACGTCCTATCAAATGGTTAAGTCTCATGAGCTGAATCACCGGTTAGCTTCTTATATTCGTTGGAGATTCCAGTCTTCTGGTCCACATTGGGGTGTCCATCTGTCAGATTGGATGGAGAGCGTCTGTGAACAGCAATTTTCAAGTCTTGCCACAGATTTTCAACTGGATTTAGGTCTGGACTTTGACTGGGATATTCTAACACATGAATATGCTTTGATCTAAACCATTCCATTGTAGCTCTGGCTGTATCTTTAGGGTCGTTGTCCTGCTGGAAGGTGAACCTCCGCCCCAGTCTCAAGTCTTTTGCAGACTCTAATGCAGACTCAAAGGAAAAAGTCTGATCGGATTATGTTGTCGGAAAAAAATCCGATTGTGTGTGGGCTCTAGCGGGCTTTTTCCGTCGAGCAGGATCTAAAATTTTCCAACAACAAAATCCGATCAGACTTTTTACGATCGTGTGTAGAGAATTCCGCCGCACAAAGTGCCACGCATGCTCGGAAGAAATTTGGAGATGAAAGCTATTGGCTACTGGCCTCTACGTAGTCCCGTTGTACGTTTTGTACGTCACCTCGTTCGGAACGATCAGATTTTCCGACAACTTTGTCCGACCGTGTGTGTGTGCGCGCAACACAATTTTCGGACAAAATCCGTCTGCAAAAATCTGACGGATTTTGAGGTTGGAATGTCCGACCGTGTGTGCAAGGCATAACAGGTTTCCTTCTAAGATTGCCCTGTATTTGTCTCCATCCATCTTCCCATCAACTCTGACCAGCTTCCCTGTCCCTGCTGAAGAAAAGCATCCCCACAACATGATGCTGCCACCACCATGTTTCACGGTGGGGATGGTGTGTTCAGGGTGATGTGTAGTGTACTGCAAACTGCAAATGGAACTTCCTATGGATTTCTTTCAAACAATGTCTTTCTTCTTGCCACTCTTCCATAAAGGGCAGATTTGTGGAGTGCACGACTAATAGTTGTCCTGTGGACAGATTCTTCCCCCTGAGCTGTGGATCTCTGCAGCTCCTCCAGAGTTACCATGGACCTCTTGGCTCTTCTCTGATGAATGCTCTCCTTGCCCGGCCGGTCAGTTTAGGTGGACGGCCATGTCTTGGTAGGTTTGCAGTTGTGCCATACTATTTCCATTTTCGGATGATGGATTGAACAGAGCTCTGTGAGATGTTCAAAGCTTGGATATTTTTTTATAACCTAACCCTGTTTTAAACTTCTCCACTATTTCATCCCTGACTTGTCTGGTGTGTTCCTTGGCCTTCGTGATGCTGTTTGTTCACTAAGGTTCTCTAACAAGCCTCTGAGGGCTTCACAGAACAGCCGTATTTATACTGAGATTAAATTACACACAGGTGGACTCTAATTATTAATTAGGTATAATTGGTTCCACTAGATTTTAGTTAGGGGTATCAGAGTAAAGGGGGCTGAATACAAATGTACACCACACTTTTCACATATTTGTGTAAAATCTTGAAAACCATTTGTCATTTTTCTTCCACTTCACAATTATGTGCCACTTTGAATTGGTCTATCACATAAAATCCCAATAAAATACATTTTATGTTTTTGGGTTGTAACATGACAAAATGTGGAAAATTTCAAGGGGTATGAATACTTTTTCAAGGCACTGTATATCAATTTGTGATGATCTGACAGGCTCCAGTCAAATGTACCAGCAGCCCATTACAGGCAGGAACTCGCAGCCCCTGTGAGTGTAGAACAGTAGAGTGACACAGCTTGTACTTTCACATCACTTCCTCCCTGGGTCCCAGCACCACCTCTTCAGGCCCTGCCAGCCCTCCAGACTCTCTACACCAGTCCTCCAGACTGACGCTCACCAGCCTACCTAGCTGACTCTCGGGAGACCTCTAGGCAAAGGCTGAAGACTTAGGCACACTGCTGTCTTCAAGGCAGACTGACTACATGTGGCAGTCTACTCCCTTTGTAGTCCCTTCTGTCCTCTTTTGCTCCTGTGCCTTCAGGATGGGCTTGCTCCTGTGTGTTGTAGAAGGATCCACCAGCACCTGAGCCCTGGCCCAAAGAAGGCCACCCATCCAGACTTGTAGCCCTCCAGCTGTTGCAGAACTACAAGTCCCACCATGCCTCTGCCTTTGGGAGTCCATGCTTGTAACTGTCAGCCTTGCAATGCCTCATGGGATTTGTAGTTCTGCAGCACATGGAGGGCCACAGGTTGAGCACCCAAAGAATCCTATCAGGATTTGAATTGTTACCTCGGTGGTAAGTGAAGGAACCACTTACACTAAATTGGTGGTCACTGGTGAGAATTGCCCTTACAGTAACCGCTTCCTGACCGCCTCCTGCACATATACGTCGGCAGAATGGCACGGCTAGGCAAAAGCACGTACGGGTACGTCCCCTTTAATTGCCTAGCTGTGGGGTCGCGGGCGCGACCCGGTCGGGAGCTCCGTGACCCGGCCGCGGGACCAGTGGACCCGATCACCGCTGGTGTCCGCGATCGGGTCACAGAGCTGAAGAACGGGGAGAGGTCTGTGTAAACAAACCTCTCCCCGCGCTTCCTACTCTGCCTGTCACTGATCTGCTGTTCCCTGTCATCGGGAACAGCCGATCAGTGACGTCAGACGTCAGCCACGCCCCCTACTGTAAAAAGAAAAAACACAACACGTCACACTGACTCCCTAGTGGTTAACTCCTTCACTGCCACTGTCATTTACATAGGAATCAGTGCTATTTAAATAGCACTGATTTCTGTATAAATGACAATGGTCCCAAAAATGTCCGATGTGTCCGACATAATGTCGCAGTCACAATAAAAATCGATGATCACCGCCATTACTAATAAAAAAAAAAATATTAATAAAAATGCTATAAAACTATCCCCTATTTTGTAAACGCTATAACTTTTGCGCAAACCAATCAATAATCGCTAATTGCGGTTTTTTTTTTTTTTTTTACCAAAAATATGTAGAAGAATACGTATCGGCCTAAACTGAAGAAAAAAAATGTTTTCTTATATATTTTTTGGGGATATTTATTATAGCAAAAAGTAAAAAATATTGCATTTTTTTCAAAATTGTCGCTCTATTTTTGTTTATAGCGCAAAAAATAAAAACCGCATGGGCGATCAAATACCACCAAAAGAAAGCTCTATTTGTGGGAAAAAAAGGACGCCAATTTTGTTTGGGAGCCACGTCGCACGATCGCGCAATTGTCAGTTACAGCGACGCAGTCCCGAATCGCAAAAAGGGGCCTGGTCCTTTGGCTGCCAATTGGTCGGGGCTGAAGTGGTTAAAGAGTTTAAGGGGAAAAGAGGTCAGCGATTCTACAGAACAAATCACGTAAATCTGAACGGGCCTGGACCCCCTGGGTTGAACATTATACTGTATATCTAAGGGACTTTGACCATTCGTTCTTGGTCATTTGAATGCTTTGTGAGTCAGTTATGTTATGCTCCGTACACGCGGTCGGATTTTCCGATGGAAAATGTTCGATCGGATCATGTTGTCGGAAAATCCGACCGTGTGTGGGCTCCACTGGATTTTTTCCGTCTGAGTTTCCGACGCACAAGGTTTGAAAGCTGGATCTCAAATTTTCCGACAACATGGTCCGATCGCGTCAATTCCGATCGTGTGTAGCCTAGTCCGACGGACAAAGTGCCACGCATGCTCAGAAGAAATTTGGAGAAAAAAGCTATTGGCCACTGGCCTCTACGTAGTCTTGTTGTACGTCACCTCGTTCGGAATGATCGGATTTTCCGACAACTTTGTCCGACCGTGTGTCAAAATCCATCCAGAAAATATCGGGCCATTACTCTATCTGGTTAAAGAGGACCCTTGTCCATCCCCAGCAGATTTCTCACCCCAGCCCCTAATTACTATACCCCGCCAGACTGTCCCCTTTTGTTTTTTCTTACTTCTCCTAATCCTTTACCTACCTAGTTTGCTGTTCTAAGAAAATGAAAAGGTTTTTGGGGGGTTTTATCTTCGGAGAATAAGGTGAACACAAATTATAGACATGGCACTTCTACTTCCAGAACACTATTGTATTGTACCCTGATTGTGTGTGAACGCTCTCCTTGACTGACATTGTGCTTGCTGTCATGTATGCTTACAAATCTTTGAATAAAAACTTATTGAAACTGACGAATATTTACTCCAGCACATTAATTCATAGAACTCATGCATAGTATGTTAAAGCGGATGTAAACCTAGCCACTAAAATCTCATAATGTCATTTGAAAAGTAATCACAGCCATTGGCAGCATTTCCAGGGTTGCTGATCACAGCCAGTGCCAGCATACCTTCCAACCGTCCTGGATTCCCCGGGACTGTTCCGGGAGTTGATGCAAGTCCTGGCGTCCCGGCGAATGAAGGCTTTGTCCTGGAGTGGAGCCAAGTGCTGGAAAAAGTTCCAGCACTTGGCTCCAGTGACTTGCCCGAAACATGCACTAGCGTGGGCAGCAGTAGCACCTGCCCTGCAGCTTGTGCGGGCTGTCACACAAGCATAGCTGTGTAAATGTGACATGCACTCACACACAGCTCACAAGGGCTTGTGGCTGAACCTGCCTCCTCCTCTTTCTTAGCTGTGATGCTTTCCTGCACACAGACAGGAGGGGGAGGCAGGGAGGAGACATGGCAGGGCTGGACTGGGCTGGGGGCCAGGGTAGTAATTGGCCCCCGGCCACTCTGATGCCTGAAAGATGCCCCCCAGACACCTGTGCAGTTCCAGACAGGACCCGCCAGGCTCATGTGACTGGCCAGCTCCCTTACTCTCTTCCCTTTCACCTTATTATCCATGAGCCCTGACCACTGATCGCTGGAGCTACCTGCTGTCAGCCTAAAAGTACCTGGTTGGTGGGTCCCATGTAACCAGGGGGAGGGAGTAAGGCCATTGGGGAGTGTACAGAGTAATAGGGGGGAAAGATTGTGGGGGTGTAAGGGTAAAGGGGGATAGACGGGGGGATTTTTGCTAGGAGGAAGACGGGGGGGGGGGGGGTTTTGAGCTAGGAGGGGGTGGGGGAATTTTGATTAAGGGGAGAAATGGGGGGGGGGGGTTGACCCCCTGTACCCTGCCCTACTGACTCCTGTCCTGCTGACCCCTGTACCCTGCCCTACTGACCCAATGTCTTCCGTCCTGCTTACCCCTGTATTCTGCCCTACTGACCCAGTCTTCTATCCTGCTGCCCCCTATACCCTGCCCTACTGATTCCTGTCCTCCATCCTGCTGACCCCTGTACCCTGCCCCACTGACTCCCTGTCTTCTGTCCTGCTGACCCCTGTACCCTGCCCTACTGACTCCTGTCCTCCGTTCTGCTACCCCTGCACCCTGCCCTACTGACCCCATCTTCCGTCATGCTGACCCCTGTAATCTCTGTCCTTCTGATCCCCTTCATTTTAAGAGTTTGGCCACAACCACACTTTGCAGCAGCATGCATACTTCCTCCCTCAAGTGTCCCTCATTCTTAAGTTCAAAGGTTGGGAGGTATGGTGCCAGTGTTCCTAGAACACAGCCAGTGCCAGCGTTTCCAATGTTCCTGATCACAGCCAGTGCCAGCATACCTTCCAACCGTCCTGGATTCCCCGGGACTGTTCCGGGAGTTGATGCAAGTCCTGGCGTCCCGGCGAATGAAGGCTTTGTCCTGGAGTGGAGCCAAGTGCTGGAAAAAGTTCCAGCACTTGGCTCCAGTGACTTGCCCGAAACATGCACTAGCGTGGGCAGCAGTAGCACCTGCCCTGCAGCTTGTGCGGGCTGTCACACAAGCATAGCTGTGTAAATGTGACATGCACTCACACACAGCTCACAAGGGCTTGTGGCTGAACCTGCCTCCTCCTCTTTCTTAGCTGTGATGCTTTCCTGCACACAGACAGGAGGGGGAGGCAGGGAGGAGACATGGCAGGGCTGGACTGGGCTGGGGGCCAGGGTAGTAATTGGCCCCCGGCCACTCTGATGCCTGAAAGATGCCCCCCAGACACCTGTGCAGTTCCAGACAGGACCCGCCAGGCTCATGTGACTGGCCAGCTCCCTTACTCTCTTCCCTTTCACCTTATTATCCATGAGCCCTGATCGCTGGAGCTACCTGCTGTCAGCCTAAAAGTACCTGGTTGGTGGGTCCCATGTAACCGGGGGGAGGGAGGCAGCCATTGGGGAGTGTACAGAGTAATAGGGGGGAAAGATTGTGGGGGTGTAAGGGTAAAGGGGGATAGACGGGGGGATTTTTGCTAGGAGGAAGACGGGGGGGGGGGGGGTTTTGAGCTAGGAGGGGGTGGGGGAATTTTGATTAAGGGGAGAAATGGGGGGGGGGGGGGGTTGACCCCCTGTACCCTGCCCTACTGACTCCTGTCCTGCTGACCCCTGTACCCTGCCCTACTGACCCAATGTCTTCCGTCCTGCTTACCCCTGTATTCTGCCCTACTGACCCAGTCTTCTATCCTGCTGCCCCCTATACCCTGCCCTACTGATTCCTGTCCTCCATCCTGCTGACCCCTGTACCCTGCCCCACTGACTCCCTGTCTTCTGTCCTGCTGACCCCTGTACCCTGCCCTACTGACTCCTGTCCTCCGTTCTGCTACCCCTGCACCCTGCCCTACTGACCCCATCTTCCGTCATGCTGACCCCTGTAATCTCTGTCCTTCTGATCCCCTTCATTTTAAGAGTTTGGCCACAACCACACTTTGCAGCAGCATGCATACTTCCTCCCTCAAGTGTCCCTCATTCTTAAGTTCAAAGGTTGGGAGGTATGGTGCCAGTGTTCCTAGAACACAGCCAGTGCCAGCGTTTCCAATGTTCCTGATCACAGCCAGTGGCAGCATTTCCAATGTTCCTGATCACAGCCAGTGGCAGCGTTTCCAATGTTCCTGATCACAGCCAGTGCCAGCGTTTCCAATGTTCCTGATCACAGCCTGTGCCAGCGTTTCCAGCATTGCTAAATACAGCCAGTGCCAGCGTTCCTAGTGTCGCTGATCACAGCCAGTGCCAACATCAGAGTCCACGAAAATATGAGTAAGTAGTCAGGAAATCAGATGCGTAATTTATACCTCTTAAAAAGCCTGACGGTACTCCTTGAGTTGTGGGCCCTTCAATGTGGCTAGGCAGCAAAAACCTATCTCTGGACCTGAATACAACCTAGTGCAGAAAGTTACGACGAGCATTGAGTGCAACAACACGTCTTCTGCGTGGAGACCGTCATATGCTTCACATGCTGAAATAGGGTGCTTTACCCTAGGGCAGGTATCCAGCAACCTTATGAATATGAGTACAGTGGAACCTCAGATTGCGAGTAACGCAGATAAAGAGCGTTTTGCAATACAAGCTTTTTTTTAAAGCCTGACTTGATATGCGCGTGTTGTCTCACAAGATAAGCAGGATTCAAGCCAATGGGGCGTGCAGTACCGCATTTGGCCAGAGGTGCGGGGGCGCCGTTGATGCTCGGAGACATTTTGAGACACTTGGTTCCCGAGTGTCTCCGAGTGCCTCCGGCGCCCCTGCACCTGTGGCCACATGCAGTACTGCATACACCGACGCCCACGCACCTCTGGCCACATACAGTACTGCATAGACCAGCAGTGGCTGTGGAACGGATTATATGAGTTTCCATTATTTCCTATGAGGAAACTCGCTTTGCTAAATGAGTGCTTTGGATTACAAATATGCTTCTGGGACGAATTATGCTCGTAATCCAAGGTATTACTATATAAGATTACCACACCAGTCGACTAAAACTAAAACAATTGCAGAAGACTAAAACGGGACTAAAACTAAAATGCTATTTTAGTCCTAAGACTAAAACTAAATTGAAATTTGCTGCCAAAATTAACACTGAGGGCTTCTCATGCAGCATTCTCGCATCTCTCGCGTTCCTTGGTATCCTTTGCTCACCTGTTGCTAGGGGAGATAGCTTTTATTCAACTGAAGCCTGCTGGCGTTCAAAGTCATAGAGATGGCGGAATTACTTATTTAAACTTTTCAGTAAGTCCAACATTCTGTCAGCCTGTGTCCTCTGTCTCTATCTATATTTATTGATATATAAAAAAATAAAAAAACATGCTGGAATGGGATGGGAACAACTAGGCCTTTCACTCTTCCTAAATGGCAGCCATCTTACCTCAGGTGGAGCGTCCTCTGTTGCCCACACACAGTTCTTTCATGGCGTGAAGACGTTAAATTGAAGAAGATACAGGAAGGAGTTGTTTTTAGTATCGTTTTCTATTTACTGATGGATGGCTTCACATATTGAGGCTCCAATAGGTTTCTACAGGAAGAGGTTTGAGAAGAAGATGTCATTCTCACTCACCTCACAGAGCTGTTACCTCAGAAGTTCCCGCCTTCCAGCTCCTCTCCTGGGATTGGTTGGGGATAGTTGTTTCTCAGTTCACTTTACAGCCAATGCGCACAGCTGTTACCTCAGAAGTTCCCGCCTTTCAGCTCCTCTCCTGTGATTGGTTGGGGGTAGTTCTTTCTCAGTTCACCTTACAGCCAATGCACACAGCTGTTACCTCAGAAGTTCCCGCCTTCCAGCTCCTCTCCTGGGATTGGTTGGGGATAGTTGTTTCTCAGTTCACTTTACAGCCAATGCGCACAGCTGTTACCTCAGAAGTTCCCGCCTTCCAGCTCCTCTCCTGTGATTGGTTGGGGGTAGTTCTTTCTCAGTTCACCTTACAGCCAATGCACACAGCTGTTACCTCAGGAGTTCCCGCCTTCCAGCTCCTCTCCTGGGATTGGTTGGGGATAGTTGCGTCTCAGTTCACCTTACAGCCAATGCACACAGCTGTTACCTCAGAAGTCCATGCCTTCCAGCTCCTCTCATGGGATTGGTTGGGGGTAGTTCTTTCTCAGTTCACCTTACAGCCAATGCACACAGCTGTTACCTCAGGAGTTCCCGCTTTCCAGCTCCTCTCATGGGATTGGTTGGGGATAGTTGCTTCTTAGTTCACCTTACAGACAATGCACACAGCTGTTACCTCAGGAGTTCCCGCCTTTCAGCTCCTCTCCTGGGATTGGTTGAGGATAGTTGTGTCTCAGTTCACCTTACAGCCAATGCGCACAGCTGTTACCTCAGGAGCTCCCACCTTCCAGCTCCTCTCCTGGGATTGGTTGGGGGTAGTTGTTTCTCAGTTCACCTTACAGCCAATGCACACAGCTGTTACCTCAGAAGTTCCCGCCTTCCAGATCCTCTCCTGGGATTGGTTGGGGATAGTTGCTTCTCAGTTCACCTTACAGCCAATGCGCACAGCTGTTACCTCAGGAGTTTCCGCCTTCCAGCTCCTCTCCTTGGATTGGTTGGGGTAGTTCTTTCTCAGTTCACCTTAAAGCCAATGCGCACAGCTGTTACCTCAGAAGTTCCCGCCTTCCAGCTCCTCTCCTGGGATTGGTTGGGGTAGTTGTTTCTCAGTTCACCTTACAGCCAATGCGCACAGCTGTTACCTCAGGAGTTCTCGCCTACCCAGATCCTCCTCTGGGATGGGCTTGGAGTAGTTGTCTTTCAGTTTACCTCACAGCCAATGCACAAAGCTGTTACCTCAGAAGTTCCCGCCCCCCCCAGCTCCTCTCCTGGGATCCGATTGGCTGAAAGGACACTTGGAGATGGGTATACAGTAGGGTTGCCACCTCATCCCTTTAAACCTGAACACATATG
This sequence comes from Lithobates sylvaticus, assembly GCA_028564925.1. Lineage (NCBI taxonomy): Eukaryota > Metazoa > Chordata > Amphibia > Anura > Ranidae > Lithobates > Lithobates sylvaticus. The sequence continues at coordinate 606,468,079 of CM053028.1, forward strand.
AATTACACAGGTTCTGAGGCTAATTTAATGCAGATAAGTCACCAAGTGAGATTAATTCCTACCTTAATCAGTCAAAGAACCTGTGTAATTAATATGTGTTCGGTATTAACCACTTTCAGACCAGACCATTTTGCTGGCTTTAAGACCAGACCACTTTTTGCGATTCGGCACTGCGTCGCTTTAACTGACAATTGCGTGGTCGTGCGACGTGGCTCCCAAACAAAATTGGCGTCCTTTTTTTCCCACAAATAGAGCTTTCTTTTAGTGGTATTTTATCAGCTCTGCGTTTTTTATTTTTTGCGCTATAAACAAAAAAAGCGTGACAATTTTGGAAAAAAAACGCAATATTTTTTACTTTTTGCTATAATAAATATCCCCCAAAAATATATAAAAAAACATTTTTTTCCTCAGTTTAGGCCGATACGTGGTCTTCTACATATTTTTGGTAAAAAAAAAATCGCAATAGGCGATTATTGATTGGTTTGCGCAAAAGTTATCGCGTTTACAAAATAGGGGATAGTTTTATAGCATTTTTATTAATAATTTTTTTTTTACTAGTAATGGTGGCGATCAGCGATTTTTATTGTGACTGCGACATTATGGCGGACACATCGGACATTTTTGACACATTTTTGGGACCATTGTCATTTATACAGCAATCAATGCTATTTAAATGCACTGATTCCTGTGTAAATGACACTGGCAGTGAAGGGGTTAACCACTAGGTGGCAGTGTAGGGGTTATATGTTCCTAGAGGCGTGTTTCTAACTGTGGGGGGGGGGCGTGGCTGTAAGCTAGTGAATGCTGATCTCTGCTCCAATCACAGGGAGCAGAGATCGGCGTCACTAGTTGCTAGGCAGAACGGGGAGATGCTGTTTATTTCCGCATCTCTCCGTTCAGCCTTCCCGTGACAAGATCGCGGGCATCCCCGTGGCGATAGAGTCCGCGGGACCCGCGACCGGACTCACCGGGGTCCCGACCGGCGCGCGCTCGATGGCACGGCGGCATCTTAAAGGGGACGTACCTGTACGCCCTTATGCCTGTCCATGCCATTCTGTCGACGTAAATCGGCGTGCGCCGGTCGGGAAGCGGTTAAAGTAATGAGGTGAAAACCCTAGTATACAGGCAACAATGTCACTCAGGACACAGAGTCCAGGATATTTTTGGATTTTCTGGACTGACTCATCTCTACAAAAATGGAACTATTTCTATCCAGACCTGATAGATAGACTATATTGTCAAAAGTATTGAGACGCCTGCCTTTACACGCACGTGAACGTTTAGGCTCCACGCCCACTGGACTTAAAAAAAAAACGTTGATTCTACAGGCGTTTGATGTTTTTTTTCTCCTGCCTCTACAAGCACTTCAATTGTGTTCTATGTGTTTTTGCACATTATGACTACTACAGGCGTTTTCTGTCAGGGACGTTCAGAGGCAGGAAAAAAAAAAACTTCTCTATGGCGTTTTCTGGAGAAGTTTAGGAGCTGTAAAAACGTCAGTCTCTCCTAAACTCCTCTTATCTCTTCCGAATGTCAAGTTTCAATGTTTTTTTAGTAAAAAAAAAAAAAAAGGTGTGTTGTCACTCTACAACTTTTGCAGAGGGGCGTGTAGTGCAAAAAACGCCTATAAACAAAATGCACTTAAACTCTCATAGACTCGCCTAAAGTTTGTACAATATGCTTTCAATTTGTCACGTTTTTGAAGCTAAGAACGAAGTGCATGCACTGCTCCTAGTGTCCATGGAGCCTAATGGCATCCCAGTCTTAGTCCGTAGGGTTCAATATTGAGTTGGCCCACCCTTTGCAGCTAAAACAGCTTCAAATCTTCTGGGAAGGCCGTCCACAAGGTTTAGGAGTGTGTCTATGGGAATGTTTTACCATTCTTCCATGAGTACTGCTTAGACCTTGAAGAAGGGGACACACCCCGAAAGCTTGTCCATGAAAAATGATATGTTAGTGCAAATAAAAAAAGGATCACGGACAGTACTCAATTTTCACCATTCTTCCAGAAGCGCATTAGTGAGGTCAGGTACTAATGTTGGATGAGAAGGCCTGGCTCGCAGTCTCCGGTATCTAATTCCTCCCAAAGGTGTTCTATTGAGTTGAGGTCAGGACTCCGTGAAGGCCAGTCATATTCCTCCACCCCAAACTCGCTCATCCATGTCTTTATGGACCTTGCTTTGTGCACTGGTGGGCAGTCATGTTGGAACAAGAAGGGCCCATCCCCAAACTGTTCCCACAAAGTTGGGAGCATGAAATTGTCCAAAATGTCTTGGTATGCTGACGCCTTAAGAGTTCCCTTCACTGGAACTAAGGGGCCAAGCCCAACCCCTGAAAAACAACCCCCCCACCATAATCCCCCCCCCTCCACCAAATTATTTGGACCCGTGCACAAAGCAAGGTCCATAAAGACATGGATGAGCGAGTTTGGGGTGGAGGAACTTGACTGGCCTGCACGGAGTACTGACCCGATAGAACACCTTTGGGATGAATTTGATCGGAGACTGCGAGCCAGGCCTTCTCGTCCAACTTCAGTGCCTCACTTCACAAACGCACTTCTGGAAGAATGGTCAAACATTCCCAAAGACACACTCCTAAACCTTGTGGACAGCCTTCCCAGAAGAGTTGAAGCTGTTATAGCTGCAAAGGGGGGGCCAACTCAATATTGAACCCTACGGACTAAGACTGGGATGTCATTGAAGTTCTACGTGTAAAGGCAGGTGTCCCAATACGTTTGACAATATAGTGTAGATAGATAGATACAGAAGATTGATGGGTAGATGGATGGATCAGTGGATGGACGATAGATAGGTAACTTGTATATAAATATTATAATGTATTTCAATTTGCATTTTGTTTTCCATATATTTTTGTGTTTTTATTGTGTTATGATTATGTACAATCCAGGTGTATAATAAAGTGTGCTACATACCTGAAGAACAAGACAATGGGCAAAATATTAAACACATAATGTGAGTGGCAGTTTTTACATTCTCCACAAGGTGGTGATCTCTGCAGACAGAAAATGTTGTACATCGCATACAAGAAGTGATGTCACTCACAGACAGGAAGTGATGTCAGGCACAGACAGGAAGTGATGTCAGGCACAGGCAGGAAGTGATGTAGAGGAACAAACAGGAAGTTTTGGATGATAAATTCATTTTGAGGAAGTAGAGAGGAGACATTGCTGGAACTGACAGCAGAGGAGGTAATGAGATATTATTTTATACTTACTATAGGAAAAAAGGTGGCACATCATATAACTAGGCATTTTCAAACAATATAAACACAAATCATCACGCATGCCCGTCCACTAACTACTAATATTAGCATTAGAAACAGAACACATGAAAGTGGAGATAGGACAGTCTGCACCGCTCCGTGAGCATATCCCATGCTAAATCGGAGCTGAATGGGATGCGTGTCCGCTTTTTGGCATATGTGCCTGTTTAGTCTGTGCCCAGCGGACCCGGTTGGACCCGTGAGAGTTCTATGGGTAGGCAGGTGTCCATTTACATCAGGCTACCTCTGATGCGCCATGTTTAGGTCCATAAAAACAGAAAAGGATGCAGGTAAAAAATGTCCAACTACTTGTTGTGCCCACCCCCTACTTAAACAATTAACTGACTCCTCCACCGGTCCGGTGCTGTTCCATCTGCAGCAGCACTGCTCTTTCTTCCTAATTTCACAAGAGACTCTGAGAGCAGCGGGAGCCATTGGCTTCTACAACTGCCAGTCAAATCCTTTGAGAAGGGAGCGAGCCATGCTATGTGTGTGTGTCTGACATGGGCACAGGTGCTCCCATAGCACAGGGCTTGCCGAGGCACCTCGCAGCCTGTTTGTGGACTGATCCCGGCTGGTATCCTGAATCTGCCTCTGCCTGATGTTCCTGCACCTCGCAGCCTGGCTGTGAACTGATCCCGGCTGGTATCCTGAATCTGCCTCTGCCTGATGTTCCTGCACCTCGCAGCCTGTTTGTGAACTGATCCCGGCTGGTATCCTGAATTTGCCTCTGCCGGATGTTCCTGCACCTCGCAGCCTGGCTGTGAACTGATCCCGGCTGGTATCCTGAATCTGCCTCTGCCTGATGTTCCTGCACCTCGCAGCCTGGCTGTGAACTGATCCCGGCCTATTATCCTGAATCTGCCTCTGCCTGATGTTCCTGCACCTCGCAGCCTGGCTGTGAACTGATCCCGGCCTATTATCCTGAATCTGCCTCTGCCTGATGTTCCTGCACCTCGCAGCCTGGCTGTGAACTGATCCCGGCCTATTATCCTGAATCTGCCTCTGCCTGATGTTCCTGCACCTCGCAGCCTGGCTGTGAACTGATCCCGGCTGGTATCCTGAATCTGCCTCTGCCTGATGTTCCTGCACCTCGCAGCCTGGCTGTGAACTGATCCCGGCCTATTATCCTGAATCTGCCTCTGCCTGATGTTCCTGCACCTCGCAGCCTGGCTGTGAACTGATCCCGGCTGGTATCCTGAATCTGCCTCTGCCTGATGTTCCTGCACCTCGCAGCCTGGCTGTGAACTGATCCCGGCCTATTATCCTGAATCTGCCTCTGCCTGATGTTCCTGCACCTCGCAGCCTGGCTGTGAACTGATCCCGGCTGGTATCCTGAATCTGCCTCTGCCTGATGTTCCTGCACCTCGCAGCCTGTTTGTGAACTGATCCCGGCTGGTATCCTGAATTTGCCTCTGCCGGATGTTCCTGCACCTCGCAGCCTGGCTGTGAACTGATCCCGGCTGGTATCCTGAATCTGCCTCTGCCTGATGTTCCTGCACCTCGCAGCCTGGCTGTGAACTGATCCCGGCCTATTATCCTGAATCTGCCTCTGCCTGATGTTCCTGCACCTCGCAGCCTGGCTGTGAACTGATCCCGGCCTATTATCCTGAATCTGCCTCTGCCTGATGTTCCTGCACCTCGCAGCCTGGCTGTGAACTGATCCCGGCCTATTATCCTGAATCTGCCTCTGCCTGATGTTCCTGCACCTCGCAGCCTGGCTGTGAACTGATCCCGGCTGGTATCCTGAATCTGCCTCTGCCTGATGTTCCTGCACCTCGCAGCCTGGCTGTGAACTGATCCCGGCCTATTATCCTGAATCTGCCTCTGCCTGATGTTCCTGCACCTCGCAGCCTGGCTGTGAACTGATCCCGGCTGGTATCCTGAATCTGCCTCTGCCTGATGTTCCTGCACCTCGCAGCCTGGCTGTGAACTGATCCCGGCCTATTATCCTGAATCTGCCTCTGCCTGATGTTCCTGCACCTCGCAGCCTGGCGGTGAACTGATCCTGGCTGGTATCCTGAATCTGCCTCTGCCTTACTTTCCTATACTGTTGTAGACTTAGCTCCATGACAAAATCTCACCGATCCTTTCCTGACCTCCCCACCTCCGTTTACTACAGTTCACTCTCATCCTCATTCGCTCCTCAATGCCCATCGGCAGGAGGGTTCCACCACCATTATACGTTGTGAGAATTACTTCTAATGCCACATACACACAACCTTTTTTCCGTCAGAATAAACTCTGACAGTTTTTCCGCTGAAACCGACTTGCCTACACACGATTGCACCAAAGTCCGATCGTTTAGAACGCGGTGACGTACAACACGTACAACGGGACTAGAAAAAGGAAGTTCAATAGCCAGTAGCCAATAGCTGCCCTTGCGTTGTTTTTGGTCCGTCGGAACAGCATACAGACGAACAGTTTTCCCAATAGGAATTGATTCCGTCGGAAAGATTTAAAACATGTTCTATTTCTAGGTCCGTCAGAATTTTCAAAAAAAAAAAAAAGTCAGCTGAAGCCCACACACGATCGGAATATCCGATTAAATGATTCTGTCTGACTTTTTCTGCCGGAAAGTCCGACCGTGTGTACACGGCATAATACTTCCTTTAACCTTTGCCCGCTAACCTTAGATACAGTAGCCTTTTTAATTCAGTTTTGGATCTAATACAACTAAAGTGTATTAAGCTGGCTTTTTATGTAACTATTTTCACAGCACAGTTATCGGCCGTATTGGGAACGCTAGAAAATATTTCTTAGCCTTTGCATTCTCCCATCACAGCAAGGTAAGATATTAATCTATTAATAAATCTGTTTATATTGATTTTTAACCACTTCAGCACCGGGCGATTTTACCCCCTTCCTTACCAGAGCACTTTTTGCGATTCGGCACTGCGTCGCTTTAACTGACAATTGCGCGGTCGTGCGACATTGCACCCAAACAAAATTGACGTCCTTTTTTTCCCACAAATAGAGCTTTCTTTTGGTGGTGTTTGATCACCTCTGCGGTTTTTATTTTTTGCGCTATAAACAAAAGAAGAGCGACAATTTTGAAAAAAAACACAACATTTTTTACTTTTTGCTATAATAAATATCCCATTTTAAAAAAAAAAAAAAACAATTTTTTTATTCAGTTTAGGCCGATACGTATTCTTCTACATATTTTTTGTAAAAAAAAATGCAATAAGCGTATATAGATCGGTTTGCGCAAAAGTTATAGCGTCTACAAAATAGGGAATAGATTTATTTATTTTTTTTTTTACTAGTAATGCGGCGATCTGCAATTTTTTTTTTTTTTTCGTGACTGCGACATTGCGGCGGACACTTCGGACACTTTTGACACATTTTTGGGACCATTCACATTTACACAGTGATCGTTGCTATAAAATTGCAGTGATTACTGTGTAAATGTGACTGGCAGGGAAGGGGTTAACACTAGGGGGCACTGCAGGGGTTAATATGTTCCCTATGTGAGTGATTCTAACTGTGGGGGGAGGGGACTCACAAGGGGAGGAGACCGATCAGTGTTCCTCCTTACTGGCAGGACGTGGTGCTGTGGGTTTACACCCACAGCCCCACGGTCCTGCTGTTTTCCCGGGCAATCGCGGGTGCCCGGCGGACATCGCGGCCGCCGGGCACGGGCACCGGGTCCCGAGCGATGCCGCCGGCGGCGCGCGCACCCCCTAGGCGGCCGGGAATGGTAGGACGTCATATGACGTCCACCCAGGATGGGAGATCCACCTTGTGGACGTCATATGACAATGGCCGGGTAATCTAGTGGTTAAGTATTTACATTTTTTTCTTAAAAAAAAAAATATATATATATATCTAGATATAGATATATATATATATATATATATATATATATATATATATATATATTTTTTTTTTTTTTTTTAACATGGTGTGACAGAGAAAGGCCCTGTTACTGTGAGAATATATGAAAACGTGACACAGGATTGGCATTTAGGTTAAATGCCACGTTCCAGACTATTATTTATGGGTATAGAAATCTGTGTATTTGGCTTTCTCTGGAATAGCTAAATTTAAAATTCAACATGAAAAAGAGCAACTACTTTCAGATAATAATAAAAATAAAAATAATGTAAACAACAAAAACCTATGTGCAATCACTATAGGGGAGAGTGTTTGTAATAACTACACTAACAAATAACTTATACACCCACCAATATAAAATAACTAACAAATACACTAACTACAGTAACAAATAACTATACACCCACCAATATAAAAGAACTAATATGTGCAATAGTGTTAACACTGCTGCAAAAATGTACTGTGTTCCCACAAGTATCAGCAGAAAAGACATTTTTGAAAAGTACCCGGCACATTTGGATATAATACCATCATGAACATTCACTATTAGGATTCTGTTTAACCACTTGCCGACCACGCTATAGCCAAAGGAGGGCTACAGCAGGGGCGGCCTGTTCTGGGAGGGCATCATATGATGTCCTCCCATGATCGCGCCTGCTGCGGTGCATGGGTGGCACGCTCTGTGATTGCAATTGTAATCAAAATAATGGAACTATCAAATAAATATACCGTATATACTCGAATATAAGCCGAGATTTTCAGACCCTTTTTTAGGGCTGAAAGTCTACCCTCGGCTTATATTCGAGTCACCGCCGTCTGCCTACATGAACAGCGTGTCATGCAGACAGACGGCAGTTTTCAAAAGCCGCGCCGCCTCCTCCCGCCCGTCCGTGATAGGCGGACACTAATTTTCCCAGCAGTACAGTGTTCCGCCTATCACGGATGTCCTGTCATTCTCATCTCATGGACGAGGATGAGAGAATGTCTGTGATAGGCGGAACACTGCACACTGACTGCTGGGAAAAAAGTGTTCCTCCTATCACGGACGAGGAGGAGGAGGAGGCGCGGCTTTTTAATTTTACAATGGCGCTGTACACGCTGTGGGGGGACAGAGCGGGACCTCATCGGCTGCACGGAATGGACCCAGGACCCCAGACACAGGACCCCGGACCCGCGCGGATCGGCACAGGTAGGCTGCAATGGGGACACGGGGGTCTGTACAGGGGACATGCAGCTGCAGATGGGCGTTGCAGTAGCTGCTGCATTTTTGCCCCTCGGCTTATACTTGGGTCAATACGTTTTCCCCATTTTTTGTGGTGATTTAGGGGCCTCGGCTTATACTCGGGACGGCCTATACTCGAGTATATACGGTATATTTAAGTAAACAAAAGTTTTATTTTAGGAAAAAAAATTAATATGTTTTTTCAATTTTCCAGGATGCCGGGCTGTTTTGTTCCGGGATGTACATTTTCTTGGCGAAAAACAAAACTAAAAACCATACTACTTCATATTTTCCCTCGGAACGAGAAACTAATAAGGCTTTGGCTACAGAATATGAATTTCCAAGGTTATGAGATGGAGTGTCTGGTACCACACATAGCAAAATGCGTCAGTGGAAAATATAGAGTTTGTTCGGATCATTTCACAGCTGATGACTATGAAGTGCGAGGAACAGGAAAAGGGCGCTGTTTAAGATGCAACGCTATACCTACACTTCAGATGCCGCCAGCCTTAGAACCATCAATTGAGGAACTTAGCGACCATACTTATTACAAGCGACAGACTTTGATAAGGGAAACATCGGAAGGGGAAATAAAGAGCGAGGAGTCATCATTGTCTCCTCAAATTTCTGAATCCTCAAGTCACTTTTACGGTCCGATGTCTCCTGATCCACCAGAGCCAGAACCGTCCTCATCTTCAGAGATGATTTTTGATGAAATATCACCGAAAGATCTGGAATCGCAACAGATGCTGGCGGAGGAAATTGAACTTTCTACTTCAGATGTTTTGATGGAAAGTTTACTTAAAATGCCTGCAAAAAAGAAGAAAAAATTCTCTTCTACAAAACTCACAATGTCAAGAGGTACAAACACAATACATTTTCCGGGACAGAAACTTAAACCGATACAGATTTATAGACCGTATGCCAACAAAGATAAAAATTTACAAGTGTCCATTAGAAACAATAACAGTTCCATTGCCGTTCAGTGTGACTTGGTTAGCCTTCCTCCATTAACGTTGTGGACTAGGTCCACACCTGTTAAAGATGAGCAAATATCTAGCAACGTCGAGCCATTATTATTACAGTTTTCCTTTTGTAAAGTTGATATTCCAGAACAACCTAGTACATCTCAAGGCAAAATGTTAACTGAACAGGTTGTCCCTGAGGAAGGAAAAACTCGAACAGCTCTTTATCCTGGAGGTTCAGTTTCAATACCCTCAAGGTCTTCTGAAGTTGAAGCCAATGAAACTCCAGAAAAGATATTACAAGATGAAAGTTACATTCGAAACATTAAAGAGGAGGAAGAATATTTGAAAGAAACACGGGTAGGTTTTCTCATTGCACACTGAAGCTGCCCAATTCTACAACTTCAAAACCATGTTCAGCTTCTCCTCGTCCCGGACCATGCCCCTATATCGCGTTTCACCATAGATGTAGATTAAGCCCAGGAATGGGTGAAGCGTGTAATGCCGCGTACACACGAGAGGACTTTTCGACAGCAAAGGTCCGACGGAACGAATCCGTCGGACAATTCGATCCTGTGTGGGCTCCATCGGACTTTTGCTGTCGAAAAATCCGACAGACTTTAGAAATAGAACATGTCTTAAATTTTCCCGCCCAAACTCCTCTGGACCCAGTTCCTATTAAAAAATCCGCTGGTCTGTGTGCTAGACTGACGGACAAACAACGACGGGGCAGCTATTGGATACTGGCTACGAACTTCCTTATTCTAGTCCGGCCGTACGTCATCACGTTCGAATCAGTCAGAATTTAGTGTGATTGTGTGTGGCCAAGTCCGTTCATTCGAAAACTTTGTCGGAACTCCGTCGGAAAGACCGTCGGACCTAGTCCGTCTAAAAGTCCACTCGTGTGTACGTGGCATTAGAGGAGTGCGGTCTGGGAGGAGTAAAAACAGAAACCTGTTTCTCCAGTTCATTACTCTGGAGGTTCCGTTTCGATACCTTCAAGGTCTTCTGAAGTTAAAGTCAATGCAACCACGGAAAAGATATCACAAGATGAAAGTTACCATTCAAGTGTTAAAGAGGAGGAAGAATATTTTAAAAAAAAAAATGCAGGTAGGTGTTCTCATTGGCAACAAGCAGGAGATGGCATCGCACACTGAAGCTGCCCGATTCTAAGACTTCAAAACAGTCTTCAGCTTTTCCTCCTCCCGGACCCATGCTCATAACGCGTTTAACCTTAGATGTAGATTAAGCCCAGGAGTGGGTTGAACGTGTTAGAGGGACCAAGAGGAGAAAAAGCTGAAGCCTCCAGTTTATTATTCTGGAGGTTCCGTTACGATACCTTCAAGGTCTTCTGATGTTGAAGTCAATGAAACTCCGGAAAAGTTATTAAAAGATTAAAGTTACCGTCTGTGACGAAACGTTTCTACACTCCGCTTGAGTGCTTTCGTCATATACCACTTCATCCCAGTCTGAATATAGATATCAGATATTCCAACCGCTCCCAAGCATAAAACAAGACGACACTTGTTTAGTGCTAATGTGGACTGATTTATTAGAACCAAAATGACAAGTATTTATAATACTGTACAGTAGAAGAGGAGATTCCCCCTCCCCTCCTGCTCATATTACTCTACAATAGCAGGAGCTCCACTAGGAGTCGGCCCGTCTCCTACATTGTACAGAGGACAATGTGATCAGCTCTCTCAATTAACATGAGTTCATCAACAAACTAAGAATAGTCTACATATATCCTGGGAGATAGTGGATAAATATTACTTACATTTTAAGTAATCCAAGTGTCATGGACTAGGTACTCACCGAGGCCAAGATGCCGAGAGCGGTTGCCCTTGCGACTCGACGCCCCCTGCCCTGAAGGTGACACAGGGACGGTTGGCACCAAGAGGCACAAGCCACCGGTGGGATGGTGACCAGGCGTGGGCTCAGGTGTTGCAGTGAAGGGTAGACTGGAACTGGATAGTGGGTCCACAGATCACCTGTTAGAAGCACAGCAAGCAGGCTGGGGATCAAACACAGACAGGTTAGCTGGATGCAGGCCGAGGGTCAAACACTGGTGGGTCAGGTACAAGGTAACGGAGCAAGGTATCTACAAGCAGGAAAGTCCAAGGCAGGCTGGGGGTCAAGCACAGGCAGAGCACAAGCAGCGGAGAGGAGAGTCCAGGATACAGGCCGACTGTCAAGTGCAGGAGAAGGTAACAGATCCAATAGGCGAGCCGAAGGTCAAGGTCAAGGAGAAGGCAGAGTAGTCAGGACGATCCGGGTTTGGCAACAGGTAAGACAATCTTCAAGGGTCAAGTACAGGATACAACAGGTAGTAGCTGTCAGACGAACCAGTGTCTGTCTGGGCACAGAGGCCCTCCTTTTATAGGGCCGCTGAGGTCACATGAGGAGATGCCGCGCTACTGCGCATGTGCGCGCGCCACTTGGCGGGAACGCGCGTGCGCCGCCGCATCATCTCGCTGTCACTGGCTATGAGCCTGGGAGCCGGACCCGTGCGCCTGCGCACCAGAGTGCGCAGCGGACGGAAACCCTGACAGTGCCCCCCCCTGAGGGCCGGTCTCCGGACGCCCAGGCTCTCCATCAATTCAGGGTGTTCTTGTCGAAAGATCTTGATTAATCTTGGGGCGTGGAAGTTTCTGGAAGGCTCCCAGGAATTATCCTCTGGTGGATAGCCCTTCCACTTTACCAAAAATTGTAGCTGACGACCCACCTTCCTGCAGCCAAGTAATGACTCCACCTCGTATTCCTCTACTCCATCAATTGTGACAGGTGGAGGAGGAGGTTCTTCTCTGTCTGGAAAAGGACTGGGGACCAAGGGTCTCAGCAGCGAGGCATGAAATACTGGGTGTATTCTGTAGGTCCTAGGTAAGGCAAGTTCAAAAGCTACAGGATTTACCATCTTTTTGATTTCGAATGGGCCAATAAACTTGGGACCCAACTTCCGTGCGGGGCACGCAATCTTAAGATGGGTAGTTGCCAGCCATACCTTCTCTCCAATCTTGAATGGGGGGTTCTCCTTCCTCCCCTTGTTATGGTATTTCTTATATCCTTCCTGGGTCTGTTGCATGGTGTCCTGAAGTTTTTTGAAGTTGGTTTGAATGTAACTTATCCGTTCCTGTACAGCGGGAACCCGTGATTCAGAGAGAACATTAGGGAGAAAAGATGGGTGGAACCCAAAGTTAGCCCAAAACGGAGTTTGATTTGTGAGAAGAGTTATTATATGCAAATTCTGCGTAAGATAACAGAGAGGACCAGTCGTCTTGTGCGGAGGAACAGAAGCAACGTAAGTATTGTTCAAGTGTTTGATTAGTTCGTTCAGTTTGTCCATTACTTTGTGGGTGGTAGGCAGATGAAAGGCAAATGTTGATATCCAGGGTTTTACAAAGCTCTTTCCAAAATTTTGAGGTGAACTGTGGACCCCTGTCCGAGACAATGCTCTTGGGTACCCCATGGAGTCTAACAATCTCCTTGACGAAAATGTTGGCGGTCTCCAGGGCAGAGGGAGTGCCAATCATGGGCAAGAAATGGCTCATTTTGGACAGCCGGTCCACTACCACTAGAATGGTAGAGAAGCCTTCCGATGGAGGCAGTTCCACGATGAAATCCATCGAAATGTCAGCCCATGGTCGTTCCGGGATGGGTAGAGGCCTCAATAGCCCCCATGGCTTTGTTTTAGGACCCTTGTTTCGCTGACATGTAATACAGGAAGACACGTATCTTTGGCAATCCTTTTTCCAGCCTGGCCACCAAAAGGTGCGAGAGATATGTTCTGCTGTTTTCCGTACCCCAAAGTGACCAGCCAGTTTATGATCATGGAGAGTTCTCAGGACTACAGGTTTTACTTCTGTAGGGACAAAGATCTTGTCTTGGAGCCAAAATAGATTTTCGCGTCTTTCTAGGGTGTCCAGAATGGGGTCTTTACAGTGAGCTGAAGAAGTGTATAGAGTGGAGGACAGGTCAGGGGGTATGAGCAGTAGAAAGTTCTGAGGGGTAAGAATGGTGCTAGGTTCTGATACCTGGGAGGACTCTGGGGAGATGCGAGATAGTGCGTCTGCCTTGCCGTTCTTCGACCCTGGCCGGTAGTCAATATGAAATGTAAACCTTGAGAAGAAGAGTGCCCAACGGGCTTGACGGGGTCTTAACCGTTGGGCAGTGCGGAGGTACTCGAGGTTCTTGTGGTCTGTAAAAATGGTGATTGGATGAACTGCTCCTTCGAGGAGGTATCTCCACTCCTCCAGTGCGGATTTAATGGCCAACAGCTCCCGGTCGCCAACATCATAGTTCTTTTCGGCTGGATTGAGTTTCCGGGAGGCGAAGGCCACTGGATGTAAAAGGGCTTTTGGCCCGTGTCGTTGGGAAAGAATGGCACCCGTGGCGGACTCTGAGGCGTCTACTTCTAGAACAGAGGGTAGCAGTGGATCTGGATGCCGTAAGATAGGGGCAGACGTGAAGAGAGTCTTCAATTTGACAAAAGCTTCCTGGGCTTCCTGGGACCACTGAAAACGGCCATGTAAGCGGGTCAGGTGAGTAATTGGGGCCACAATGGCAGAGAATCCGGCGATGAACCTCCTGTAAAAATTAGCAAAACCGATGAACCTTTGTACAGCTTTTTTGTCTTTCGGAGGTGGCCAGTCTACCACTGCCTTGACCTTTTGTGGGTCCATGGAGGTGCCTTTGGTGGAGATGATAAACCCCAGAAATTGTACCGTGGATCTTTCAAATTCGCATTTTTCAGCTTTAAGATAGAGCTGGTGGGCTCTGAGGATGGTGAGGACTTTCCTGACGTGTTCCCGATGCAACTCCAGAGTAGCGGAAAAAACGAGGATGTCGTCTAGGTATACAACTAAAAAGTCATCCAGGTGTTTTCTAAAAATGTCGTTCACCAGGTGCTGAAAAGTGGCTGGAGCATTGCATAGGCCGAATGGCATCACCAGGTATTCATAGTGGCCAAAGTGAGATCTGAAGGCTGTCTTCCACTCATCCCCTGCACGGATTCTGACAAGGTTGTAGGCACCCCTTAAATGCAGTTTAGAGAAAACTTTGGCTGACCGGAACCGCTGGAAGAGTTCAGGGATAAGTGGTAGAGGATATCGGTTCTTGATAGTAATTTTATTAAGTTCCCTATAATCAATGCAGGGCCTGAGTGAGCCATCCTTTTTTCCAACGAAGAAAATACCAGCACCAGCTGGAGAGGTAGATGGCCGAATAAAGCCTTTTTCAAGATTTTCATCAATATAGGCCTTGAGGGCCTTTAGCTCAGTTTCCGATAGAGGAAATATGCGCCCAAAGGGAATTGCGGAGCCTGTGAGCAATTCGATGGGGCAGTCATAAGCCCGATGTGGTGGTAGGTGGTCGGCCTTCTTTTTGTCAAAGACATCTTTAAAGTCCTGATAGACTGGAGGAATGTGCTGAAGGTTTTCTGGTGCTGGGATAACCGTTAGGATGGAGCTGGGAGTTGGAGAGATGCAGTGTTGGTGACAATATGGTGATGAGAAGGAGACTTCCTTCCGGTCCCAGTGAATTTGGGGATCATGAGCCTGCAGCCAAGGAAATCCAAGAATGATAGGGAACATCGGGGAAGATATGAGATCGAATCGTAGGAATGCTTGGTGGCCGGAATCTGTGGTGGTGAGGATAGGTGAAGTCTCCTGAGTTACTGGGCCAGATTGTGGAAGGGACCCATCAGCCAAATGAACCAATAGGGGGTTTGTTTTGTTGAAGCAGGGAATATGCCATTCCTTGGCGGTAGAGATATCCAGGAAGCAGCTGCAAGCACCTGAATCAATCACGGCCGGTAGCCGAATCTTCCTTCCCACCAGTTGTAGGGAAACAGAGAGAGTTACGCAAGTCTGGGTCCGGCTAATGGCTTGACAGTTCATGAAAGGCTGAGGTGACAACTTACTAGGCCGGATGGGACAATTCAGGAGGAAGTGTCCTGGACCCCCGCAATAGAGGCATACATTGGATCTCCGTCTTCGTTGCCGCTCTTCCTGGGTAAGGCGGGGACGAACTAGGCCTAGTTGCATTGGCTCCCCTTCTGAAGCCGAGGGACCGGATGGGGCGGTTGGATAAGCAGCTGGCATCCTTGGGGGGACCCATATTGGTCGGGACCCTTGTACCCGTTCTGAGCGACGTTCCCGCATACGTCGATCCAGCTTGGTGGCTACTTGGATTAGCTCTTCCAGAGAAGTAGGGGGCTCAACCCGGGCTAACTCGTCCTTCAGACTCTCCCTTAGTCCCAGTCGATACTGGTAGAGGAGGGCTGCCTAATTCCAGGTAGTATCGGCAGACCATTTGCGGAATTCCGCCGTATAGTCCTCCACAGGCCGTTTACCCTGGGAGAGGGTATGCAGAGTGGCCTCAGCCGTGGCCTTACGTTGGGGGTCATAATAGAGTTGACCCATGGCTTCAAAGAACGAATCAACGGTGTTGAGGAGAGGATTCCTTTGTTCCATGAGGCCGTGAGCCCAAGACTGGGGTTCTTCAGATAATAGGGAGATAATGAACCCGACTTTGACAATTTCCGAGGAGAAGGTTCGGGGTTGCAAGGCAAGGTACAGGGAACAAGCATTTTTGAAGGACCTGAACTTCCTGCGATCGCCCGAAAATCGCTTTGGTATTGGTACTTTGGGTTCGGGCACGGCCATCATCATGGCAGGTGGAGGTTGGGCCTGAGGTGCGGAGGTTCCACTAGTAGACCCGGACGCTGAACTTGCTGGGGGTGTGGCCGTGGCCAGTTGCTGGAGACGAGTATCCACTTGGGCATAGCCCTCCTGTAGCTTCTGTACTGCTTCCATGAGGGCAGACACCTGCTGGCATAGCATCTCCAACGGAGAACCCGCTCTGTTGGCCTCTGTCATGGCTGGTTCGTACTGTCATGGACTAGGTACTCACCGAGGCCAAGATGCCGAGAGCGGTTGCCCTTGCGACTCGGCGCCCACTGCCCTGAAGGTGACACAGGGACGGTTGGCACCAAGAGGCACAAGCCACCGGTGGGATGGTGACCAGGCGTGGGCTCAGGTGTTGCAGTGAAGGGTAGACTGGAACTGGATAGTGGGTCCACAGATCACCTGTTAGAAGCACAGCAAGCAGGCTGGGGATCAAACACAGACAGGTTAGCTGGATGCAGGCCGAGGGTCAAACACTGGTAGGTCAGGTACAAGGTAACAGAGCAAGGTATCTACAAGCAGGAAAGTCCAAGGCAGGCTGGGGGTCAAGCACAGGCAGAGCACAAGCAGCGGAGAGGAGAGTCCAGGATACAGGCCGAGGGTCAAGTGCAGGAGAAGGTAACAGATCCAATAGGCGAGCCGAAGGTCAAGGTCAAGGAGAAGGCAGAGTAGTCAGGACGATCCGGGTTTGGCAACAGGTAAGACAATCTTCAAGGGTCAAGTACAGGATACAACAGGTAGTAGCTGTCAGACGAACCAGCGTCTGTCTGGGCACAGAGGCCCTCCTTTTATAGGGCCGCTGAGGTTACATGAGGAGATGCCGCGCTACTGCGCATGCGCACGCGCCGCTTGGCGGGAACGCGAGTGCGCGTGCGCCGCCGCATCATCTCGCTGTCACTGGCTATGAGCCGGGGAGCCGGACCCATGCGCCTGCGCACTAGAGTGCGCAGCGGACGGAAACCCTGAAAGAAATGCAGGTCGTTTTCATTATTGACAACAAGCAGAAAGTAGGAGCATACACGAAGCTGCCCAATTCTATGACTTCAAAATAGTCTTCAGCTTTTCCTCCTCCCGGACTGAGCCCCTGTAATGCGTTTCACCTTAGATGTAGATTAAGCCCAGGGGTTGGTGAAACCTGTTAGAGAGGCGTAGTCTAGTAGGAGGGAAAACTGAAGCCTTTTTTTAAGTTTCGGTGTGCATTCCAATGTTCTGCTTGTTGGGTGGGATGGGCCCAAAGATATTGCAGAAAGACATTACAAGATTAAAGTTGTTGTCCAGGCATTAAAGGGGAGGAAGTATGTTTGAAAGAAATGTAGGTAGGTTTTCCTATTGGCAACAAGCAGAAGATGGGAGCGCACACCAAAGCTGCCCGATTCTAAGACTTTAAAACAGACTTCAGCTTTTCCCATGCTCCATAGCGCGTTTCACCTACTCCTGGGCTTAGATGTAGACTAAGTTAATGTCCAGGCGTTAAAGAGGAGGAAGAATATTTGAAAGAAATGCAGGTAGATTTTCTTATTCACAGCAAGCGAAATATAGGAGTGCACGCAGAAGCTGCCCGATTCTAAAGCCCCGTACACACGGTCGGATTTTCCGACGGAAAAAGTCCTATCGGACAATGTTGTCGGAAATCCCAACCGTGTGTAGGCTCCATCGGACATTTTCCGATGGAAAAAATTTGAGAGCCTGCTCTCAAATTTTCCCACAACAAAATCCTATCTGACTTTTTCCGATCGTGTGTAGCGAATTCCGACGGACAAAGTGCCACGCATGCTCAGATCACATTACGAGACCAAAGCTATTGGCTACTAGCCTCTACGTAGCTCCGTCGTACGCAACGAACGTCACCACGTTCAGAATGATCGGATTTTCCGACAACTTTGTCCGACCGTGTGTATGCAACATTAGTGTCGGACTAAATCCGTCGGAAAAAATCCGATGGATTTTGTGGTCGGATTTTCCGACCGTGTGTACGGGGCATAAGACTTCCAAACAGGCTTCAGCTTTTCCTCCTCCCGGACCACTCCTCTCTATGTCTAAGCCCAAGAGTGGGTGAAATGTGTTGGAGGGGCATGGTCCGGGAGGGGGAAAAGCTGAAGCTTGTTTAGAATTCTTAGAACCAGGCAGCTTCTGTATGGATTCCTATCTTTTGCTTGTTTATCTATTTGGGTGGGATGGGCCCGAAGATCTTAAAGAAAGATATTACAGGATGAATGTTACCGTCTAGGCTTTAACCCCTTCAGCCCCGGACCATTTGGCTGCCCAAAGACCAGAGTGTTTTTTGCGATTCGGCACTGCGTCGGTTTAACTGACAATTGCGCGGTCATGCGACGTGGCTCCCAAACTAAATTGACGTCCTTTTTTCCCCACAAATAGAGCTTACTTTTGGTGGTATTTGATCACCTCTCCAGTTTTTATTTTTTGCCCTATAAACAAAAAAAGAGCGATAATTTTGAAAAAAAAACACATTATTTTTTACTTTTTGCTATAATAATATCCCCAAAAAATATATAAAAAAATATATTTTTTCCTCAGTTTAGTAGAGAAAGGGGTGGTTTAACATGGGCTACTCCATGTGTATTACCATGTAACACCTGTGGCGGTTATAGGACTATCTCGATACCCAGTGATTGGAAACAGATTAGAAAAGATGAAATTGAAAATATATTTATTAGAAAAAACATAAAATTAATTTACAACAAAACAGAGAGTTGCTGTAACATGATTACAAATAGATTTGAGCTGTACAAAGATCTACACCCCAGCTGATAGGGGTGAGGGAATTGATACAGATGCGAAAAGGTATCCTCTACTAGTTTTGCGACAAGTTCGCTTCTTCAGGAGGTGTCAAAGCATCTAGAAGTAAATGGATATAATCTCATAGTTACAAAGATAATACGCAGTTTGATGCAACAACATAATAGCAATGCTTTAATTGATGGAGTATGTTAACAACAAAAAAGGGGGGACACCACAACTCGCCACTGTAATCCCAAAGGGAGATCAAACGGGGGCACAGGAGACACCCCGTACGTCAGTTTAGGCCGATACGTATTCTTCTAGATATTTTTGGTTAAAAAAAGAAAAATAGCAATAAGCGTTTGATTGATTTGCGCAAAAGTTATAGCGTCTACAAAATAGGGGATAGTTTTATGGCATTTTTATTAATATTTTTTTTTTTTACTAGTATTGGTGGCGATCTGCGATTTTTATCGTGACTGCAACATTTTGGCACATCGGACACTTTTGGCACTATTTTGGTACCATTTACATTCATACAGCAATCAGTGCAATTAAAAATGCACTGATTACTGTATAAATGTGACTGGCAGTGAAGGGGTTAACCACTAGGGGGAGCTGTAGGGGTTAAGTGTGTCCTAGGGAGTGATTCTAACTGTGGGGGGATGGACTACGTGTGACACGACACTGATCACCGCTCCCGATCACAGGGAGCTGTGATCAGTGTCACTAGGCAGGACGGGGAAATGCTTGTTTACATAATTTCCCCGTTCTTCCTCTCCGTGAAACGATCGCGGGTATCTCCGCGGACATCAAGTCCACGGCACCCGCAATCACACTCAAGGAGCTCGAGACGGGCGCGCACGTGTGCCCACAATGCCGCGTTTTAAAGGGTAATGTACAAGTACGTTATTATGCCTGTACGTGCCCTTCTGTCGACGTATATTGGCATGAGCTAGGGGTTAAAGAGGAGGAAGAATGTTTGAAAGAAATGTAGGTAGGTTTTCTTATTGGTATCAGTGGGAGGAATAGTGCCCCATCATTGGTGTAAGTGGGAGGAAAAGTGCCCCACAACCTTGGATGTCAGTGGGAGGAATAGTGCCCCACAACCTTGGATGTCAGTGGGAGGAATAGTGCCCCATCATTGGTATCAGTGGGAGGAATAGTCCGCCGTCATTGGTATCAGTGAGAGGAATAGTGCCCCATTGTTGGTGTCATTGGAAGGAATAGGGCCCCAACTGGATTAAGCCCTGGAGTGGGTGAAATGCATTAGGGGAGGAGGAAAAACTGAAGCCTGTTTTGAAGTCTTAGAATTGGGTGGCTTTGGTGTGCCCTCCTATCTGCTGCTTGTTGTCTATCTATTCAAGCATGATGGGCCCCTTTGGAGCTGCACCCGTTAGCATGTGGGAATTACCAAATTTAAAGCATTGGAGCTTTGAGTGGCACAGACATGCAGGCAATTGTTTGGAGATGAGGGGCAACGAAAACCAATTTTTGATTTGAGCGATGGTGTTCAGGCCCCTGTAGTCTACCCAAGGTCTTACGGTTTCATCTTGTTTCTCAACAAAGGAAAAACTGGCTGCAATCAGCGAAGGTGGGTCTCCAGATAAAACTTTTTTTTATTTTTTATTATTCGATATTTCGATATACATTCAGAGATGGCATGTGCTTGGGGATTGAGAGTGGGTAGGTCGTTCCAGAAGTAGAACAAGGGGCAAGATCGATGGGGCAGTCAAAGGAGTGGTGAGGATCCAAGGTGTCAGCAGTGCAATCTCAGAGAAATCAGTATAGGAAACTGGAAATTGTGGAATGGTCTAAAGATGGGCTGTGGGTGGCTTGGAGGCTGAGGCTGTGTGCAACTGAGGCTGCCCCAATGCAGCTGTGAGACACGGGGTAAAACTTAAGAGGTACCGGCGTTTGATCGCAGATGGTAAGTTACTGTGACAAGACATTGTTCTACCCAGTAGAGTCCAGATAATTCTCAGTTTTATGATTTCTCTACAGACAGGAGCATCTTATAGGGATCTGATGACTACATTAATAAAGATGGACAAAGACCAAATCGACATGACTGAGAGGATATTAAAACTCACCCTGGAGATCATCTACCTGCTGACCGGAGAGGTGAGGAAAATTCTGGGAGGTCACATGACATCACTCTTCTCTCTAGTAATAAAACACAGAGCTGACCGGAGAGGTGAGGAGGATTCTGGGAGGGTCATATAACTTAGGACTTCTCTGTTTAATAAAACACAGACTTGATTGTAGAGATGAGGAGGATTCTGGGAAGTCGGTAGTGATAATTATCATTTTATGACTTTACACAGAATTATAGAGTACCAAAGAAAATATCTGGTGATCCATTAGCACCCAGCAGCCGTCTTCACAGGACATCGCCCATCACAGTATCTTCACCTCACTGCTTGACAACAGAGGTAACCAGTGCTAAGAAGATTCTAGAAGTCACCAACAAGATCATTGAGCTGCTGACAGGAGAGGTGAGCGGTGCCGGGAATTCTGGGACATTATCCAGTAACAGACAAGGGATGTACCTGGATGGTGACTGTATCATTGTGTGTGTCAGGTTCCTATAAGGTGTCAGGAGGTCACTGTCTATTTCTCCATGGAGGAGTGGGAGTATTTAGAAGGACACAAGGATCTCTACAAGGACGTCATGATGGAGAATCAGCCGCCCCTCACATCACCGGGTAAGAGGAGACTTTTTATTGTAAAGGAGAGAGCAGTACGGAGGGTCCACCTAGATCCCCCATCATCTGATAAACGCATAGAAACAATGTATTCAGTCAGTGTGTGTGTTTCCTACAGATGGATCCAGTAATGGGAACCCACCAGAGAGATGTCCCCGTCCTCTGTATTCCCGGGATTTCACACAGGAAGGTCACACCATCCCTCACCATCATCAGGTAGATGGATCCAGTTATGGGAACCTACCAGAGAGATGTCCCCATCCTTTGTACTCTCGGGATTCCACACAGGAAGATCACAACATCTCACATAAGGTTAA
Source organism: Lithobates sylvaticus (assembly GCA_028564925.1). Classification (NCBI taxonomy): domain Eukaryota; kingdom Metazoa; phylum Chordata; class Amphibia; order Anura; family Ranidae; genus Lithobates; species Lithobates sylvaticus. The sequence continues at coordinate 606,489,838 of CM053028.1, forward strand.
AGAAGAGATAAAAGAGGAGGATGAAGAGGTTGGCGTGATGGAGGCGTTTTCAGAAGTACACAATGACCCCTTCAAGGAAGTCATCATGGAGCCATTCAGTGACCCACCAGAGGGATGTCCCCGTCCTCTGTATTCCTGTAATTCCACACAGGAACATCACACCATCTCTCACCATCATCAGGTAGATGGGACTGAGCAACCAGAACACAAAAGGATATCTAAGATACAAGAAAACATTTTTCTCTGTAACTTGTTTCTTTTTATAAATGTATTCTATCATCTTTGGGGTTTAGGGTGAAGAACTGAAAGACATCAAAGTTGAGGTTAAAGAGGAAGAAGAAGAAGAGAGGTTGGTGAGTGGAGATCAGCAGTCTATGGAGGAGGGGGAGATGATAAGGAAAAGTAAACAGGAGGAATCTTCTCTACATATAGACACAGGTAAGTAATAAATACTAAAAGCAGAAACAATCCATTTGCATTTTACTTCTATCAGTATAAATTATCTTCATTTAAATATAGATAAAAGGGACACCTTTAATCAAAAAAAAATCCAAAAATGATCCAGATAAAGGCAAAACACATGTAAGAGTTGGCCAAATTTTCTCCCATAGGAGTGAAAGAGTTCCTTCTTAATTCCAGTTGGCAGTCGGATAACTTCCCAGATCAGCGTTCATCCTTGTTTTCCCTACACAGATTAGGAGCAATTTGTATTTTGTAATTAAAAACACATTTCAATATTTTTTTAGAGAAATATATTTAGCTGTTGGAAAAAAAATTCCTGTAGAGGACTATTCCTCATTTTCAGCACTATCAGGCAAAATAGGAATGAGCTTCAGGTTTGGCCTTGAGATCTATTGAACCCGGGTTGTTCGCAATTCACCAAATGGGCACACTAGGTTACCACACCTGATCAGTTCACCTCCCTGCCCATACCTCCTGCTGATGCAGCTGGAAGTCATTCATTTATTGATGATATCATTACTGCCACTAAATGACAGCTTACCACCTGGTTTGTTTCAGATTATAAGGAAGACAGAAGGGATCTTGGGTGATGCCATAGACCAAATATATCCATGACCTAAGCATGTTATTTAAAGGAATTGTGTATTTTTAATGTAGTACACCTGTATGAATGAGACCTAACTGCTAACAGCAGCATCATCGTTGTGCCAATACTTCCATCCAATGTTCCTGAAAAATGAGGCAGAGATACTGTACACCATATCCAAGGTCCATCTCCATTCCTCAATATAACGTCATGTTCCCAAGAAATGAGGAGGAGATACTGTACACCATATGAAAGGTCCATCTCCATTCCTCAATATAATGTCATGTTCCCAAGAAATGAGGAGGAGATACTGTACACCATATGAAAGGTCCATCTCCATTCCTCAATATAACGTCATGTTCCCAACAAATGAGGAGGAGATACTGTACACCATATGAAAGGTCCATCTCCATTCCTCAATATAACGTCATGTTCCCAACAAATGAGGAGGAGATACTGTACACCATATGAAAGGTCCATCTCCATTCCTCCATATAATGTCATGTTCCCAACAAATGAGGAGGAGATACTGTACACCATATGAAAGGTCCATCTCCATTCCTCAATATAACGTCATGTTCCCAACAAATGAGGAGGAGATACTGGACACCATATGAAAGGTCCATCTCTGTTGGGGAATAATCTGTATTCTCAGACCGTCTCTCGATTCAAGTTAAGACATTTATTTGCATATGCAAGAGAAATGGTTACATCTACATCCAGGCTTCAAAAATCCATTTCTGATTAACATTGTATGGTCTCTATCTTTTATACCCCTCGGACACCCCCCCCCCCCCTTTCCTCACAGAATGTTCCAGTCACATTTATTCTCACTTTATTCTGGACTATGACAGGAAAGGTGGAGGTGTCCGTTTACAGACTTTCACATTCACAATTGTTAAATTGTTATACAGGATACTGACTTTAGAAGACTCCCTTTTTGCAACGTCATGTATTTTCAAATTATGCAAGTCTAAGCATTTAACTAAGCTACATGAAATAAAAGCATATAGGGTTATATGAAACATATATTTCTAAGCATTTTAAACTTAATGAAGATAAAGCAATATTAATATGCATATTCAAAATTGACATTTAAAGGTATAATACTCAATTTCCCTGACAATCTCCATTCCTCAATATAATGTCATGTTCCCAACAAATGAGGAGGAGATACTGTACACCATATGAAAGGTCCATCTCCATTCCTCAATATAACGTCATGTTCCCAACAAATGAGGAGGAGATACTGTACACCAGGGGTCTCAAACTGGCGGCCCTCCAGCTGTTGTGAAACTACAAGTCCCATGAGGCGTTGCAAGGCTGACAGATACAAGCATGACTCCCACAGGCAGAGGCATGATGGGACTTGTAGTTTCGCAACAGCTGGAGGGCCGCCAGTTTGAGACCCCTGCTGTACACCATATGAAGGTCCATCTCCATTCCTCAATATAACGTCATGTTCCCAACACATGAGGAGGAGATACTGTACACCATTTGAAGGTCCATCTCCATTCCTCAATATAACGTCATGTTCCCAACACATGAGGAGGAGATACTGTACACCATCAGTATGATGACCATTTCTGTGAAACCATTAAGTGCTAGACCAATAGATATGATTAAATGGAAGACATGATGAATACTTATAAAAAAATTTAATTTAATTGCTTTCTTACAGATGGTAACTATGTCTGGAATACCACAGAGAGACATCTCACTGTATCTACAGACTATTCTGAAGAAGATAAGGACGTCACACGATATTCTCCAGGAGTAAATCCCAGTACTCAAAATATACATCACAGACCTTACCATTTGGAGAGATTAATGGATTCCTCTAATCCTGAGGAATCTTTTCATGAATCGTATACTGTTACTCCAGATATCCACACTGCGGAAGGAACAGTGGATCCATCTAATTCCGAGGAATCTTTCAATTATGGAGTTCACACAGGAGAGAGTTCATTGTCAAGTTTGGTTTGTGGGAATATGGTACTGGTTAGACACGAGGAAAGTAACACAACTATGCGCCCCTATTCATGTTCAGAGTGCGGGAAATCTTTCCTGCTAAAAGGAAACCTTCTAACACACCAGAGGGTTCACACAGGAGAGCGCCCTTTTTCCTGTTCGGAGTGCGGGAAATGTTTCTCTCAGAAAGGCGTTCTTATCAGACATCAAAAATGTCACACTGGGGAGCGTCCCTTTTCCTGTACGGAGTGCGGGAAATGTTTCACTGAGAAAGCAAGCCTTCAATCGCACAAGAGGATTCACACTGGGGAGCGCCCTTTTTCCTGTTCAGAGTGCGGGAAATGTTTTACACAGCAGAGCATACTTCTCAGACATCAGAGGATTCACAGGGTGGAAAACTCCTTTTCATGTTCAGAGTGTGGGAAAAGTTTTTCTAGGAAAGGAAGTCTGGTTGGGCACCAGAAACTTCATGCTCGGGATCTTCCTTTTACAGTTTGAGAGCGTGTAAAATATTTTGTGCAAAAAGATGATCTAATAAAGTAACTGTTTATTCAATAGAACAACTTGTATGATTAGAAATTAGTTTATACAGGGGAACATCACAGCAAAAGGGATAATTTGGGTAGAGATGAAGTCTGATGGGAGGATGAATTACCCTCTTGTATTCCAATAGCCCCCCCCCACTGATACATTTCGTCTCGACCACCTGAACTTAACCACTTCCATACTGGGCCAACTCTGGCATTCCTCTCCTACATGAAAAAATCCTTTTTTTGCTAGAAAAATACTCAGAACCCCCAAACATAATGTTTTATTTTAGCAGAGACCCTAGGGAATAAAATGTCGTTGCAACTTTTTATGTCATACAGTATTTGCACAGCAATTTTTCAAAAACACTAAAGTTAAGCCAATTTTTTGTATAATGTGAAAGATTATGTTACGCAGAGTAAATAGATACCTCACATGTCACGCTTTAAAATTATACACGCACGTGGAATGGCGCCAAACTTCGGGACTTAAAATTTCCATAGATGACACTTAAATTTTTTTTACCATGGACCCGTTTAGAGTTACAGAGGAGGTCTTGGGCTAGAATTATTGCTCTCAATCTAACATTCGCAGCAATACCTCACATGTGGTTTGAACGCTGTTTACATATGTTGGCGCAAAGTACATATGCGTTTACTTCTGCGTGCAAGTTCAGAGGGAAGGGGCGCTTTAAATTTCTTTTTTTTTTTTTTTACACTTTCCCTTTAAAAAAAATGTTTTTTTTGATCACTTTTATTCATATTGCAAGGAATGTAAATGTTCCCTGTAATAGGAATAGAGCATGACGGGTCCACTTTACAGAAAGATCTGGGGTCTTTAAGCCTGGAAAGACTGAGATTAAAAAAAAAAATAGCCTTTCCAGCCAAGTACATGGCAGTGTTTACAACTGCCGCGGCCAGACGTGACGTCATAACGTCGCACCTGGACTCCGAAGGTCATAGAGACTGCCAGAGACCATCTGTTCCACGGTATGCTCTATGGTAACGTTGTTTCCCGCCGCCTGTAAAAACAATCAATCGGCTGAACAGCCACTATGATTGTTTTTACAGTGCAGGGAATCGTTGGCAGAAAAAAAAAGATATGTAGTATGGATAGTGGATGAGAACTGTTGGAGAATGTAGTGTGGATGGTGGAGGAGAGCTGTCGGAGAATGTAGTGTGGATGGTGTGAGGAGAGCTGTCGGAGAATGTAGTGTGGATGGTGGGGGAGAGCTTTCGGAGAATGTAGTGTAGATGGTGGGAGGAGAGCTGTCGGAGAATGTAGTGTGGATGGTGGAGGAGAGATGTCGGAGAATGTAGTGTGGATGGTGGAGGAGATCTGTCGGAGAATGTAGTGTGGATGGTGGAGGAGAGCTGTCGGAGAATGTAGTGCGGATGGTGGAGGAGAGCTGTCGGAGAATGTAGTGTGGATGGTGAAGGAGAGCTGTTGGAGAATGTAGTGTGGATGGTGGAGGAGAGCTGTCGGAGAATGTAGTGTGGATGGTGGAGGAGAGCGGTCGGAGAATGTAGTGTGGATGGTGGAGGAGAGCTGTTGGAGAATGTAGTGTGGATGGTGGAGGGGAGAGCTGTCGGAGAATGTAGTGTGGATGGTGGAGGAGAGCGGTCGGAGAATGTAGTGTGGATGGTGGCGGAGAGCTGTCGGAGAATGTAGTGTAGATGGTGAGGGAGAGCTGTCGGAGAATGTAGTGTGGTGGTGGAGGAGATCTGTCGGAGAATGTAGTGTGGATGGTGGGGGGGAGATCTGTCGGAGAATGTAGTGTGGATGGTGGAGGAGAGCTGTCGGAGAATGTAGTGTGGATGGTGGAGGAGATCTGTCGGAGAATGTAGTGTGGATGGTGGGAGGAGATCTGTCGGAGAATGTAGTGTAGATGGTGGAGGATAGCTGTCGGAGAATGTAGTGTAGATGGTGGAGGATAGCTGTCGGAGAATGTAGTGTAGATGGTGGAGGATAGCTGTCGGAGAATGTAGTGTGGATGGTGAAGGAGATCTGTCGGAGAATGTAGTGTAGATGGTGGGGGAGAGCTGTCGGAGAATGTAGTGTGGATGGTGGAGGAGATCTGTCGGAGAATGTGCAGATCAGTGTACAATTTCAGCATCTGCCGAGATGAATGAAGTCTTGTTAATGCACAGGAGTGATGCCATTTGGACTTGACCAATCAAAACAGCTGATGGTTGGAATCCAGAAGAAGACTGGCCAAAGATCGAAAACTGGAAAAAAGACCAACCAAAGATCGAAACATAAAAGAAGACTAATCTAAGATCGGAACACTGTTGCTTTGGCATTTTTTTAAACGCTTACTTGAAGAGGAAGTGGACCGGACCAAAATTGAAAACCAGATCCCGGCAGAAGACCAGATAAAGATTGAAACCTGGAAGGCGGCCCAGTGATTGAAACCCTGAAGAAGATTGGAGAAAGGTCTTAACCTGGAAGAAGACAAGACGGAGATTCAAACCCGGGAAGAAGATTGCCCAAAGATCGAAACTTGGAAAAAAGACCAACCAAAGATAGAAACCTAGAAGAAGACCAGCCAAGAATCGAAACACTGTGTTGCTATGGCTTTTATTTTCTTAAATGCTTCCTTACTTTACCGCAAATTGACCTTAAAAGACAAAGCAAAACAAACAGAAAAGGACCGGACCAAAATTGAAACCCAGAAGAATGGCTGAAGATCAAAACCCGGCAGAAGACCAAAGATTGAAACCCGGAAGAAGACAACCTACTGATCGAAACCAGGAAGGACAGTGGCTAAACATAAGATTTGTATGATAGATAAGATGTTAAAGTGGTTCTGCACTGGGGTTTTTTTTTTTTTTTTTTTGGGGAATATGCTAAGGATTACTAGCTAAATTGGGGGACTCACCTGTTCCATCTTCCATTGCGATCTTAGCCGGTTTTCCTCCGATAAATTTCTTTATTTCCTGCTTTTCTGCTGGGGGCCATCTTGCCTGTGGGCATGTGAAACCCCACAGGCACTTTAGATGGCCCAGCATGCACCGCCGTTACTGCGCCGAGCTCGCGCGTGCGCAGTAACGGCAAAGTGCAGCTCACGTTCTCCGAGATTTCGGAAGATGTGTCCGAAATCTCGCGAGATTTCAGAAGATGTGGCCGAAATCTCGCGAGATTTTGGAAGATTGCCCGCACAGACTCCTGGGATCAATGACACCAGATCCCAGGAGACAGTGCGGCGTGACGAGGATCCCCGCACAGACCCCGCCCACCCCCGCAGAGACAGAGGACCGGAAGTCATCGATTACAAGGTAAGTGAAAAAAAAAAAAAAAAACATTTCATTTAGTACTCTTTGCCTGATTTGGAAGGCAAAGAGATTTACTAAATGAAATGTGTGCAGAACCGCTTTAAGCTAAGATTTAAGCTACGAACTTGGAAGAAGACAAGACAGAGATTGAAACCCAGAAGATTGCCCAAAGGTTGAAACCTAGACAAAGAGTGGCGGAAGTTCAGAACTTGGAAGAAGACCAGACGAAGTCAAATCCTGGAAGAAGACTGGCTGAAGATCAGAACATAAAGATTGAAAACCCAGGAGATATCAGCGGCCAGTAAGGAGCTCTGGGACACCACATTACTAAAGTAGAGTTTAGTGTAGTTCTGCATTAAACCTCATCGCTCTGGTTTGTGATCAACTGGATAAAAGAGTGGAAGCAAAGAAAGCTACAATAGCTGCACATTTGTGGGAACTATGGCCACAACATTTGTTTTTTGTTGTAGAAAGGATTTTACAAGTGTTTTAGGCTGCTGTATCTGCAGAAGGTGGCACTCCGATAACAAAATTTCATCTAAATGTTTGACTTATCTAAAGCGAATCAATGATTTTAGATTCATCTTCCATTGTTTAGTTGTTCTGTTGTGTAATTTTGGAGCAAATGGAGTCATCAATGTATAAAATGTAAAAAAAAAAAGCATGTTCTAAAATCTATTATTTGTCACTGGTACCCTGTGTGTATGTATGACGTACATACATATATATATATATATATATAAATAAAACCTTGTCAGAGCACCTTCATTTTTCCCTTGTATGTAAATAAATTATTTAAATATAACGTAAAATAAAAATGAAATAACAGAATAAAATATATACATCACGTGTACATCATTTAAAACCTAAGCAAAAAAAAAAAATGAAAAAACAACAACAATTTAGTATCTCAAACGCAATAAAAAAGAAAAAAAATAGAAACACAATATTAGATTATTTATATACAAGTATATTATAAAATTATAAAAACAAGTATATTATAAAATTATAAAAACTACTATACTTGTACATAAACAATATAACATTGTATTTATATTTTCTGTTTGTTGTTTTTCATTTTATACTATAAAATTGTTGTTCTCCTCCATTTATTTATGTATTTTTTTATTCCCCATTGAGAAAGACATATTTCTCGAAACTGGTCTGGGAGGGCACGCAGTGACGCCACCATACGACTAAGAGGAGGACGGGCTCCCGCATTTGCCGGCCGGCATCTTTTTTATTACGTGCATCTGAACATTTGGACGAATGTAAGTGCTTTTAATTCTGTTTTAATAAAACGTTTGTTATCGGATTTACGCTATGGGCTGCCTTTTTTCCTCCACTCCCTATATGGATCCTATGTGAACAAGTGGTCCCCTAAATCTTCACCACTCAGAGTATCAATTGATACCACGGGAAATCAGGAGGAGCCGTAGCCGGTGGTCGTTTAGTGTCATAGCAGAGCCTTCTTATCTCTGCTTTCTGGTAAGCAGCTAGTGTGTGAGGGTGTCGGGCACTGTGGTCACCATTGCCTTTAATTTCAAGTCACCAAGGTGCTTCATCTGTCTCACTTTTGGACGCCAGGATCATCACCACTATTTCTATTTGATACGCTTTCCACTCGGACATTGCTAGACAGCTTGTTTTGTTATCACCATTGTTCCTTGGATATCGTGCTGACAGAGACTGTTATTTTTAGGTGCCATCAAAGCCCCTAGATGTGGTATAGGTCCCTACCACTGAGGACATTATATCCAGTGGGGCACATATAGTTTCTCAATCTATGTTAGTTTAATTTTTTGGCGCAGCTTCCCCTCTCTACATAACGTAAAGTAAAAATGAAATAACAGAATAATATATATACATCACGTGTACATCATTTAAAACCTAAGCAAAAAAAAAAAAATGAAAAAACAACAACAATTTAGTATCTCAAACGCAATAAAAAAGAAAAAAAATAGAAACACAATATTAGATTATTTATATACAAGTATATTATAAAAACTACTATACTTGTACATAAACAATATAACATTGTATTTATATTTTCTGTTTGTTTTTCATTTTATACTATAAAATTGTTGTTCTCGTTCATTTATTTATGTATTTTTTTATTGCTTAGGTTTTAAATGATATTAAAGCCAGGTGTGCAATAGAGCTTGCAACATAATTGAAGCATGAGACCGTGGGGAAAACGTTAAAACATGCGAGTGGCGTTTTTTACATTCTCCACAAGGTGGCGATCTCGCTTATAGTACGTGGAACGCACGGACAGGAAGTGATGTAAGGGTATATAAACAGGAAGTTTGGGTGAGAGGTGAGTTGAGAGGAAGTAAACAGACGTTGATGGAACCCACAGCAGAGGAGGTAATAAAATAGTTTATATCTATACGCAGTAATCCCCCCGTCATGTCCGTCCTCTTCCTCCATAGTCACTGTGACGTCTTTTGTTTCCAACAGATGCCGATACACACAAAGTGATATATCAAACAAATAAAGAGTATAAACCTAAAATAAAAAGGTATTGATCAGAGTTGTACTTTAAAGGGAACTTCTGGTTTACTTTCATTGAGATTAACAAGTCCTGTAATATCGCATAAGGAGTCGCCTGAGGGATCAGAACTCTGGAGAAACTCTGTGCAGACATTCGTCACCACAGTACAGTCCACATAAATCTTTTTTTATAATTTCTCCATAGAAAGGGGCATCTTATGGGATTCTCATGACTACCTCAATGAGGATGGACAAAGACGAAATCCATATGACTGAGAGAATATTAAACCTCACCCTGGAGATCATCTACCTGCTGACCGGAGAGGTAAGGAGGACTATGATCACTTGACATTAAAACATGACCTGACCACAGAAGTGAGGGGGGTTCTGGGGTATCTGTAGATATAATTAATTGTTTTGCACAGGATTACAAAGTAGTGAAGAAAACATCTGATGAACCGTTAACACTCAGCAGCCGTCTTCCTAGGACATCACCCATCACAGTGCCTCCACCTCACTGCCTGACAAAAGACACCAGTGCCAAGAAGATTCTAGAAGTCACCAACAAGATCATTGATCTGCTGACAGGAGAGGTGAGCGGTGCCGGGAATTCTGGGACATTATCCAGTAACAGACAAGGGATGTGTCTGGATGGTGACTGTATCATTGTGTGTGTCAGGTTCCTATAAGGTGTCAGGATGTCACTGTCTATTTCTCCATGGAGGAGTGGGAGTATTTAGAAGGACACAAGGATCTCTACAAGGACGTCATGATGGACAATCAGCCGCCCCTCACATCACCGGGTAAGAGGAGACTTTATCGTAAAGGAGAGAGCAGTACGGAGGGTCCACCTAGATCCCCCATCATCTGATAAACACATAGAAACAATGTATTCAGTCAGTGTGTGTGTTTCCTACAGATGGATCCAGTAATGGGAACCCACCAGAGAGATCTCCCCGTCCTCTGTATTCCTGGGATTCCACACAGGAAGATCACACCATCCCTCACCATCATCAGGTAGATGTAGACCTAAAAATTAATTCTAAGCTATGAGATAATATTCTTCTGTGTATTTTTCTTTCTCATTTTTACAAATGTATTCTACCACCTTTGGGGTTTAGGGTGAAGAATTTAAATACATCAAATGTAAGATTAAAGAGGAAGAAGAAGAGAGGTTGATGAGTGGAGATCAGCAGTCTATGGAGGAGGGGGAGATGATTATGAAAATTAAACAGGAAGAATCTTCTCTACACATAGACATGAGTAAGTAATACATACTAAATGTAAAAACAGTATAACATATGTGTATTTATGGAATTTATTAGTTTAACAAAAGAAGAGGGGGGTTCCATTTACATTCTTCTATATGTGATTATGTTTCCAACAAATGAGGTTTATATAATGTACACCATATGAAAGGTCCATCTCCATTCCTCAATATAACATCATGTTCCCAACAAATGAGGAGGAGATACTGTACACCATATGAAAGGTCCATCTCCATTCCTCAATATAACATCATGTTCCCAACAAATGAGGAGGAGATACTGTACACCATATGAAAGGTCCATCTCCATTCCTCAATATAACGTCATGTTCCCAACAAATGAGGAGGAGATACTGTACACCATATGAAAGGTCCATCTCCATTCCTCAATATAACGTCATGTTCCCAACAAATGAGGAGGAGATACTGTACACCATATGAAAGGTCCATCTCCATTCCTCAATATAACGTCATGTTCCCAACCAATGAGGGGGAGATACTGTACACCATATGAAAGGTCCATCTCCATTCCTCAATATAACGTCATGTTCCCAACAAATGAGGAGGAGATACTGTACACCATATGAAAGGTCCATCTCCATTCCTCCATGTAATGTCATATTTCCAAGTATTGAGGTGGAAGAAGGTTCACCTCCATTCTTACATTAACAATGTCATTAACGTACACTGTTACCTCTGAGAAACTGTTAAGTGCTACACCAATATATATGACTAAATTGAAGACGCGAAGAATACTTATGAGATTTGTTACAAATTTATTTCCAACAGATGGAAGTTATGTCTGGAATACCACAGAGAGAAACCTTTTATCAGACTTTTCTCAGGGAGTGAATCCCATTACTCGAAACTTGCATCACACACCTTACCCTTTAGAGAGATCAATGGATCCCTCCAATCCTGAGGAATCTTCTGACCAATCACATATGGTTACTCCAGATGTCCATCTAAAATCTCACACTGCAGAAGGGACAATAGATACATCTAGTTCCAGCAAATCTCTACGTTTTGAAGATCACACGGGAGAGAGTTCATTGTCAAGTTTGTTGAATGGGAACATAGAGCTCGATATACAAGAGAAAAGTAACACAGCTGAACGTCCTTATAAATGTTCAGAGTGTGGGGAGCGTCCTTTTTCTTGCTCAGAGTGCAGAAAATGTTTCATTCAGAATGCAGACCTTCTAAAACATCAGAGAATTCACACAGGTGAGCGTCCTTTTTCCTGTTTAGAGTGCGGGAAATGTTTCAGTTGTAAAGAAAAACTTAATCTACACCAGAAAATTCACACAGATGAGCGTCCCCATTCATGCTTGGAGTGCGGGAAGTGTTTCACTGAGAAAGGAAACCTTATTGCACACCAGAGAAGTCACACGGGTGAACATCCGTTTTCCTGTTCAGGGTGTGGAAAATGTTTTTCTGAGAAAGGAAACCTTAATAGACACCAGAAAATTCACTCTGATGAGCTCCCTTTTTCATGCCAAGAGTGCGGGAAATGTTTCCCAGAGAAAGGAAAACTTATTCTACACCAGAGAAGTCACAAGGGCGAGCGTCCGTTTTCCTGCTTAGAGTGCGGAAAGTCTTTTACTGAGAAAGGAAAACTTATTGTACACCAGAGAAGTCACACGGGTGAGCGTCCGTTTTCCTGTTCAGTGTGCGGAAAAGGTTTTACCGAGAAGGGAAAAGTTATTAGACACCAGAAAATTCACACGGGTGAGCGTCCTTTTGCTTGTTTAGAGTGTGGGAAATGTTTCGCTGAGAAAGGAAAACTTAACATACATCAGAGAATTCACACTGGTGAGCGTCCGTATGCTTGTTTAGAGTGCGGGAGATGTTTTACTCAGAAGAGTATTCTTCTTAGACACCAGACTATTCACACTGGAGAAAATCCATTTTGCTGTTCAGAGTGCGGAAGATGTTTCTCAAGGAAAGGAAGCTTGGTTGGACACCAGAAAATTCACAATCGGGATCGTCCTTTATATGTTGAGAGTGTGGGAAACCTTTAACAAATACAAATCATCTAATAAGGCACCTGTTCAGTCAGTAGAACAACTGTGTGAATAAAGATACATTTATAGAGAGGAACATCCTTCCAAAAGTTGTACTTCAGTTGAAGTGTGATGGTCTGTCACTGTGTAAAGATGCACATGGTGTCTGTCTCAGCAGGGAGAGTGTCTGCGATTGATTAAAGTCAGGCCGGTGCTGCCAACAAAAGGGAGTCTTCTCTAGTCAGGGTTTCGCTCCTGTGAAAGTAGTTTGAAGCCTGACGTGGAGAGCACCTGTCCAGGCCTGTCTGGTCTACACAGGCAGCGCCCCAAGCCAGACGCCTGAGAGTTGGAGATTGGATAGTGGTTGTCCCCATCTGAACAGAATAGTGTGTCTGAGTCAAGCAACTGGCAGTATGTGAGCAGAGAAGAGGTCCAGTTGGGAACTGATGAAACAGGTCCAGTCGTGGACTGATGAAACAGGTCCAGTCGGGGACTGATGAAACAGGTCCAGTTGGGGACTGATGAAACAGGTCCAGTTGGGGACTGATGAAACAGATCCAGTCGGGGACTGATGAAACAAGTCCAGTTGGGAGACTGATGGAACATGTCTAGTTGGCTAAGTGATGGAACAGGTCCAGTTGGGAGACTAATGGAACATGTCTAGTCAGGTGAGGGATGGAACAGGTCCAGTTGGGAGACTGATGGAACAGGTCCAGTTGGGAGACTGATGGAACAGGACCAGTTGGGAGACTGATGGAACAGGTCCAGTTGGGAGACTGATGAAACAGGTCCAGTTGGGAGACTGATGGAACAGGTCTAGTCGGGTGAGTGATGGAACAGGTCCAGTTGGGAGACTGATGGAACATGTCCAGTTGGGTGACTGATGGAACAGGTCCAGTTGAGAGACTGATGGAACAGGTGCAGTGGGGTGAGTGATGTAACAGGTCCAGTTGGGAGACTGATGGAGCAGGTCTAGTCGGGTGAGTGTAAGAACAGGTCCAGTTGGGAGACTGATGGTACAGGTCCAGTTGCGAGACTGATGGAACAGGTGCAGTGGGGCGAGTGATGTAACAGGTCCAATTGGGAGACTGATGGAGCAGGTCTAGTCGGGTGAGTGTACGAACAGGTCCAGTTGGGAGACTGATGGTACAAGTCTAGTTGGGAGACTGATGGTACAGGTCCAGTTGGGAGACTGAAGGAACAGGTCCAGTTGGGAGACTGATGGAAGAGGTCTAGTTGGGTGAGTGATGGAACAGGTCCAGTTGGGAGACTGATGGAACAGGTCTAGTTGGGAGACTGATAGAACAGGTCCAGTTGGGAGACTGATGGAAGAGGTCTAGTTGGGTGAGTGGTGGAACAGGTCCAGTTGGGAGACTGATAGAACAGGTCTAGTTGGGAGACTGATAGAACAGGTCTAGTTGGGAGACTGATAGAACAGGTCTAGTTGGGAGACTGATAGAACAGGTCTAGTCGAACGCCTGATGGAACAGGTCAATTCGGGTGATGAGAAAATGAGGCAACTCTATCTTAAGGAAGCATAGACAGAGCTGTACAACTAACCAGGAGTCTGAAATACATTTGCATTTACTGTTGTGCTAAACAAATGTATTACAATAATGTGTGGATGAATAAAGCCCTAAAACAGACTTTGATAAGTGAACTAAATCCTTGGAAATCTCTTAATTTCTTTTCAATTCTATATTTCTTTTAAGAGTTTTATAGAGCAGGGGTCTCTAAACTTTCTAAACAAAGGCCCAGTTTACTGCCTCTTAGCCTTAAGGGGGAGGGGGGGGGGGCTGGGTTGTAGCTGGTGGGAGTGGAAAATGGTGTCAGTGAAAAGAATACAGCTCCATCAATGGCGCCCATGAGAAGAGTAGTGTCTAATTTTTGGTGTCAGTGGGAGATATAGTTCCTCATTATTGGTGTCAGTGTGAGAAATTGTGTCCCAGGGGCCAGATAAAGGCAAGCAGTCCCCGAGCCGCAGTTTGGAGACCAATGTTATAGGAGTATGACAATACAAAAAACAAAATCAGAAAATCAGAAAATCCCAGGTACAGACATTCAGCCAAGTATGTCTCGTAAAGAGAAAAAAAAGAAAAAAACATTAGAGGACAGATCTTGGAAAGTGCCATGAGTTGGGGAGATGAATCATTCGTAGTACGTATCATAAGTCAATACAAGGGTGTTCTCATAGCAGAAATAAAGTATTTCCATAAACCTTCGACACATCAGACTGGGTAAGTTTGGAAGGGTATGTGGGACACAAAACCCAATAGCCATGTAACATGTTATATTTGAAACAAAACTACTCCTGGGGTAAGAAGACAGGAAAAAGCAAATAAAAGAAAAAGCTATGATTAAGCACTGTTTGTATTGTGAAACGCGTCAGCTCTTCTGTCCATTCTGCTGTGACATATATTGTTGATTTTTCACTCAATAAATCCGAAAATTATTTTTCGTCTAGGCTATCCAGGATTTTTCTAAAACTTCAATGTAACATGTTATATTTGAAACGAAACTACTCCTGGGGTAAGAAGACAGGAAAAAGCAAATGAAAGAAAAAAGCCTCATCCAATCCCACTGGTCAACGACAGGAGAGATGGTGGCTGATAAGGGACCAGAGGGGGAGGGGAAAGAAATAAATAAATAAACTTTTAAAGTCCTCAGCCAGAGTCTAAATCAGGGGTCTCCAAAAAGCAAAGGGCCAGTTAATTGTCCTTCAAGTTTTAGGGGGGCCGGACTGTGGCCAGTGGGAAAAGAAAATGTCATGGCGTCAGTAAGAGGAATAGTGCTCCATCATTGGTATTGGTGGAAGGAATAGTGCCACATCATTGCTATCAGTAGGAGGAATTGTGCCCCATCATTGGTATCAATGGGAGGCATAGTCCTCTATCATTGGTATCAGTGGGAGGAATAGTGCCCCATCATTAGTATCAGTGGGAGGAATAGTGCCCCATCGTTGGTATTGTAGTATGTTATATATATACATATATATATATATATGTATATATTAGATATGTGTAGTGTTTTTTATGTATTTTATATAGGCATTATATGTAGGCATTCTAAGACAAGTTCATTCTAGGCAGGCCACATTTTTATCTGTTAACCTAATTACACATATCAAAGGGGAAGTGGCCAAACAAGAATTACTCCACATATCAAAGGGGAACAGATAATGATTCTGGGCTATGTTGATGTTAATATGCAAGAATATAGATTGGGGATTCCATACAAGTCTGTTCTACAACTCAAAGGGGTGTTAAGGTGGTATGTGTTAATCTAATTGCGCATACTTGTTGATGTTAATATGCAAGAATGCAGATTAGGGCATTTTATGACTAGAGCTGTTCACAGCATGGATGATCTGCTATCACTCTGAAAGACAGGAGCAGATCAAAGCATTTAATGGAAACGGCCAATCAAATTGCTCAGCCATTCAGTGTGTGTGGGGGATATAACAGGGCATTCAGTCTAAACTATCTCTAAGAAGGGTGTGTGGTTATGAAGACACCAAGGTCTAGGAAATATGGGGCTCTAGATATTTACTAGCATTATCGTAATTATACTCTGTTGGATTTTTATCATCTGCAAGACTGGTCTGTTTTAGAAGTCAATAAAGTGCGTCTCTCTAGGAGAATTGGGTTTGCTGCGGGACAATACTTATTAATAACTACAAACCATCTACGAACCACAATATATTATATCAGTACAGGTATCAGTGGGAGGCATAGTGTCCCATCATTGGTGTCAGTGGGAGGCATAGTGTCCCATCATTGGTATCAGTGGGAGGAATAGTGCTCCATCATCATTGGTATCAGTGGGAGGAATAGAGTCCCATCATCATTGGTATCAGTGGGAGGAATAGAGTCCCATCACTGGGAGTAATAGTGTCCCATCAATGGTATAAGTGGAAGGAATAGCGCCCCATCATTGGTGTCAGTGGAAATAATACTGCTCCATCATTGCTATAAGTGGGAGGAATAATGCTCCATCATTGGTATCAGTGGGACTAATAGAGCCTCATCATTGGTATCAGTGGGACTAATAGAGCCTCATCATTGGT
Organism: Lithobates sylvaticus; assembly: GCA_028564925.1. NCBI lineage: Eukaryota > Metazoa > Chordata > Amphibia > Anura > Ranidae > Lithobates > Lithobates sylvaticus. Next base: position 606,506,492 of record CM053028.1, read on the forward strand.
ATCTATGGTAAGTTTAGTGCCCTATCGTTGGTGTCAGTGGGAGGAATATTGCACCATTGTCTGGGAAAGTGGGGAGAATAGTGCCTCATCATTGATGTCTGTGGATACCCTACATGTCAAACCTTGAATTTGCGTGCGGCCGTGAAATGGCGACAAACTTTAGTACCCTATATTTTCCATAGGCAATGCTTTAAAAGCCCCTTATAGGTCATCAGCTTAGTGTTACGGAGGAGGTCTGGTGGTAGAAATATTGCTCATTCTGGCATGTGCACTGATATGTAACGTGTATTGAAATCAATATTTTCAGGAGTAGGCACCTGAATGCGCACGTTTACATGTGTGCATACAGTTAGGTCCATATATATTTGGACACAGGCACCATTTTTATTTTTATTTTTTTCAGGTATTTAGCAAAACATATTCAAGTTATAGATATATATACTCTCGGGTTTAATTTGAGGGAATGTACATCCAAATTGGAGGAAGGGTTTAGGAATTACAGCTCTTAAGAATAGCCGCCCCCCTTTTTTCAAGGGACCAAAAGTAATTGGACAATTGAATCAAAAGCTGTTTCATGGCCAGGTGTGGGCTACTCCTTCGTTATTTCTTCATGAATTAAGCAGGTAAAAGGTCTGGAGTTGATTCTAAGTGTGGTATTTGCATTTGGAATCTATTGCTGTGAACCTACATCATGCGTTCAAAGGAGCTGTCCATGCAAGTAAAACAGGCCATTGTAAGGCTTCAAAAATTAAACAAATTCACCAGAGAGATAGCAGCAACATTAGGAGTGGCCAAATCAACAGTTTGGTACATTCTGAGGAAAGAAGAACGCACTGGTGAGCTCAGCAACATAAAAATGCCTTGACGTCCACAGAAGACAACAGTGGTGGATGATGGCAGGATCCTCTCTATGGTAAAGAAAAACCCATTCACAACATCTAGACAAGTGAAGGACTCTCTCCAGGAGGTGGGCCTATAATTGTCAAAGTCTACAATCAAGAGAAGACTTCACAATAGCAAATACAGAGGGTTCACCACAAGGTGCAAACCATTCATAAGCCTGAAGAATAGAAAAGCCAGATTAGACTTTGCCAGAAAACATCTAAAAAAGCCAGACCAGTTCTGGAAAAGCATTATTTGGACGGATGAAACTAATGCCGCGTACCCACGGTCAGATTTTCCGACGGGAAATGTTGGATGTGAGCTTGTTGTCGGAAAGTCTGACCATGTATATGCTCCATCGAACATTTGCTGTCGGACTTTACGCCAACAAATGTTTGATAGCAGGTTCTTAAATTTTCTGCCAACAAAACGTTGTCAGAAAGTCCGATTGTGTGTACACAAGTCCGTCGCACAAAAGTTAACGCATGCTCGGAATCAAGCAGAAGGAGCCGCACTGGCTATTGAACTTCCCTTTTCTCGGCTCCTCGTACGTGTTGTATGTCACAGCGTTCCCACGTTCGTAATTGTTGGCCAACATTTGTGTGACCGTGTGTATGCAAGACAAGTTTGAGCCAACAACCTTCGAACAAAAATCCACAGTTTTGTTGGCGGAAAGTCCGATCGTGTGTACGCGGCATAAGATTAATCTGTACCAGGATGACGGGAAGAAAAAAGTGTGGAGAAGGCTTGGAACAGCTCATGATCCAAAGCACACAACGTCCTCTGTCAAACATGGTGGAGCTTGCAGTGTGATGGCATGGGCATGCATGGCTTCCAGTGGCATTGGTGTTTATTGATGTGACAGAAGACAGAAGCAGCCGGATTAATTCTGCAGTGTTTAGAGATATACTGTCAGCCCAGATTCAGCCAAATGCAGCAAAGTTAATTGGACAGCACTTCACAGTACAGATGGACAATGATCCAAAACACACTGCAAAAGCAACCCAGGAGCTTTTAAAGGAAAAGAAGTGGAATATTCTGCAATGGCCGAGTCAAATCACCTGATCTCAACCTGCTGAAGGCAAAACTAAAGGCAGAAAGACCCACAAACAAAGAACAACTGAAGACAGCTGCAGTTAGAGTTTGGCAAAGCATCAGAAAGGAGGAAACGCAGTCTTTGGTAATGAACATTTTATTTATGTCTGCACTTCAAATTAATTTATTCTGGTGGCATACAGAGCCAAAAGTATGAAAATTGTGCCTGTGTCCAAATATATATATATATATATATATATATATATATATATATATATATATATGGACCTAACTGTATGTGGGGTGTGGGGGATATTATGTGCTTGGGTGTAATTTAAACATTTTTTTTTCATCCCAGTAAAAAATATTGTATTTTTTTCAAAATTGTCGCTCTTTTTTTTGTTTATAGCGCAAAAAATAAAAACCGCAGAGATGATCAAATACCACCAAAAGAAAACTCTATTTGTGGGAAAAAAAGGACATCAATTTTATTTGGGTACAACGTGCCGTATCGCAAAAAAAATGGCCTGGTCATGAAGGGAGTAAAACCTTCCAGTCTGCGGTTGTATAGGGCTCATGCACACTGCATCTTAAAGAAACGGCTCCTACAGGCTTTTGAGCTTTTTTGAGCTTTCATTTTTTTTCTGCCTGGAAACTCCCCTCCATGTTAGCCAATGTGTCCATGCACACAATGGCTTTTTCAGGAGTTTACAGGCATATGCTCTTACAGGCAGAAAAAAAAACCCCACCAGACTCGCGTTTTTGAGAGGAGCTTTCGAGCAGAAAGGACGCCTAAGTGCCATGAAAAAAAACGAAAGAAAGCTTGAAAATTCACCAAAAAAAACAAAAAAACAAAATGAGCTAGGGGGAGAGTTTGTGAAAAACAGTGCTAATATCGTTGACTAAAATATTTTTTTAAACTAAATTAATACTATTTTAGTCTACTAAACTAGGATTAAAACTTAAAGAATTCAGAAAACTAAAATACGACTAAAACTAAATAACATTTTAGTCAAAACACTAAAATACAACTAAAATGTAATTTATTCAAAAGAGTATGACTAAAATGAAATTGAATTTATATCACAACAGCTAAATCTGTGTCTGTAGCACACGTTCAAACCTTAAGACCTTAAATAATAAACATGTTATTCGATTTTTACTCCAGGAGTATACAATGTTTGGCAGTTCTAAAGAAATAATGCATTAAAATGTAACTAGACCCATTAGATTTTAGTCGACTAAAATGTACTGGAGATTTAAGTCAACTAAAATACGACTAAAACAACTCAGATGACTAAAATACGACTTTAAAAAAATGCCATTTTAGTCAAAAGACTAAAATACGATTAAAGCTAAAATGGCATTTTAGTCAAAAGACTAAAATACGATTAAAACTAAAATGGCATTTTAGTCAAGAGACTATAACTAAAACCAAATCAAAATTTAAAGAGCCCAAACAAAGCACAAGCTTCTTCAAGCTTTTAGGCAGAGAAATAAAAGCTCAAATGCCTGTAAAAGCAGCTTTCTTTTTTGAGCTGCAGTGTGCATGTTCACTTTGGGTGAAGCTACAGGGCAAACCATCAGTAGAAAGGCCAGGAGGACCTGAAAAAAACTGTTGTTTCATAGGGTGTGAACGCAGAGACAGGAAGTGACGTAAGGTACAGACAGGAAGTGATGTAGAAGTAGAAACAGGAAGTTCTGGGTGAGAGGTGAGTCGGGAGGAAGTAGAGAGGAGACATTGCTGGAACTGGCAGCTGAAGAGGTAATAAGATCTTATTTTATAATTACACCCAGTAACCCCCCCCGTCATGTCCGTCCTCTTCTTCCATAGTCACTGTGATGTCTTTTATCTCCAGAAGATGCTGATACATACTCATAAATACTTTGTATAGTTATTAAATGGAATCCTCAGAACGAAACAAAAACATAAGTAGACGTATCACTGTATCTCCTTTCTATTTCTGCCAGAACTAAAAATATCCACTCATTTGGCCATCAATGTCCACAACCATTTCTTCACCTCAGGTGATCCCGGCATGGAGATCATCTACCTGCTGATAGAGAAGAAGCATGGGATATTATGGGAGGTCACATGATATTATTCTGATCTCTGAACTTAAATTGTATCAAAAATACCAAAAATGTTCTTCTTGTTTAGGATAAATCAGAGACTGGTAAGGTTCTCTGTTTCAGCCCCTCTTTCCCTTTGCACGAGCTGGACTCTGGTGGTCAATGGAAAAACTCTCTGTCCGGACGGGTAATCATAGACACCATACACAGTATATGGTTGGTCAAGAGTACGGTGGTTTATTCCCTTTTGACAGAATATATGTGATTACAAAGAAAAGGCGAATGTGATAAAGGTGACCTTCGCGCTATTTAAAACTAGAAAAGAGCGCACGTGAAAAACAAATATAAAGTGTATAAATATCTCAAATGATACTATTAAAATTAATAGGTGGATAAAAAAAGTGCCAAAAGTGTAGAATAAAATTCTTGAAAAAAGCGGCAAAATCTGATGGTGAACACAAAACCACAAAATCATACAAAAGTATTAGCGCGAAATCATTAATACTTTTATACAAAGAAAAGGCGTTGTAGGGAAAGTCCCATGAACAACTAATCACATTCAAGCATTCATGTTATACAATTAATACTGATCTTGCAAAATTTTCATCGTTTTTCTGCCCAGAGACAGAATCATCATCACAATTTGTTACATCGTCACAATTCTAATGCCGCGTACACACGGTCGGAATTTCAGATGGAAACAGTCCGATGGGAGCTTTTCATCGGATTTTCCGACCATGCGTATGCCCATCGGTCTTTTTCTGTCGGAATTTCCGACGGACTTTGGATTGAGAACCTGTTCTTAATTTTTCCGACGGAAAACCTTTCTTTCGGATTTTCCGATCGTGTGTATGCAATTCCGACACGCAAAATTCCGACGCATGCTCGGAAAAAATTTGACGCATGCTCGGAAGCATTAAACTTCCCTTTTTATAGTGCAGTCGAACGTTTTTTTTAAGGCATGGTGTTATTGACCGTGGGAATTTGGTGTGACCGTGTGTAGGCAAGACAGTTTGAGTGAAATTCCGTCGGGAAAACCATCAGAGCTTTTTCCGACGAGAATTCCGACCGTGTGTATGCGGCATAAGACTTAAACCTTATCACTAAACCTTATCACATTGGCCACAATGGTCAAATGTCATTTAGCAAGCAGTATATGTTCCTGACATGTTTAATCTAAAAAGGCATATCCTGTCTAACACCTCTCTCAGCACTTCTGCACAAGCTAGCAAGCTAGATAAAGTAAAGAAAGAACTTTCTTGCAGAAAGCCTCTTACAAAGTTAAAAATTAAAGGGTAACTCTACATTCCCTTGCAATAACCTTAAAGAGTGATCCCACATTTCCTTACAATAACTAGAGATGATAAAATAAATAATACAGCGCTTAACAAACTGTCCATATAAGTGAAAACAAACAATGATATATAATATGTAACAAAAGTCCATGTGAACCGTGGAAATAATAAACAACTAAATAGGTGCTTCACATCCAAAGTGTAAAGTTGCAGGGGATATTTCACATCTAATAATCAAAGATGCAAGGCAGAAAATCGCAGACAAGTTCAGGTGTGACAAAACGCCCCCACGTGTGTCCCCACTCACCGGATCACGAGGACACCCAGCTTTGCAGTCTGGGAGTCAGATTAGACTTGTAACAATATCCACAGGGAATTGCTGGATGGCAGGAATGGCTGATGAAAATTAGGAAACAAACGATCCTTCCACATTAATTCTCAATCATGAGAGAAACAGGAACCCATAGAGGAAAGAAAGGGACCAATAGTGAAGTATGCTAAGAAAAAGGGATTTATTGCACACACAAGGGCATACTTACAAACATAAGTGTAAAGTAGGCATTGGAAATGGTATAAAACTGCAGCAAACTAGACCGGAAGACCTGTTCTTTCTTTATGTACCTGATTAGGGATGGAGATGCATGTTATCATGCGTCTCATTCAAAGTTCCAAAAACCCCCTCTATTGCCTTAGTTCCAGTGAAGGGAACTCTTAAGGCGTCAGCATACCAAGACATTTTGGACAATTTCATGCTCCCAACTTTGCGGGAACAGTTTGGGGATGGCCCCTTCCTGTTCCAACATGACTGCACACCAGTGTACAAAGCTAGGTTCATAAAAAACATGGATGAGCGAGTTTGGGGTGGAGTTCTGACCTCAACCTGATAGAACACCTTTGGGATGAATTAGAGCGGAGACTGTGAGCCAGGCCTTGTTGTCCACAAGAATGCCTGACCTAACAAATGCTCTTTTGGAAGAATGGTCAAACGTTCCCATAGACACACTCCTAAACCTTGTGGACACCCTTTTCACCAGTGCACAAAGCAAGGTCCATAAAGACATGGATGAGCGAGTTTGGGGGTGGAGGAACCTGACTGGCCTGCACAGAGTCCTGACTTCAACCCGATAGAACACCTTTGAGGTGAATTAGAGTGGAGACTGAGAGCCAGGCCTTCTCGTCAAACATCAGTGCCTCACAAATGTGCTTCTGGAAGAATGGTCAAACATTCCCATAGACACACTCCTAAACCTTGTGGACGGCCTTCCCAGAAGAGTTGAAGCTGTTATAGCTGCAAAAGGGTGGGCCAACTTGTAGTGATCTAATATATAGTTCGTAGATGGTTTGTAGTTATTAAAAAGTATTGTTCCCGCAGCAAATCCAATTCTCCAGAGAGAGATTTTATTGGCTTCCAAAACAGAACAGTCTTGTAGTATATGACAAAATCCAACAGAGTACCATCATGACAGCGAATATTTCTCCTAGACCTGTACCTTCATAATCAAACCTTCTCTGAGATAGTTTAGATTGAAAGCCATCTGATATCCCCCCCACACACTGAATGGCTGAGCAATTTGCTTTGATCTGCTCCTGTCTTTCAGAGTGACAGCAGATCACCCCAAGCTGTGAACAGCTGTAGTCATAGAACTGCCCTAATCTGCATTCTTGCATATTAACATTAACATAGCCCAGAATCATTATCTGTTCCCCTTTGATATGTGGAGTAATTCTTGTTTGGCCACTTCCCCTTTGATATGTGTAATTAGGTTAACAGATAACAATGTCAACTGAAATTTGGCCTGGTCAATCTTATACTGTGTGTGTAATACAGTACATATATATAATAATAATATAAAATCCCACATAAATTGGCCAACACATTACAACACAACTCAATATTGAACCCTACAGACTAAGACTGGGATGCCGTTAAAGTTCATGTGCGTGTAAAGGCGGGCGTCCCAATACTTTTGGTGATATAGTGTACATTTGCTTACACTTAGCCCCTTTGATGGACCTGTCACCCAGCCAGTGTCATTCGTAGTGGATTTAAGCTGCCAAGGTGACAATTTAGAAAACATTTATTCACTCCAATCCATTATATATCAAGTAACACTTCCTTGTAAAGCCAAATCAGAGACTCCTGTATTTTTTCTCAGTTAGATGAGGAGAAAAAGATCAGAACCGTTGTCAGATTAATATTTGTCGGTAGTCGGAGTCTGAACTATGGAGGAACTCTGTGCAGACATTATTCATCGCAGTCCAGATAATTCTCACTTTTTATTACTAGAAAGCAGCATCTTATAGGGAGCTCATGACTATGTCGATAAGGATGGACAAAGACCCAACCCATGTGACTGAGAGGATATTGGACCTCACCCTGGAGATCATCTACCTGCTGACCGGAGAGGTGAGGAGGATTCTGGGAGGTCACATGACATCACTCTGATCTCTATTAATAAAACACATAGCTGACCGGAGAGGTGAGGAGGATTCTGGGAGGTCACATGAAAGCATTCTTATCTGTTAATTTTAACATAGAACTGACTGGAGGAATTAGGAGGATCCTGGGAAATCTGTGATGAACCTTTTTACTGTATCTCTTCCTGCAGGGTTATAAAGTAGTGAAAAAAACATTCGATGAGTCATTGCCACTCAGCAGCCGTCTTCACAGGACATCACCCATCACAGTGCCTCCACCTCACTGCCTGACAACAGAGGGAACCAGTGCCAAGAGGATTCTAGAAGTCACCAAGAAGATGATGGAGCTGCTGACAGGAGAGGTGAGCGGTGCCGGGAATTCTGGGACATTATCCAGTAACAGACAAGGGATGTGTCTGGATGGTGACTGTATCATTGTGTGTGTCAGGTTCCTATAAGGTGTCAGGATGTCACTGTCTATTTCTCCATGGAGGAGTGGGAGTATTTAGAAGGACACAAGGATCTCTACAAGGACGTCATGATGGAGAATCAGCCGCCCCTCACATCACCGGGTAAGAGGAGACTTTATTGTAAAGGAGAGAGCAGTACGGAGGGTCCACCTAGATCCCCCATCATCTGATAAACACATAGAAACAATGTATTCAGTCAGTGTGTGTGTTTCCTACAGATGGATCCAGTAATGGAAACTCACCAGAGAGATCTCCCCGTCCTCTGTATTCCCAGGATTCCACACAGGAAGATCTCACCATCCCCCACCATCATCAGGTAGGTGGGACTGAGCTTGTAGACATAAACATTTATTGTGATGTCTTGTTCTGTTCTAAAAATATATTCTATCATCTTTGGGGTTTAGGGTGTAAATCTGGAAGATATCAAAGTTGAACATAAAGAAGAAGAAGAAGAGAGGTTGGTGAGTGGAGATCAGCAGTCTATGGAGGAGGGGGAGATGATTATGAAAAGTGAACAGGAGGAATCTTCTCTACATGTGGACACAAGTAAGTAATAAACACTAAAACAACAATGTTTTCTTTGCACTTCTATGAGTACAAAGTATGTGTATATAAGTAATTTAGTGGGTTAACAAAAAACATATCCATCAAGTACACCTCACAAAAAAATCTACTGGAGAAAAGACTAAATGAAAGGTCCATCTCCATTCCTCAATATAACGTCATGTTCCCAACAAATGAGGTGGAGATACTGTACACCATATGAAAGGTCCATCTCCATTCCTCAATATAACGTCATGTTCCCAACAAATGAGGAGGAGATACTGTACACCAGGGGTGCCCAACCAGTGGCCCGCGGAGCCCGTTGAGGTGGCCCGCGACCTCTTGCCCTGGGATGGCGAGTTGGCAAGCCCAGATTGCAGGTTGCTGACCCGCCATCCCAGAGCATGAGTGTTGTGAATGAAGTCGACAGTAGAGGAAGCAAGCGCCTGCAGAGCAGAGCCGCATAAGCCAACGCTTCCTGTATAGTGTCGGCTCCTGCCATAGTCGGAGTGATACCAAATGCACTCTGCCTGGGACAGCAACAGCTTGTGATGACTGAATGGAAAACTGTTTTATCAATGGCAGGTTTTTTACTAAAATCACAGTGTATGTATGGACATATCTGTTCTGCAGTGGTTACTGGGCTGCTTTCAAACTGATCTGCAGGTACAGAGCAGTGCACCTGCGGGTTACCTACACTGAGCCACAGACTTCTGATTTTACCTGCGGGTTGGGGCGCTTTCAGAAAGTACACCAAACCTGCAGAATATAATAGAATTCTATGGCAAAGTGCAGCTAACCCACAGGAAAACCACAGGTGAACTGCGCTGCACCTGCAGCGTGGGTAGACCACAAACCATCAGTTTAAAAAGCTGCCTTAGGCCCCTTTTTACACGATCGGTCCGACCCAATCGGACCCTCTATTCACCTCTATGGAGCGGCAGATGAAAAACTGACTTCTGTCTGTTTACACCCACCTACGTCAGATCCGATCTGCTAAAAAACTGGAAGTGGATCCGTCCCCTTCCATCTGATCAGATCAGAGGGCCCATAGAGTAGAGTGGGCTGTCTGTGTCCACTCTGCATATGCAGAGTGGACACGGACCTGACATCCGTTCACTCCACTCATTCTGGCCCGCGACTGGTTACCAAGTCGCTTCAGTGGCCCTCGCTCTTCAAAAGGTTGGGCACCCCTGGTGTACACCATATGAAAGGTCCATCTCCATTCCTCACTATAGGGTTATGTTCCCAACAAATGAGGAGGAGATACTGTACACCATATGAAAGGTCCATCTCCATTCCTCAATATGTCATGTTCTCAACAAATAAGGAGGAGATACTGTACACCATATGAAAGGTCCATCTCTATTCCTCAATATAACGTCATGTTCCCAACAAATGAGGAGGAGATACTGTACACCATATGAAAGGTCCATCTCCATTCCTCAATATGTCATGTTCTCAACAAATAAGGAGGAGATACTGTACACCATATGAAAGGTCCTTCTCCATTCCTCAATATAATGTCATATTCTTAACAAATGAGGAGGAGATATTCCTCAATATAACGTCATGTTCTCAACAAATGAGGTGAAGATACTGTACACCGGTGTTTCTCAACTCAAGGCGCCCCAACAGGTAATGTTTTCAGGTCTTCCATTATTATACACAGGTGATTTGATCAATTTCACTGCCTTTGTAATTACCACAGCTGTTTCACCTGATGGAAATCCTGAAAACTTGACCTGTTGGGGCTCCCTGAGAACTAGCGTTGAGAAACACTGCTGTATACTATATGAAAGGTCCATTTCCATTCTTGAATATAACGTCATGTTCCCAACAAATGAGGAGGAGATACTGTACACCATATGAAAGGTCCATCTCCGTTCCTCAATATAACGTCATGTTCCCAACAAATGAGGAGGAGATACTGTACACCATATGAAAGGTCCATCTCCATTCCTCAATATAACGTCATGTTCCCAACAAATGAGGAGGAGATACTGTACACCATATGAAAGGTCCATCTCCATTCCTCAATATAATGTCATGTTCCCAACAAATGAGGAGGAGATACTGTACACCATATGAAAGGTCCATCTCCATTCCTCAATATAATGTCATGTTCCTGACAAATGAGGAGGAGATACTGTATAAAAGGTCCAGTGTGGATATACAGTATATGACTAATTGGAAGATGTGATAAATACTTTTTTTAAACAATTTGTTTAACAATTGCTTTCCAACAGATGGGACCCATGTCTGGAATACGACAGAGAGACATCTTATTTCATCTCTAGACTGTTATACGGAAGAAAATATTACTCAGAAGATACATCTCAAACCTTACCATATGGAGACATCAATGGATCCTTCTAACCCTACAGAATCGTCTGACCAATCACATTCTGTTACTCCAGATGTCCCTCTGAGATCGCATACTATGGAAAGAACAATGGATCCACCTGATTCCAAGGAATCTCTATGTTTAGTGTGTGGTAACGTAGCGTTCGTTAGACATGAGAAAAGTAACACCGTTGAGCATCCCTATTCATGTACAGAGTGCAGGAAATGTTTCATCCAACGTGGAGACCTTCTAAGACACAAGAAAATCCACAAAGCTCAGCGTCCTTTTTCCTGTTTAGAGTGCGGCAAATGTTTTGGTGGTAAAGAAAAACTTATAATACACCAGAGAATTCACACGGGCGAGCGTCCTTATTCGTGCTCGGAGTGCGGGAAACGTTTCTCTGTGAAAGGAACGCTTACCGTACACCAGAGAAGACACACGGGCGAGCGTCCTTATCCCTGCTCAGAGTGCGGGAAATGTTTCGGTGGCAAAGAAAAACTTCTTACACACCAGAGAATTCACACTGGCGAGCGTCCTTTTTCATGCTCCGAGTGCGGGAAATGTTTCTCCGTGAAAGGAACCCTTACTGTACACCAGAGAAGCCACACGGGTGAGCGTCCTTATCCCTGTCCAGAGTGCGGGAAATGTTTCATTCAGAAGACAGACCTTCTAAGACACAAGAGAATTCACACGGGCGAGCGTTCTTTTTCCTGTTTAGAGTGCGGGAAATGTTTTAGCGATAAAGAAAAACTTACTTTACACCAGAGCATTCACACTGGCGAACGTCCGTATTCATGCTCAGAGTGCGGGAAAGGTTTCACCGGGAAAGGAAAGCTTGTTATACACCAGAGAATTCACACGGGTGAGCGTCCTTTTTCTTGTTCGGAGTGCGGGAAGTGCTTTGCTGAGCACGGGAGACTTCTTAGACACCAGAGAATACACACAGGCCATCGTCCTTTCTTATGTACAGAGTGTGGGAAACGGTTCATTGAGAAAAATGACCTTCTTAGACACCAAAGAATTCACGCAGAAAAGCAGTGATTCTCCGGCTCAGAGTGCAGGGAATGTTTCACCGGGAAGGAAAACTTTGCAGACATCAGATAATTCACACTGGTGAGAGGCCTTTGTTATGAGTGCGGGAAACCTTCCATTGAAGGAAAACTTTCTGTACTCACAAAGAAGAACGTCCTTGAAACTCGCTACCGTTCGCTATGGCAAAGCGAAACATCATCTCCAGTTCTGCTGGATATTCGCTGAACAATAGAAAGCATGTGTGAACCCCGAATATAGCGGCAAACCCCATTGAAGTCTATGAGAGCTTTACCCACCTCAGCCCCAGAAGATTTACCCCCCTTCACGACCAGGCTGTATTTTGCGATATGGCACTGCGTTACTTCAAGTGAACAATTGTGTGTCAGTTTTTTGTTGGATAACCAAATATTGGGACTTTTAGGGCGCAGTAAACAAAGAATTAAATATAAAATAATTTATTGAAAAAATATCATAATATAACATTTTTTACATCATATGTCTGTGAAAACATTTAAAAACCATACATCACTGAATAGAGATGAGGATTGGCAAAGTTTTGTGTTTCTCAACATGTTTCACCCAAATTTCGGCTTCCTCAGGAGAACTGAACAATGTCATACAATATTCACTGAAATAGAAGAAAAAGAATCAAAAACTATACACACATGAACAATTGTGTGGTCGTGCGACCCTGTACAAAAATAAAACCTACGTCATTCTTTTCCCACAATAGAGCTTTCTTTTGGTGGTATTTGATCACCTCTGCGTTTTTTTTTTTGCTCTATAAACAAAAAAAGAGCGACAATTTTGAAAAAAATAATTTTTTTTACATTCTGCTATAAAACGTGGCCAATAAAAAAATGGAAAGAAATCGAATTTCTTCATCAATTTAGGCCAATATGTATTCTGCTACATATTTTTGGTAAAAAAAAAAATCCTAATAAGCGTACCGTATTTTCCGCACCATAAGACGCACTTTTTTCCCCCAGAAATATGGGGGAAAATGTCTCTGGGTCTTATGGAGCGAATGCATGCTAGCACCGCCCCCTCCCACCGATGGCAACGCCCCCCCCCCCCCACTGCCGATGGCAACGCCCCCCACCACCATCACCAGAAAAGAGGCAGGAGAGCGGAGGACCGACATCTGAAACCTACCTGCAACTACAGCTCTGGATAACACGGCGCTCACCTCCCTCTGTCCTCCGGCGCTCCTATGTCACGTTGCTGGGTCTGTGTGCAAGGTCCTGCCCCCTTAGACCGGCTTGTGTGATAATAGATTGAATCAGTGTTCCGCCTATCACAAGAGCTGGTCTAGGAGGGCGGGACCTTGCACACAGACCTAGCTCAGTGACATACGAGCGCCGGAGGACAGAGGGAGGTGAGCGCCGTGTTATCCAGAGGCGGACATTAGTGGGCACAGAGGCTGCAATGGGCACAGAGGCTGCAATTGGTGGGCAGAGAGGCTGCAATGGGCACAGAAGCTGCAATTGGTGGGCAGAGAGGCTCCAATGGGCACATAGGCTGCAATTGGTGGGCAGAGAGGCTGCAATGGGCACAGAGGATGCAATTGGTGGGCAGAGAGGCTGCAATGGGCACAGAGGATGCAATTGGTGGGCAAAGAGGCTGCAGTGGTGGGCAACGAAAGGCTGCATTTATGTGCAATGGTCAGGTTGCATTTCATGGGCACTGGTAAATATTTTAGTGCACCATTTGGTTCAGAATATTTTTTTTCTTGTTTTCCTCCTCTAAAACCTAGGTGCGTCTTATGGAGCGGAAAATACGGTATATTGGTTGGGTTACGTGAGAGTTATAGCGTCTACAAACGATGGGATATATATCCTGGAGGGACGGCGACAGATAGTCGGACACTAACTGACACTTTGCGGTAACCAGTGACACTAATACAGTGATCAGTGCTTGTAAATCTGCACTGTCACTGTACTAATGACACTGGCTGGGAAGGGGGTTAAACATCTAGGGCAATCAAAGTGTTAACTGTGTGCCTAGCCAGTGTTTTTGTGTGCTATGTTAGGTGCTTTTACTAAGGGAACTGATGGTGAGTGGGTGCCGGAGGACATCAAGTGCCCGACACCCGCAGATCGGCTTCTGCTGAGAAAAGTCAAAGCAGAAGAGGCCCAGCGGCGGCACGTGTGTGCCCCCTGCAGGTGGAGGTGCAGAATTGCATATATTTACATGATTCTGCACAGGATGGTCACCCTGTAGCAGTAAAACTGCTGTGGGGCGTATGGCAAGTGCAGAAAGTGGTACACCTGTAAGATGTACCTTTAGCAAAAAAAGACATTTACAAAGAAAACAAAAATACAAATTAAATTGATCCTAAACGACATTTCCTGTATGCTTAGTTCTGTTTGTAAACCAGGGATTCCCTTTACCAGCTAAACCAGACCCTTATCCTAGATGAGGGTCTGCTATGTATTTTAAGGGGTCCATGCAAAAAAAAACTGTAGGGTCCCTTCCAGTATTCATACAATGCCCTTGGGGGGGGGGGGCAGTGAGCATGTTCTCCTACCCCTCTTGAACCATACTAGACCACATGCCCTCAATATGGTGGGGGGGGGGTAACTTGCTAGGAAGGCTCCCCACCTTCCTTACAATATACCTTGTCCCCAAGTTGATGGGGACAGGAGCCTCTTTGCCACATCCCTGTCCCCATTATTGGTTTGATGATTTATTAGTTGATACTGTATTAAATTGTATTGTAATTGTACTGTCTGCCCTTATGCGGTAAAGTGCCGCGTAAATGGTTGGCGCTATATAAACATGTCAGAGCTACACAGGGCCCCTTAATCAGGCCATTGTGTTTGCAGTTGTAATTAGGTCGGGTTACTGCAGGTTAGTCTGGATGGCTCTACAGGGTAGGCCTCTGGTACCTCCCTCTTAATCTAGAAGCTTTGAGAAGCATCTGGAAGTTAGTGGGTGGAGACCAGGAGGTCCTGATCTGCATACGTGAGGGAATCTGGCCAAACCCCAGGCAAAGGGGCCTGGGAGGGTAGCTGGGTCAGCCCTTAAATTTGGTGGAGCCTGGCCAGCAGGGGAGTCGGGTAGAAGATTGAGTGCTGAGGTTTCTGTTGTGTGACCTGGGAGGGGAACCCCGGGTGTGGGGGCCCTGCCTCCAGGCTGGGGCTAAGGAAAGGAAGGAAGGAAGCCTAAGAGAGGAGTCTCCATTGCCTTTTGGACATCCAGGCTGGCAGGGGAAGATCTTATCAGTTTGAGGCCTAAACAGGAGTCTTGCCCAGTGCAGCAGGGAGCAAAGGACAGCGTGCAGTACCTCAGCATACCTAGGGGCATACAAAGGGGAAAGACTGACAGACATAACATACTTTCCAAGGACAGCGTTGTTCGAAATCCTGATCCCTTGTCCTGGGGCGTTCTTCAGAGCAACCAGGTGGGCTGGTAGTATCTACAAGTGTCAGGACTGTGTGAGGTTCTACTGAGGAGACACTATACTCCTGCACTCACTAAGCCCCCGTACACACGGTCGGAATTTCCGACCACAAAATCTGTCTGATTTTTTCCGACGGATTTTGTCCGACACTGGTGTGGCATACACACGGTCGGACAAAGTTGTCGGAAAATCCAATCATTCTGAACGTGGTGACGTTCGTTGCGTACGACGGGACTACGTAGAGGCTTTTAGCCAATAGCTTTGGTCTCATAATTTGATCTGAGCATGCGTGGCACTTTGTCCGTCGGAATTCTCTACACACGATCGGAAAAAGTCCGATCGGATTTTGTTGACGGAAAATTTGAGAGCAGGATCTCAAATTTTTTCTGTCAGAAATTCCGACGGAAAAAGTCCGATGCAGCCCACACACGGGTGGATTTTCCGACAACATGGTCCGATCGGACATTTTCCGTCTGAATTTCCGACCGTGTGTACGGGGCATGTTATCAAATTGTTGTTTTACATAGCTCCCGACTGTCCCTGATTTGGAGCAATGTCTCTCTGTCCCTCTTTGCCCGTCATTTGTCCCTCATTTTGGTCTGATCCATATAGTTGCATCTAAAAATGCACTTTTTATCTTTCAAAATTGTTTCCTAATGCTAAACCTTTCATCCGATTTCTAAATAGCTTCATTTGTCAATGTAAAAGCCGATATAAAGGAATAGGAGTGGTTAAAAAAAAAGTCCTTGTGGATTTAATTTGACCTTTTTTGGTCAATTCTCCTTTAAGGGGGTGTGTCAGGGGGGCGTGTCTTATGCCTGCATACGTTTGCAAGTAGGTGTCCCTCATTCCCATCTCAAAATGTTGGGGAGGTATGTGTTTTAGGTTATCTTTTTCCATCACTTTTTGGTTTTAAACTATTTATAATCTGGCCGCATAATAAAGCGTGCTACAGAATTGAAGAACGAGGCTTCAGAAATACAGTAGATGGTGTAACGTGAAGTGAGCGGCACTTTCTGCATTCTCCACAAACTGGAAATTCAATGGAACACACAGACAGGAAGTGATGTAAGGTAAAAAAAACAGGAAGTGATGTAGCTGCAGACAGGAAGTGAGGTAAGGTAAAAACAGGAAGTGATGTAGCTGCAGACAGGAAGTGAGGTAAGGTAAAAACAGGAAGTGGTGTAGGGTTATAAATAGGATGTTCCCAGTGAGAGGCGAGTCGGAGGAAGTAGAGAGGAGACATTGCTAGAATTGGCAGCAGAGGAGGTAATAAGATATTATTATTTTATATTTACATATCTCTGCTTGGCAGCATGTTATTGGAGTACGAATGTGTCCAACGTACTTGAGTTTACCTTGGGCAGGGTTCAACGGACATGACTAAAGTTCAGGTGCCAAAGCTGAACCCCTTTGAAATCAACGAGAGTCGAATGTTAAAAATCGGTTCTGCCCATTTTGTAGGCTAATAGAGATTGTAAAACAAATGCCATATGGTGGTGGGCACTTGGGGGAACAGGTACCAAAGCAAAAAAATTTTTAAACATTTGGCAGAAGAAAGAAAGATGGCATGGGGTTAGAGTTGCCACCTCATCCCTTTAAACCCGAACACATATGAATTACCAGGTTCTGAGGCTAATTAAATAGCAGATAAGGGAACAAGTGAGTTTAATTCCTACCTTAATCAGTCAAAGAAGCTGTGTAATTAATACGTGTTCGGATTTAAAGGGATGAGGTGGCAACCCTACATGGGGGGTCCTCCCAAATTTCATACCAGGCCCTTCAGGTCTGTTTCTCTTATTTGCAAAGCTGCCACGTGGACTTCGGCTCACATGTTTAAGATCTACCAGGTGAATGTTCGGATTTAAGGGATGAGGTGGCAACCCTACATGGGGGGTCCTCCCAAATTTCATACCAGGCCCTTCAGGTCTGTTTCTCTTATTTGCAAAGCTGCCACGTGGACTTCGGCTCACATGTTTAAGATCTACCAGGTGAATGTTCAAGCCTCACCTGGTGCCAGTTGTAGACGTAAGCTGCTCTCGGAGTCTGTCATGCCCTGTTTGATATATGGGCCTTTTTGTAGGGTTGTCACTTCAACCGAACACATATTAATTACACAGGTTGTGTGGCTGATTAAGGTGGTAATTGAACTCACTTGGTGCCTTATCTGCATTAAATTTGCCTCAGAACCTGTGTAATTCAAAGGTGTTCGGGTTTAAAGGGATGAGGGGGCAACCCTAGCCTGTTGGCATTTCTTGCTTTGCTGCCCACCTCCTCAGTTGGACTGCTTTTTGGACCTCCCGGTCCTAATGATTTAACCACTTCAACACTGCCCACTGTCATATGACGCCCACAAGGTGGATCTCCCATCCTGGGTGGGCGTCCATATGACGTTCTCCCATTCCCGGCCGTCTAGGGGGCGCGCAGCCGCGATGTACGCCGGGCACCCGCGATTGCCCGGGAACACAGCAGGACTGTGGATCTGTGTGTGTAAACAGAGAAGAGTAGACTGATGGTGTGTTCCCAGTACAGAGGAACAGCAATCGGTCTCCTCCCCTTGTGAGTCCCCTCCCCCCACAGTTAGAATCACTCCCAGGGAACATGCATTAACCCCTGCAGCTCCCCCTAGTGTTAACCCCTTTCCTGACAGTCACATTTACACAGTAATCAGTGCAATTTTATAGCAATGATCGCTTTGTGAATGGTCCCAAAAATGTGTCAGAAGTGTCTGCCAAAATGTCACAGTCGCAAAAAAAAAATCATAGATCGCCCCCATTACTACTACTAAAAAAAAAAAAAAATCTATCCCCTATTTTGTAGACGCTATAACTTTTGCGCAAACCAATCAATAGATGCTTATTGCGATTTTTTTTTTTTTTTTTTTTTACCAAAAATATGTAAAAGAATACGTATCGGCCCAAACTGAGTACAACATTTTTTTTTTTTTTGCTTAGATCTCGCTGAATTATTTTTTTTTTTTTAATTCATTGAAGTGTATTTTTTCCCCAAAAATTGCATCTGAAAGACCGCTGGGCAAATACAGTGTGACATAAAATATTGCTGCAATTGACATTTTATTCCCTAGGGTCTCTAAAATATATATAATGTTTGGGGGTTCCAAGTAATTTTTTAGCAAAAAATATTGATTTTAACTTAAAGAAGTGTCGAAAAAGATTTAGACTTTAACCACTTCCCGACCGGCCCCTGTAGATGCACGCGTGCGTCTGCCGTGAGTTCTGTGACCGCGCTCTCAGGGTCCCGCAGACTCGATCGCCATGGGGACACCCGCGATCGCGTCACGGAGCTGAAGAACGGGGAGATGCCGATGTAAACAGCATCTCACCATTCTGCCTAGTGACAGCACACTGATCGTCTGCTCAGAGCACACAGCCACGCCCCCAGACAGTTAGAAACACTCCCCTAGGATACACTTAACCCCTCCCCACCCCCTAGTGGTTAACCCCTTACTGCCAGTGAAATTTTTACAGTAATCAATGCAATTTTATAGCATCGATCGCTGTATTAATGCCAATGGTCCCAAAAATGTCCGATGTGTCCGCCATAATGTCGCAGTCACGATAAAAATCGCTGATCCCTGCCATTACTTGCTAGTAAAAAAAATGATGATTAATAAAAAAGCCATAAAACTATCCCCTATTTTGTAGATCCTATAACTTTTGCGCAAACCAATCAATATACGCTTATTGCGATTTTTTTTTTTTTTTTTTTTTTATCAAAAATATGTAGAAGAATACGTATCGGCCTAAACTGAGGAAAAACATTTTTTTAAATATATTTTTGGGGGATATTTATTCTAGCAAAAAAGTAAAAAATAATGTGTCAAAATTGTTGCTCTTTTTTTTTGTTTATAGCGTAAAAAATAAAAACCGCAGAGGTGATCAAAGAAAGCTCTATTTGTGGGGAAAAAAAATACGTCAATTTTGTTTGAGAGCCATGTCGCACGACCGCGCAATTGTCAGTTAAAGCGAAGCAGTGCCGAATCGCAAAAAACGCTCTGGTCAGGAAGGGAGTAAATAATTCCGGAGCTGAAGTGGTTAAAGTGGTTGTAAACCCTTACAAACCACTTTGACCTACAGGTAAGCCTAGATTAAGGCTTACCTGTAGGTCCAATAAATATCTCCTAAACCTACATGGTTTAGGAGATATTTAGAAAAGAAAAGGCATCGCTGTCTACGGCGCATGCGCCGTAGACAGCGGCGTGCAGGCGCACTGCGCATGCCGGGTTCACGGCGATATGCCGCTTTTCTGCGCCAATGCGTGGGAGTGACGTCATCGCCGCTCCAGCGAATGACAGCGATGGAGCGGCGAGACCCGGAAGTCACTCTGCGATTGATGGCGACGCGGAAGATCGTGGATGAGGACCACTTCGGGGGCTTCGTTTTCAGGTAAGTCATTCATAATGAGCTAGTATGCTATGCATAATAGCTCATTATGCCTTTGCCTTGCAGGGTGTCTTTTTTTTTTTTTTTTTTTTTTTTTAAGAGGCTTTACTTCCTCTTTAAAGCGGTTCTGCACTGACAAAATAAAAAAAATGTTTACAGTCTATTAATGTGCAAGATATTAATCTTAGAATAATCTTACCTGTTTCAAAGCTGCAGCATTTCTATGTCCGTTTTTATCTTTAAATAGTACTTTTAAAAAAATATCCAGAGCGGTGTCATTTTTATTGTGGGCATTTGTATCCCACAAGCAGACTTCCTGGTTCCCTTAGTTTTGAGGAACCAGCATTCAATGCCGGTTCCCGCGCATGCTCAGTGGAAGCCACTGAGCATGGCACAGTTAAAGCTACGAGCGGTGTTCTGACAGAATCAGTCCGCCTATCAAAAAGTGTCCGCTGTGCAGTGCGCATGCGCCGCGCTTGCGTACAAGGCATTGCAAAGGAGACGCCGAAAGTCTCCGAAGATTCACAGCGGGTTAGTGCGTAGTGCGCATGCGCCATTGAAATCACGCGAGATTTCGCGTCTGACTGCCGCTATGTCTCCTGGGATTAAGTACACAAGATCCCAGGAGACACAGCGAAATAGAAGAAGGAAGTGACGTGGATCGCCGCATAGAGCCCGCCCACCGACGCAGGGAGAAAGATGAAGGCTGCATTACAGGTAAGTTTTTTTTTTTTTTTTACAGATGCAGATGAACTACCAATTCTGTCATTTAAGATGTTCTAGAAGCGATAGAGAGTAACTTGCTGTAATGTGTGCAGAACCGCTTTAAGTGGTTAAACTTCCGGCATTTGCACATTGTTGAAAACTTGGCAGACTGCCTGGATTTTTTTCTTTAAAAACAGAAGTTTATCCCTTTTGATCTAAGAAGGAAGCTTAGTTACAATGTTTCATTTTGAAAACTTGGCAGACTGCCCGGATGTTTTCTTTTGACAGCTGAGAGAGCGGATAAGTCTCTCCACTTGTTATATGAAAGAATAGGCAAACTCTGCAATAGTCAGGGGGGTTTAATCGAGATCACGATTTTTTTTAACGATTAATTGTGCAGCTCTACTATATGATCAGGACGCTAGAATTTGTGAATTACTAGTAAAATCTGATTCCTGAAGTACAATACGGGTCACAGGTCACTCCCCTCTGTTCCTATGATCTCCTTATTGCTTGTTACAAAACTGCTAGCTGGCACTGGGAAGGGTTATATAGGGGGTGTCCCTATTTTTCTTTTTTTTTTTTAGATGGAAAATGGAAGGGTTATATCCTGTGTAAGATTGTCATTTGTCTATGTCCCCATTAGGCTGATCTCCCCTAACATCCTTTTTTGCTTGACCCTCATGACCAGGGCAAGAATTTCTCCCTAAGGCCCCTTTCACACCTATACGACTTGTCCCATGATTTGGGACTGCAAAGTAGCATGACAAGTCGTTCCCCATGATTTCCAATGACAGCCATTCATATTAGTACGACTTCAAGTCGTTCTGACTTCAAAGTAGTCCCTGCACTACTTTGGTCCAATTTTGATGCCACTTACACAAGTATTCCTTGAAATCGCGTCCGCGAATCGCGGTAAATTTGCGCGACTTTGAAGTCGCACAAGTGTGAAAGGGGCCTAAATCCAGCAAGCGTCAATGGAGGTTTAAGTCTTCAGCTGCCATTCCAAACCTAAAAAAGGTTTGATTAGAGCTGTAATTGAAAGAAAATATTTGGTTTACTTTCAGCGAGATGGAAGAACCCTGCAAAATAGTATCCGTGTAAGGGGGTGAGAATTATGGAGGAACTCTACGCAGACATTTATTAATCCCGGTACAGTCCAGATAATTCTTGTTAATTTCTCTACAGAAAGGAGCATCTCATGACTACCTCAAGGAGAATGGACATAGACCAAACCCATGTGACTAAGAGGATATTAGACCTCACCCTGGAGATCATCTACCTGCTGACCGGAGAGGTGAGGAGGATTCTGGGAGGTCACATGACATCACTCTGATCTCTATTAATAAAACACAGTCCTGACTGGAGGGGTGGGGAGGATTCTGGGAAGTCTGTGGTGATAATGGTAAATATCCCTTTACACAGGACTATAAGGTGGTAAAGAAAACATCTGATGAGCCCTTGACACCCATCACAGTGCCTCCACCTCACTGCTTGACGACAGGAGTAACTAGTGCCAAGAAGATTCTAGAAGTCACCAAGAAGATGATGGAGCTGCTGACAGGAGAGGTGAGCGGTGCCGGGAATTCTGGGACATTATCCAGTAACAGACAAGGGATTTGTCTGGATGGTGACTGTATCATTGTGTGTGTCAGGTTCCTATAAGGTGTCAGGATGTCACTGTCTATTTCTCCATGGAGGAGTGGGAGTATTTAGAAGGACACAAGGATCTCTACAAGGACGTCATGATGGAGAATCAGCCGCCCCTCACATCACCGGGTAAGAGGAGACTTTATTGTAAAGGAGAGAGCAGTACGGAGGGTCCACCTAGATCCCCCATCATCTGATAAACACATAGAAACAATGTATTCAGTCAGTGTGTGTGTTTCCTACAGATGGATCCAGTAATGGGAACCCACCAGAGAGATCTCCCCGTCCTTTGTATTCCCGGGATTCCACACAGGAAGGTCACTCCATCCCTCACCATCATCAGGTAGGTGGGACTGAGCAACTAGAACTCACAATGTATTTATTATAAGCTATGAAATTACATTTATGTAATGTCTTGTTACTTTTTATAAATGTGCCTTATCATATTTGGAGTTTAGGGTGAAAAAGTGAAAGACATCAAAACTGAAATTAAAGAGGAAGAAGAAGAGAGGTTGGTGAGTGGAGATCAGCAGTCTATGGAGGAGGGGGAGATGATTATGAAAGCTAAACAGGAGGAATCTTCTCTACATATGGACACAAGTAAGTAATGAACCCACAAGTCTAGGTTCACATTATGAAACCGTACTGCATTCCTGACAAAAGGTCAATCTCCATTCCCTAATATATCATCATGTTTCCAACAAATGAGGAGGAGATACTGTACACCAGGGATATGCAATTAGCGGACCTCCAGCTGTTGCAGAACTACAAGTCCCATGAGGCATAGCAAGACTGACAGCCACAAGCATGACACCCAGAGGCAGAGGCATGATGGGACTTGTAGTAGTTTTGCAACAGCTGTACACTATATAAAAGGTCCATCTCCATTCCTCAATATAACGTCATGTTCCCAACAAATGAGGAGGAGATACTGTACACCATATGAAATGTCTATCTTCATTACTCAGTATAATGTCATGTTCCCAACCAGGGGCAAACTGACCATTCGACCACTCGGGCACTGCCCGAGGGCCCCGGGCCACTAGGGGGCCCCATCAGGGTTGCCAGCCTAAGTAAAACCAGGGACAGTATGTAAAAATCATTTTTTTTTGTTTTTTTACATCTATTTCTGAAATGTCCCTTACCGACATCCTTTTGGTCTAAAAATCCGAGATTATAGCTGCCCCACCTCTCCAGTACCTTCTCAGCCAATAGAAACATGTCTGTGTATACTGTGTGTACATGTCTGTGTATACTGTGTGATTGCATACTGAGTGTGTGTATTCTGTGTGGCCACATAATCTCCTATTGCCCATGAGTTGTCAGTCCACCCCTGTTCCCAACAAATGAGGAGATACTGTACACCATATGAAAGGTCCATCTCCATTCCCCAATATAACGTCATGTTCCCAACAAATGAGGAGGAGATACTGTACACCATATGAAAGGTCCATCTCCATTCCTCAATATAACGTCATGTTCCCAACAAATGAGGAGGAGATACTGTACACCATATGAAAGGTCCATCTCCATTCCTCAATATAACGTCATGTTCCCAACAAATGAGGAGGAGATACTGTACACCATATGAAAGGTCCATCTCCATTCCTCAATATAACGTCATGTTCCCAACAAATGAGGAGGAGATACTGTACACCATATGAAAGGTCCATCTCCATTCCTCAATATAACGTCATGTTCCCAACAAATGAGGAGGATATACTGTACACCATATGAAAGGTCCATCTCCATTCCTCAATATAACGTCATGTTCCCAACAAATGAGGAGGATATACTGTACACCATATGAAAGGTCCATCTCCATTCCTCAATATAATGTCATGTTCCCAACAAATGAGGAGGAGATACTGTACACTAGGGGTAGGCAACTTGGGGCCCTCCAGCTGTTGTGGAACTACATTTCCCATGAGGCATTGCAAGGCTGGCAGCTGCAATTACTCCCAGAGGCATGATGGGACTTGTAATTCTGCAACAGCTGGAGGGCTCCAGGTTGCCTACCTCTGCTGTACCCCATATAAAAGGTCCATCTCCATTCCTTAGTATGATGTCAATTTTGTATGTATAGTTTGAGGTTTTAAATGCAAACAGGTCTATTTCTGAGCTCTGAAAATCTGTTAAGTGTTAAATGTGTGTGTGTGTATGTATGTATGTGTGTGTGTGTGTGTGTGTGTGTATATATATATATATATATATATATATATATATATATATATATATATATATATATATATATATATATATATATATATATAATGAAAGAATACTCGCAAAAAATTGATTACAAATTGGTTTCCAACAGATGGGATCTATGTCTGGAATGCCACAGAGAGACATAATCTTTTATCTATAGACTGTTATGAAGAAGATAATGGCATCGCCTCAGTCTCTACAGGAATAAATTCTATTACCCGAAACACACAACACAGACCTAGCCATTTGGAAAGATTGATGGATCCTTATAATGTGGAGGAATCTTCTGATAAATCCCTTAACAGTTTTGGAACAACCTTAGATCCGCATAACCCCAAGACATCTCTAAGTTATGGAGATCACACAGGAGAGAGTTCATTGTCTAGTTTGGCATGTAGGAACACAGCACTTGTTAGACACGAGAATAGTAACAAAGAGCGTCCTTATTCATGTTTAGAGTGTGGGAAGTGTTTCGTTCACCAAGGATACCTCATAAGACACAAGAGAATTCACATGGGTGAGCGTCCTTTTTCCTGTTCAGAGTGCGGACAATGTTTCATTAAGGAAACAGACATTCTAAAACACCAGAGAATGCACATCGTCGAGCGACCTTTTTCCTGCTTAGAGTGCGGGAAGTCTTTCAATCGTAAGGGAAAACTTATGATACACCAGAGAAGTCACACAGGGGAGCGTCCTTTTCCCTGTTCAGAGTGTGGAAAATGTTTCTCTGAGAAAGGGAAACTTGTTATACACCAAAGAATTCACACAGGTGAGCGTCCTTTTTTCTGTTCAGAGTGCGGGAAATGTTTCACTGACAAAGGAAAACTTATTAGACACCAGAGAATACACACAGGTGAGCGCCCTTTCTCATGTTCAGAATGTAGGAAATCGTTCAGTCAGAAAAATGACCTTATTAGACACCAAAGAATTCACACGTTGGAATATCCTTTTTCCTGTTCAGAGTGTGGGAGAGGTTTTAATGTGGAAGGAAAACTTCGTAGACATCAGAGAATTCACACGGGTGATCGTCCTTTCATGTTAAGGGTGCAGGAAATGTTTCAGTGAGAAGGAAGACATACTGTACATCAGATATGTCACACAGAAGGGCATCCTTTTTCTTGTTCGGAGCGCGGGAAATGTCCACTGAGAAAGGAAGCCTTGTTGGACACCATTGTGGTTCCCAGTTTCAATACTGTAGAAGACACGTTAGCAGGTTTTACAATACCCGACATTTGATGAAGGAGGTGACTGGTAGGCGGTGTGGCAACAAAGTCACCTGAAAGGCAGAAAAAGGAGGTCCAAGGTAGCAGCTCAGGTCCCTGCACTGTCCCTCCTCCACCCTAACCTTGCCCTATGCTAGACACACTGTCCCTCACTAGCGAGTTCTTGTCCCTGACTTCACCAACTGCAGTGGGACAGTGGAATTTATTAGCACTGCCCTCACTAAAGATGGCCGACAAAGTCATCCAATGCAGCAGCGTCCAAACGCATGGCTGCACCCTGATGAAGTCTACAAAGGCCTCAGAGGAACAAGTTTTACTATTTTCCTGTGCGTAGCAGCGCCACATGTGCAGGGAGGCTGAACTACACCTGTTTACAGGCCTCCTTGTCTTTTTTGATACTCTATAATGTAAAAAAAAATAAAAATCAGCAGTGAGATTGGGAGCCCCTCATATTAGGCGTGACAGGTATAAAGATTTGGAAATTCTTGATAAAAAGCAAAACACAGAAGATTTGTAATCCCATGATCTCTCCTTCTATGGCGGAAAATTGGTGGATCAGTCCAAGTGGTGAAAAATGTGACTCATATGTCATATTGGGGTTTGGTGATAAAATTGAGTATTAATACGTATAAAATAAGAGTATTTAGGGGTGTGGTTTGCAAGATTTGCAGGGTTTTAATGATAGTAATAGGATACTCCAAACAAAAGTTTGTACCATAGCACTAAATTGTGGTAAAACATGGCCAATCATGGGGCAACACAGTGGTGATTTATGACAGCAAGTGTTTAGGAAATTGGAAAGTTATGGCAAGATATGAAAAATCCTAACAAAAAAAAAAAACGGGCAATGTCTTTA
>CM053028.1:606533484-606633203 GCA_028564925.1 Lithobates sylvaticus
TCCATCTCCATTCCTCAATATAACGTCATGTTCCCAACAAATGAGGAGGAGATACTGTACATCATATGAAAGGTCCATCTCTGTTCCTCAATATAACGTCATGTTCCCAACAAATGAGGAGGAGATACTGTACACCAGGGGTAGGCAACCTGGGGCCCGCCAGCTGTTGTGGAACTACATTTCCCATGAGGCATTGCAAGGATGGCAGTTATAATTACTCCTAGAGGCATAATGGGGCTTGTAGTTCTGCAACAGCTGGAGGGCCCCAGGTTGCCTACCCCTGGTGTACACCATATGAAAGGTCCATCTCCATTCCTCAGCATGATGGCATTTTTTCCAAGAAATTAAGTGGAAGAAGGTTCATCTCTCATTCTCAATGTTAAATTGTAATTAATATAGAAACACTGTTACCCGGTGCGATTTGAACTTAAGGACCAAGCCTCTTTCTGAGATTTGGTGTTTACGCAATAACCGCTTAAGGACCGCCTCCTGCACATATACGTCGGCAGAATGGCACGGCTGGGCAAAACCACATACCTGTACGTGGCCCTTTAAGAGCCCAGCCGTGGGTCGCGCTTGCGACTCGGTCCTGAGCTCCGTGACCGTGGCCGCGGGACCAGCGGACCCGATCGCCACTGGTGTCCCGCGATCGGGTCACAGAGCTGAAGAACGGGGAGAGGTCTGTGTAAACAAACCTCTCCCCGCGCTTCCTACACTGCCTGTCACTGATCGGCTGTTCCCTGTCTTCATATGCGGGCGCTACTCACGTATGCGTTCGCTTCTGCTCACGAGCTCGGCGGGACGGGGCACGTTTAAAAAATAATAATTTTTTTCTTATTTATCTTTTCTTTTAATAAGAAATTTTCTTATTTATTTTATCTTTTATTTTTACACGGTTCTTTTAAAAAAATAAATAAATTTGGGTCACTTTTATTCCTATTACAAAGAATGTAAAAATCCCTTGTAATAGAAAGAAAGCACAACAGGACCTCTTAAATATGAGATCTGGGGTCAAAAAGAGCTCAGATCTCATATTTACACTAAAATGCAATAAAAAAAAAAAAAAGTAGAGTCTCTTTAAGAGCTATGGGCGGAAGTGACGTTTTGACGTCGCTTCCACCCTGCAATGGTATGGAGACGGGTGGGGGCCATCTTCCCCTCACTCATCTCTATACCAAGCCAGGGAGAGGACCCGATCGCCTCCGCTGCTACCGATGGCACCGGTAAGCGACAGGGGGGGGCCTCTCCCACTGCCGATAAAAGTGATCTTGCGGCGAATCCGCTGCAGAGACCACCTTCATCTAAAAGCGGACCGCTCGCTGAAGAAAAGGATACAGGGGGTAAGGTAGCTAGCTGCTGCCATAACAACGGTATTCCTCTTCAAGGTACCGACAGTGATGTAAGTAACTGAGTTACATACCGCAGTTACTTTAGAGGGTAACGAGTAATCTAACTGATTACTTTTCCCTTCATGGTAACTCAGTTCCCATTACTTTGGCTTAGTTACCCCAATTACATCTACCGCCACTAGATGGCAGTAGTGTAATTCCGGTGCCCTGCCGAAAAAGTTCCCCCGCCGGATAAGGACCCCCCTGTACTGCGCAGGCGCAGGGCTTGCGCAGTACGAAGAACTACGGAGCTTCCGAAAATTGCCGAACCTAAACAGCTCTGAGTGAACTCTACACCGCGCAGGCGCAGTTAACATGTAATTGTACGAGGCGATGGCGCACGCTCCCGATGCTCGTGCTACTCTGCAAGGGGCGTCTATCGTGTAACTAAGGGGCGGGTCTAGTATTACTGTAACCGAGGGGCGCATTTATTATTATTGTTATATCGAGCTCTGCCCATTAATTTAACATTTGCGCTCTTCTGTAGCCATCCGCCCCTTACATGATATAATAATAATAGACCCGCCCCTTGCTTACACGCTATAACAGATCTGCCCCTTGGTTAGAGTAATAATAGAGCAGCCCCTTGGTTACATGATATATAACAATAATAATAAATGCGCCCCTTGGTTACAGTAATACTAGACCCGCCCCTTAGTTACACGTATAGAATATTTTAAAAAACAGTCAGTTACTTTGCTGCGTAACTAATTACTTTTCCAATGTAGTAACTGAGTTACTAACGCAATTACTTTTTGGGAGAAGTACCGTATTTATCGGCGTATAACACGCGCCGGCGTATAACACGCACCCCAAGTTTAGGAGGGAAGTTTAAGGAAAAAAAAACTTACATTTAAATGCCCATCATTGCAGCCTTGTCCAGTGTCCATCTGCAGCCTTGTCCATCCTTGCAGCTTTGCCCAGTGCAGCCTTGTCCATCCTTGCCCAGTGCAGCCCTGTCCATCCTTGCCCAGTGCAGCCCTGTCCATCCTTGCCCAGTGCAGCCTTGTCCATCCTTGCCCAGTGCAGCCCTGTCCATCCTTGCAGCCTTGCCCAGTGCAGCCTTGCCCAGTGCCTTTGCAGCCTTGCCCAGTGCAGCCTTGTCCAGTGGTAATGCAGCCTTGCCCAGTGCAGCCTTGCCCAGTGCCTTTGCAGCCTTGCCCAGTGCTATTGCAGCCTTGCCCAGTGCAGCCTTGCCCAGTGCAGCCTTGCCCAGTGCCTTTGCAGGCTTGCCCAGTACATGTGCAGCGTTGCCCATTTAAAATTGGCGCCGAGTGGGGAGGACGAGCGCCGCGTGACATATCGAAAGCCGCGTGTATTTTCGGCTCCTCTCGCAGTCCCGCCCACCTCCACTGATTGCGAGAGGAGCCGAGCGCCGACAACATACAGAAATCCGAGTTCGGCTAGTCTCGGCTCTGCTCACAGTCAGGGGCGGGACTGCGAGAGGAGCCGAAAATAGCCGAACTCGGATTTCTTTATGTTGTCGGCGCTCGGCTCCTCTCGCAATCAGTGGAGGTGGGCGGGACTGCGAGAGGAGCCGAAAATAGCCGAAAATACACGCGGCTTTCGGAAATATCGGCTCCTCTCGCAATCAGTGGAGGTGGGCGGGACTGCGAGAGGAGCCGAAAATAGCCGAAAATACACGCGGCTTTCGGAAATATATCGGCTCCGCTCGCTCCCCTAAAGAAAAAATCAGCGGGAGATCGGCGGGTATCGGCGTATAACACGCACCCACGATTTTCCCCTGATTTTAAGGGGAAAAAAGTGCGTGTTATACGCCGATAAATACGGTAATTTGTAACTTAACTAATCACTTTTTTAAAGTAAGATGACCAACACTGGGTACCGATGTACAACGACGGCGGACGGGTGGTCCGGAAGTGGTAAATCTGATCTTTATTCATATTTTGTGGTTATAACTGAAAGCAATTCCATTCCCGATCTCCGAGAAATCCATAACATTTAATAATTTGCTTTCCTACAGATGGGATCTATGTCTGGAATACCACAGAGAGACATAATCTTTTATCCAGAGACGGTTATGAAGAAGATAAGGACCTCACACGATATTCTCCGGGAGTGAATCTCATTGCTCCAAACATAAATCCCAGAGCTTACCAATTGGGGAGATCAATGGATCCCTCTAATCCTGAGGAATCTTCTGACCAATCACATATAGTTACTCCAGATGTCCATCGGAGACCTCACACTGCGGAAGGAACATTAGATCCATCTAATTCCAAGGAATCTCAAGGTTTTGGAGATCCCACAGGAGAGAGTTCATGGTCGGGTTGGGTGTGTGGGAGCGCAGCACTTGTTAGGCACAAGAAAAGTAACACAGCTGAGCATCGCTATTCATGTCCAGAGTGCGGGAAGTGTTTTAATAAGAAAGGAAAACTTATTGTACACCAGAGAAGTCACACAGGCGAGCGTCCGTTTTCCTGTTCAGAGTGCGGGAAGTGCTTCAGTAAGAAAGGGAATCTTATTGTACACCAGAGAAGTCACACGGGCGAGCATTTGTATTCTTGTTCAGTGTGTGGAAAATGTTTTCCCGAAAAAGCAAGACTTCTTAGACACCAGAGAATTCACACAGGTGAACGTCCCTTTTCCTGTGCAGAGTGCGGCAAATGTTTCACGGAGAAAGCAGATCTTATAAGACACCAGAGTTGCCACAGCGGTGAGCGTCCCTTTACCTGTTCAGAGTGCGGGAAATGTTTTTCTAGGAAAGGAAGCCTTCAATTACACCAGAGAATTCACACCCAGGATGGCTTAATTTCATGTTTAGAGTGCGGGAAATGTTTCACTAAAAAAGCAGACCTCAAAAGACACCAGAGAAGCCACACAGGCGAGCGTCCATTTTCCTGTTTAGAGTGCGGGAAATGTTTTACTGAGAAAGGACACCTTATGAGACACCAGAGAATTCACACCGGTGAGCGTCCTTTTACCTGTTCAGAGTGTGGGAAATGCTTCACTCAGAAAGAAGACCTCGTTAGACACCAGAGAAGTCACACCGGCGAGCGGCCATTTTCCTGTTCGGAGTGCGGGAAGTGTTTCCTTGAGAAAAGAAGCCTTCAAGCACATGAAAAGCTACACACGGGCGAGCGTCCTTTTCCCTGTTCAGAGTGCGGAAAAAGTTTTACGCAGCATAGTGTACTTCTTAGACACCAGAGTATTCACAAAGGTGAAAATTCTTTTCCATGTTCGGAGTGCGGGAAATGTTTCTCTAGGAAAGATAGTCTGGGTGAACACCAGAAAATTCACACGCGGGAACGCCCTTTAACATGTTGAGAGTGCGGGAAATTTTGTACACAAAAAGAAAATCTAATAAAGGTAACCGTTCAGCCAATAGAACAACTGTGCGAATCAAATTAATTTATAGAGGGGGGGAACATCCTAGCAAAAATGATATTTTGGTTACAGATGAAGTCTAAAGCCCCATACACACGGTCGGACTTTGTTGTCGAAAAATCCGATCATTCTGAACGTGGTGAAATTTATAGAGGGGGGAATTCGCTACACACGATCGGAATTGGTGTGATCGGACTTTGTTGTCGGAAATTTTTTCCAGCAGGAGATAGAACTTTGTCCATCGGACAATCCGATGGAAACTGTCAGATGGTGCTTACACACGGTCGGAATTTCCGACAACATTGTCAGATAGGACAGAAACCATTGGAAAATCTGACCGTGTGCTTAATGCTGCGTACACACGATCGGAATTCTTGTCTTATGGTTTTCCCGACGGAATTCCGCTCAAACTGTCTTGCCTACACACGGTCACACCAAATTCCGACCGCCCAGAATGCGGTGACGTACAACACCACGACGACCCGAGAAAAAAATCAAGTTCAATGGTTCTGAGCATGCGTCGAATTGTTTCCGAACATGCGTAGGAATTTTGCGCGTAGGAATTGCTACAGACGATCGGAATTTCCGTCGTCTGAAACCTTTTCCGTCAGAAAAATTGAGAACCTGCTCTCAAATTTTTGCTGGTGGGAAATTCGGCCAGCAAAATTACGATGGAGCCTACACACGGTCGCATTTTCCGATGAAACGCTCTCATCGGTCTTTTGCTGGCCGAAATTCCGATCGTGTTTACGCGACATAAGGTCTTGAGACACCTGTTGGTCACTTACATTCCTTGGAGAATCCATTGGTAAGATCAGACTATTACCGATCGTTTCTCTTTTCTCACCTACATTGGGATCTCCTCATTTCTTTTTACGTTCTTCATGAAACCGAAAACTACCAATCAGAGAGAGGGGGAGCCCCTTTACATTGGACGCAGCATGAATACAGACCCAGGAACTCAATAGGTATGTGTACAGTTGCATCTCAAAAGATTAGAATATCATCAAAAAGTTTGACGATTATGGCTTACAGCTAGTGAAAACCCAGAAAATTTGAATATTGTGAAAAAGTTCAATATTGTACACTTATGGTGCCACAGTCTAACCAGCTAATTAACCCCAAACACCTGTAAAGTAGGCATGTGCAATTAGTTTAGTCCCCATTGAAAACGTCTGTTGATGACGAAACGCGTCTGGGAGGACGCGCAATGACGTCACCACGCTCGTGTTACAAGGAGAAAGGGTTTGATTGGATGCCGGCCGGCGCCTCTTTTTAAACAATCGTTGGATTTTTTACTGCCTATCTTGTTCATAAAGAATGTGAGTAATATCCGTTTTTAATTAAAGTCATTCTATTTTTTACAATATCACGCTATGGTCTGCCTTTATCATTTACATGGTAACCTTTGGATGCACCGTTGAGTAGTTTATCTATCCATCTTGCTATTGGAGCGTCCCCCTCCTCCCCCCTGCTTTGGAGCTCTGGTCTGAACATACTGATCTTGGAGGACATTGTCTGAGGGGAAACCATACCTGATGTTCGGAATCCTGGGTTAAGGCTCAATCCTGAGTGCTTTTGTTTTCTGTACATCTGGTAAGGAGCCTACTTACTGGTGGTGGCACTTTAATAGAAGTGGAGCACATTGGTGTAGTGGAATCAACTGTTTAAGAGGACTTTCATCCATTGTTTTGTTATTCATCTATCATAAGGACTCTGAAAAAAACCATTCTACCATTGCCCACAGTTTTATATTTGGACAATTCTTGTCGAATATTTGTCTTTCATGTTGTGATAACCTGAGAATATATCAATACTGTTTGCCTATGCCCTTTTTAAACCTGTGTGCAGACCTTATTCCCTAGGTTACTAGTACCTCAAGTACTACAAATCAGATACACAGATCACATATGTATATTGGTTTTCTTTATATTACTGTTCATTTTTGTCTACCTGGCGCAGTTTTCCTTTTTCTATAGTTTAGTTACGAATTCGTTTTCCGTTCAAATTCGTTATATTCGTTCATTCGTCATCGTGCGAATGAACGAATGGTTTACTAAAAATTCTAACGAAAAACGAACTATCGAAAAGAACGAATATGAAAAACAAACGAAAATACAAAATAATTACATTTAGAAACAACAAAACTACGAAAGAATGAAAATCCTAAAAACGAAAACAGAAACAACGAAAATACCGAACAAAGATTCAAAAATAACGAAAATCGAAATTAACGAAAAATCAAAATCACGAATATTCGGAAAAAAGGAAATCAAAACAAACGAAAATTCTGCTGATCGAGAATTTGAAAGAACGAATGTTAGTTCTGATTCTGAAATATTCCATCCAGAGTCCAGATAGGGTGTGGTTGGGTCGGTGGCTCTGTGTTTTGGTGGATTTGTGAGTTTAGTTCTGACTTGTGAGAGAGAAATTCTTTGTTTCTTAAACATATAAATAGCATACACATTACGTAAAATTACGAATTATGCTCCGATTACGAATCCACGAAAACAATGTTACGAAAGTACGAATAAATCAATCTCACGAAAGTACGAATGTAATTAAATCTAAGAAAATACGAATTTCGAATCAACGAAAATTAGATTAACGGAAAAACGAATCATTTCAAATCAACGAAAATATAGCTCTTCCGAAAATACGAATGCGTCCGAATACGAAATATAGCGAAAAAACGAATTTAGAATAAACGAAAATTAGAAGGAAATACGAATCAACGAAAAAATAACTCTTACGAACATACGAACGAGTCCGAATACAAACAACGAAATTAGTAATTGTTACGAATCAAACGAAACAAAAATTAAATATTTTTCTATTGTGCACATGTCTACTGTAAAGGTTTGCTGCCCTTTAAATGGTCTCTCAGTCTGGTTCAGAAGGTTATACAATCATGGGGAAGACTGCTGACTTGACAGTTGATCAGAAGACAGTCATTGACACCCTCCGCAATGAGGGTAAGTCTCAAAAGGTCATTGCTAAAGAAGCTGACTGTTCACAGAGTGCTGTATCCAAGCATATTAAGACCCCTTTCACACTGGGGTGTTTTTCAGGCGCTTTAGCGTTAAAAAAGGCGCCTGTAAAGCGCCTGAAAGAAACCTTATCTGCAATCCCAATGTGAAAGCTCGAGTGCTTTCACACTGAGGCGCTGCGCTGGGAGGGCATCAAAAAAAGTCCTGCAAGCAGCTTCTTTGCAGCGCTTTTGGAGCAGTGAATACACCGCTCCTAAAGCGCCCCTTCCCATTGAAATCAATGGGTAGCCCCTTCAAAACACCTGCAAAGCGCTTTTTGCAGCGGCGCTTTGTGAGCATTTTTAACCCTTTATTTGGCCACTAGCGGGGGTTAAAAGCGCCCCGCTAGCGCTCGAAAAACGCTGGTAAAGCGCTGCTAGTTTAAGCGGCGCTTTACCAGGGTTTTTCGGGCACTGGTAGTGTGAAAGGGCTCTTAAAGCACTTGGGCTTTCACATTGGGTTTGCAGATGAGGCTTCTTTCAAGCGCTTTACAGGCCCTTTTTTTAACACTAAAGCACCTGAAAAAACGCCCCAGTGTGAAAGGGGTCTAATGGAAAGTTGAATGGAAGGAAAAAGTGTGGTAGAAAAAAGGTGCACAAGCAACAGGTATAACCGAAGCCTTGAAATGATTTTGAATCAAAGGCCATTCAAGAATTTGTGGGAGATTCACAAGGACTGGACTACGGCTGGTGCCAGTGCTTCAAGAGCCACCACATTGAAGGCCTCTTGAGCCCTTTAGGGAAAGAGAGCCTTGACTGATGGGGGCATGACCATGGTGGGTCAAGGTGACTGAGGGGTCACTAAGGATTGGTTGTGAAGGGGGATGAACTGGGCCTGAGCTCGGTAAAAGTGGTGCCCCAGGGGATTCTGGATCTATCCAGGACATGGGCTACATCTGGCGCATTCCTTGCGTCAAGCCTATCCTGAACCAGAGGCAATGTCAGAAGCGTCTTACAGAGATAAAGGACTAGACTGTTGCTCAGTGGTCCAAAGTTCTCTTTTCGGATAAAAGTAAATGTTGCATTTCATGGAAATCAACGTCCCAGAGTCTGAAGGAAGAGTGGCGGGGCACAGAATCCAAGTTGCATGAGGTCCAGTGTGAAGTTTCCACAGTCAGTGGATTTGGGGAGCCATGTCATCTGCTGGTGTTGGTCCACTGTGTTTTATCAAGTCCAAAGTCAGCGCAGACCCTCTACCAGGAAATTCTAGAGGACTTCATACTTCCCTCTGCTGACCAGCTTTATGGAGATGCTGATTTCATTTTCCAGAAGGACTTGGCACCTGCCCACACTTTCAAAAGTACCAATACCTGGTTTAATGATCTTGGTATCACTGTGCTTGATTGGCCAGCAAACTCGTCTGACCTAAACCCCATAGAGAATCTGTGGGTATTGTCAAGAGGAAGATGAAACACCAGACCCAACAACGCAGAGGAGCTGAAGGCCGCTATCAAAGCAATCTGGGCTTCCATAACACCTCAGCAGTGCCAGAGGCCGATCGCCTCCATGCCACGCATTGATGCCGTAATTCATACAAAAGGAGCCTCGACCAAGTATTGAGTGCATACTATACTGTACATGAACATACTCTTCAGTAAGCCAAAATTTTTGTAATAAAAATCCTTTTTTTTTATTGGTCCTTTGTAATATTTCACATTTTCTGAGATGCTGAATTTTGGGATTTCACTAGCTGTAAGCCATAATCATAAAAAAATAAAAAATAAAATGCTTGCAATATATATCACACTGTGTGTAATGAATCTATATATTATGAGTTTCACTTTTTGAATTGAATTACTGAAATAAATTAACTTTTTCATGATATTCAATTTATTTAAGATTCACCTCTATACCAGAGAAATTTTCTAATTGCACATTCCTCAGATTCTCTGGTTATAGAGTAAAGATGGGGCTTATCAATAATAACTGATATTTTAGGGGTGTGATTTTATATTTATAGGCCTGTGACGATTAAATTATAGTAATAATCCTCAGTAATCGTATTACAAAGATGGCGTCATAGTCCTAAACTGTGGTAATTCATCTGGGAAATAATGCCATACATGGGCAATACACTGGTGATTGTGACGTCAGGTGGGTAACACACTGGAAATCATGAAAATCCATAGGGGCAACAAATGGACAATCGTGATAATAACATAAAAAACTATACCAATATGTGGACAACAAACATGCAACAATGGCAATAAAAGGCGATAAACAGAAATAACAACTGAATCTTGTCTGCCTATTATTTTTTGTTCTACTGAAAAATGTGTGTACAGATCTAGCCTACTAATTTCAGAATGGATCCACATAAAAAAAAAAAAAAAACGCAATAACCCACTGTATCCATACAGAACTAGAACTCTGCAGTGTAAATGGTGGAGGAGAGCTGTCGGAGAATGTAGTGTGGATGGTGGAGGAGATCTGTTGGAGAATGTAGTGTGGATGGTGTAGGAGAGCTGTCGGAGAATGTAGTGTGGATGGTGGGAGGAGAGCTGACGGAGAATGTAGTGTGGATGGTGGAGGAGAGCTGCGGCACAGTGGTGTGGTTAGCACTCTCGCCTAGCAGTAAGCAGGGTCGCTGGTTCGAATCCCAACCACGACACTACCTGCCTGGAGTTTGCATGTTCTCCCTGTGCCTGCGTGGGTTTCCTCCGAGTACTCTGGTTTCCTTCCACACTCCAAAGACATGCAGGTAGGTTAATTGGCTTCTGTCCAGAAATTGGCCCTAGTATATGCATGTGGACCTTGAATTGTGGGGTCCTTGAGGGTAGGGACCGATGTGAGTGTGTGAGGGACAATTGTGGACAATCACTCAGGTTTAACTGGATGGACTGGTGTCTTTATTCAACCTTACTAACTATGTAATGTAGTGTGGATGGTGGGAGGAGAGCTGTCGGAGAATGTAGTGTGGATGGTGGAGGAGAGCTGTCGGAGAATGTAGTGTGGATGGTGGAGAGCTGTCGGAGAATGTAGTGTGGATGATGGGAGGAGAGCTGTCGGAGAATGTAGTGTGGATGGTGGAGGAGAGCTGTCGGAGAATGTAGTGTGGATGATGGGAGGAGAGCTGTCGGAGAATGTAGTGTGGATGGTGGGAGGAGAGCTGTCGGAGAATGTAGTGTGGATGGTGGAGGAGAGCGGTCGGAGAATGTAGTGTGGATGATGGGAGGAGAGCTGTCGGAGAATGTAGTGTGGCGGAGAGCTGTCAGAGAATGTAGTGTGGATGGTGGAGGAGAGCTGTCGGAGAATGTAGTGTGGATGATGGAGGAGAGCTGTCGGAGAATGTAGTGTGGATGGTGGAGGAGATCTGTCGGAGAATGTAGTGTGGATGGTGGAGGAGAGCTGTCGGAGAATGTAGTGTGGATGGTGGAGGAGATCTGTCGGAGAATGTAGTGTGGATGGTGGAGGAGAGCGGTCGGAGAATGTAGTGTGGATGGTGGAGGAGAGCTGTCGGAGAATGTAGAAGAGATGGGGGAGGAGAGCTGTCGGAGAATGTAGTGTGGGTGGTGAATTCATCCACACTACATTCTCCGACACCAAAAAGCTAGACTCTAGAGAAAAATTCTCAAAATTATTTTTGTAAATATAGATGGTTGACCAACAACACTCACCAACCCGGACAGCAACTGCAGTGTGGAGTAGCCGGCAAAAGGTCGGACGAGAACACAAACTCCACCACGGGAGCCGAGGCGGCATAATACAGGGATGCAGCATCTGATGATATGAGGGTGTGAAAAATGTGAATGGAATCTCCATGTAGCAAAGAATTGAGGTGTACTTCGTGAAGCAAAAGTATCTGGCACCTTCCTTACTTCGTCATCACCCCCTGTGGAGCTACACTGGGTTCAACTATTTAAAACTATTACTACTACTACTCAGAACATGTTATTGTTATAACTATACACACACTTTAAATTTTGTTCCCCGATACTTTTTCTTTACGAAGTACACCTCGATTCTTTGCTACATGGAGATTCCATTCACATTTTTCACGCCCTCATATCATCAGATGCTGCATCCCTGTATGATGCCACCTCAGCTCCCGTGGTGGAGTTTGTGTTCTCGGCCGACCCTTTGCCGGCTACTTCGCACTGCAGTTGCTGTCCGGATTGGTGAGTGTTGTCGGTCAACCATCTATATTTACAAAAATTATTTTGAGAATTTTTCTCTAGAGTCTAGCTTTTTTTACATCCCTTTATATATATATATATATATATATATATATATATATATATATATATTCCGTAGGAATGTCTGCCGCATCCGCTCCTGACGAGTGGGAATACCCATGAAACGCGTAGAGCTTTACTTGATGCCGCAGTTACACCCCATACAAACTTTTATTTATCCATCCACCACCAGTATACTCTACGATGTTTTTATATCATTCGACAGATGTACATATATCACGTGGGCGCATGTGCCAGCATTTGGCATGGTGCTATTGGCACTTGCATGCCCCCTCTTTTATTCATTTACACATTTACTACTCCGATCATGTGTTGTATGCATGTACTTTTTTATCTATCATTCTCAGTCTTTGTGCACGCTCCATGTGTATATATGCGATATGAACAATGTTTTAATGTCTTGAGATCAATGTTAAATAAATAAAATGCGTTGTATTGTAACTCACCTCCACTATTCAATTGCTTCATCTAAAGTCCCAATTTCCCTTTCTTTCTCATTCATTACCGGGATGGAGGCACCTTGGGTGCTTCATTTAAAGTCCCAACTCCCCTTCATTGCACATAACAGAAGAATGGACCATGAGGCAGGTGCTATGTAACAAAACAAACATACACGTTCACCTCGCTGCAGCATCAGTCTGATGCTGCAGCTGTACCACATTGGCTCAAAGCATGAGAACTAAGCGATTACATGACCTCTGATCACTCAGTTCTCTCTCAGCTCAGAGCACAGGCTCTGCTCTGCCCCTCCAGCTTTCACCGGAGCACCGAATTGAGATCTCAGACACGAGAGCCGGAGCCAGCTGTCAATCAGGCAGCTGGATTGATCCCAACATAATGGTCAGGATCCACCAAGAGCCTATGGTGCCCATATAGTGTGGCTCTGTGGCGTCAGCTGATAGCGGGCAAAAGCAAGTGCACTCCTGTGACTAGGGTTGCCACCTTATCATCCCTTTAAACCTGAACACACATGAATTACACAGGTTCTGAGGCTAATTTAATGCAGATGAGGCACCAAGTGAGTTTAATGACCACCTTAATCAGCCACAGAACCTGTGTAATTTAATATGTGTTTGGTTTTAAAGGGATGAGGTGGCAACCCTACATGTGACCCAGAAGAGAAGTATTGAAAAAAGCTTCGGCCATACTTCTCTTTTAAAACATAACGTAGGCTGCAGTTTTTATATTCTACTCAAGGTGGGGATTTCACTGGCAATACATGGAAAACACACACTGGAAGTGATGTCATAGACAGACAGGAAGTGATGTCTGGTACAAACAGGAAGTTCTGGGTGAGAGGTCAGCTGGATAGACTAGAGAGGAGACATTGCTGGAACTGGCAGCAGAGGAGGTAATAAGATATCATTTTATATTTACACCCAGTAATCCCCCCGTCATGTCCGTCCTCTTCCTCCATAGTCACTGTGATGTCTTTTATCTCCAGCAGCTATTTATCCAACTTTACATCCAGAGCCTCTGGTTTATAGATCGGATACATCCTAAATATAGAACCATTTATCCAACTGTCCATCCAGAACCTCTGGTTTTAAGTCCGGGTACATCCTAAATATAGAACCATTTATCCAACTGTCCATCCAGAGCCTCTGGTTTATAGACCAGATACATCCTAAATATAGAACCATTTATCACATTGTATGAATTATAGTGTGGTGCCTTGCCATTAAATATAACCATGCCTTCTAGGATATTTAGTTAGCCGCATAGGCTCATATGGATATACATATGAAATTGAGTGTGGAGAATTATTCGAGTTGCTGTAGGTCCAGGACAATTTTGGGCTGATTGGGGACAATGGTACCAGTGGTCTTGGTGTAGAGATCCAAGATTGTATCCCAGAATTTCTTAATAGGAGCACAGGACCACTATAAATGAGACATAGTGCGGGGGTGACTGTGGCATCACCAACAAAAGGTCATGGACTGAGGGTTAGATAGTGTGGAGTATGCTGGAACATCTGTGCCATCTAGAAAAGATGTTGACATTAGTTTCATGGGCCCTACTTGCTAAAGAGAGTTTGTGTGTTAGCATAAAAGCTTTGTTTTGCAGAGAATAAGGTGCCACCAAGTTTGCTTGACTATTGGTCCATATATTTAGGAAGAGAGGGATTAGTGCAGGAGAAGAGGGAAAGAGTAGATTAGTGAAATGGATTTGACTCGGGTGGGAGTCTTGAAGAAGATTATGAGGGGTTGGGGTTGGTGGTGAAGAAGAAGGGAGGACAAAAAAAGTTGAGCTGCTTACATGCCAACCATTGCTTTGTCAACAGGGTAATGCATGGTAGAAGGTCATGACGAGGTGAGAGATTGCCCTGTCGTGTGATCTTAGAGAGGCGACAATCATTTTTCCTGTCCCAGACTAAGAAGTGGCATTAAGTTAAGGACAGGGAGACCGCTGGACTCCCAAATAGAGGGGTCATAGATCCATACCTGTGTGAGAACTACAGCTGAGAGGAAAGTTTGTCCCAAAGCTGATAAAGATGGTGGGTGAGGGCTTGGGAGTAGGCTCCAACCCATTTCTGGATTTCTGGTTAATCCAGGTGAGGGCCTTTAAGTCACAGGCTTAGAGGACCTGTTCAGTTTGAAGACATTATTTGAGAGATTAGAAAATAAAAATCAGCCTATTAGTGCTGTGAGGATTGGCAGCATGGTATAATGATAAATTGGGAGCACCATCCAACATCCTTGGACTTAGGAAGGGAGAGGATTGTCTGAGAAGGTGTGGATGGAGCAAACCCAAAATCAATTTAGTGAGTTTTCTCTGTAGGGCCTGGTGGATTGAGGGGGGGGGGGGGTGGGGGTCACTATGGGAATAGTATTAAAGTGTATAATGTTAATTTTTAAAGTATTGATTCTTCCAAACAATGAGTAGAGGCCATGGTGGTATGAGCGGTTTTATTTCGGAGAAGTGGGACTTAGTTCAGGAAGTAAAGTTAGAAGGGGTCTGCTGTTACTTGAATACCAAGGTATTTCAGTGAGTGGGTGTGTCATGATCAGGGGTCAGGCTCAGAGACCAGTAGCTATAGCAGTAGAGAGACCAGCAGGAAAAGTACATCGGCAGGTCACCCTGGTGGATGAGATGGGCTCTCCCGAGGCTCCAGATGGTGAAGATGGGTTTTGCTGCATGTTAGTACTGTGTCATGGTCCTCAGGATTGCCCCACCAGAAGGTGAGCAAGCTGGGGTCCAGTAGCAGATATAGCAAGAAGGGGTCAAACAGAAGCATAGTCAGTAAACAAGCCAAAGGTTAGTAACAAGTGGTTGCAGGTTGGGATCAAGTTTAAGCATGGTCAAGGAACAAGCCAAAGGTTAGTAACAAGTGGTTGCAGGTTGGGATCAAGCGTAAGAGTGGTCAAGGAACAAGCCAAAGGTCGGTAACAAGTGCTTGCAGGTTGGGATCTAGCGAATGCGTAGTCAAGGAACAAGCAAAAGGTCGATAACAAGTGGTTGAAGGTTGGGATCAAGTGGAAGCGTAGTCAAAGAACAAGTCAAAGGTTCGTAACTACTATTAGCGAACACAAGGACAACAGCTGCAGTGAAAAGAGTGAGAAATTGGCTGGAGAAAGCCTAATAATCTGGCAAACAGAAAGTCCAAAGACGTGGCATAAATAGGAAGTTAACAGGAGGAGCAAAGCATTCAAGGTTCACCAGATTCAAGGTTCACCAGATACAAGGTTCAAGACAAGATTGTCTAACGGATCAGGCAGGGAGCTGTCCAGCATGTCAGGTGGCTCAGCAAGAAGAGTTACTGTCAGACAGAGCAGAGGTTCTGAGTTCAGATCCAGGACCTGATAGGGTGCATTTTGTTGAAAGGAACGTTTGGTGGAGTAAGGAAATACATAAGATCTAAGATTCAGAATAGTTGACTTTAAAGTTACTAAGCAAGCCATAAATGATAGAGGCATGGTCGTGTGGGGGTTTGTGACGTACAACAATAAGTCATCTGTGAACTTGAGTTTTGTATACAGTATATCGTTTTTATTTGCATGTTTATTTTTATATTTATGATTTATATGTTTGCAATTGTTTTGTAGCCCTGATGAAGGGGGGAGTCTGGCCTCCAAAATGTGTTGTTTTTTCTGCTATGACTTAGATTCATCAGTAAAAATTTGGCTGTTTTGGTTGGTGCTCTCATTGGACTGTATGTACTTGAATTCTCAACTCTTGGTTTTTCCCCAGCCTTAAAGGGGTGTCCCCGTTTGTGGAGTACGGCTGAACCGCAGCTAGAACGCCATGTGATAATTCAACTGACCCATTGAAAATCCATATCCATCTCCCCGTTTTTTTTCTTGTGTTTGGACTGTATAAATTACATGACCACATCAGTGAGCATGGAGAAAGACCAAAGCCATGTGAGAGAGAGAATATTAGACCTCACCATGGAGATCATCTATCTGCTGACCGGAGAGGTGAGGAGGATTCTGGGAGGTCACATGACATTCTTATCTCTATTAATAAAACACAGACCTGACCAGAGAGGTGGGGAGAATTATGGGAGGTCACATGACATCACTCTTATCTCTATTAATGAAACACAGACCTGACCAGAGATGTGGGGAGGATTCTGGGAGGTCACATGACATCACTCTTATCTCTATTAATGAAACATAGACCTGACCGGAGAGGTGAGGAGTATTTTGGGAAGTTAGCGATAATTGCTACTTTCTTTCTTTACACAGGATTATAAAGTAGTGAGGAAAATACCTGGTGATCCATTAACATCCAGCAGCCGTCTTCACAGGACATCATCCATCACAGTGCCTCCACCTCACTGCCTGACAACAGAAGTAACCAGTGCCAAGAAGATTCTAAGAGTCACTCAAAAGATCATTGAGCTGCTGACAGGAGAGGTGAGTGGTGCCGGGAATTCTGGGACATTATCCAGTAACAGACAAGGGATGTGTCTGGATGGTGACTGTATCATTGTGTGTGTCAGGTTCCTATAAGGTGTCAGCTTTTTTTTTTAATGTATATATTCTATCATCTTTGGGGTTTAGGGTGAAGAACTGAAAGACATCAAAGTTGAGGTTAAAGTGGAAGAAGAGAGGTTGGTGAGTGGAGATCAGAAGTCTATGGAGGAGGGGGAGATGATTATGGAAAGTAAACAGGAGGAATCTTCTCTACTTATGGCCATAAGTAAGTAGTCACTAAATACAGAAACAGTACCATGGGGCCAAACCCTGCTGCTGGGGCCCTACCATTAACCACTTGCCGACTGCCCGCTGTCGTTATACGTCGGCTGTTTGAGGAATACCGTTATGGCAGCATATAGCTGCCATAACCCCCGGTATCTTCCTCTTCACTGGGTGGTCAGCTTTCAGATAAAAGTGGTCTCAGCAGCGAATTTAGCCGCAAGATCACTTTTAAATCGGTGGCGGAAGAGGGCTCCCTCCTGCCATGCTCCAGTGGTCTCCGCGCTTACTGGACCCGCCGGTAGCGGTGGAGACCTCTCCCCTGTTTGGCTGGCTGCCGAGTGAGGGGAAGATGGCCCCCACTCTGCTCCATACCATTGACTGGCGGAAGCGACGTCAAACATCACTTCCACCCAATGCTCTTAAAAAGGAGACTTTTTTTTTTTTTTTTTTTTATTGCATTTTAGTGTAAATATGAGATCTGAGTTCTTTTCGACCCCAGATATCATATTTAAGATGTCCTGTCATGCTTTTTTTTTTCCCATTACAAGGAATGTTTAC
The DNA here is from genome assembly GCA_028564925.1 of Lithobates sylvaticus. Classification (NCBI taxonomy): domain Eukaryota; kingdom Metazoa; phylum Chordata; class Amphibia; order Anura; family Ranidae; genus Lithobates; species Lithobates sylvaticus. The sequence goes on from CM053028.1 coordinate 606,551,150, forward strand.
ATTCCTTGTAATATGAATAAAAGTGACCCAATTTTTTTTTTTTTTATAAAAGGACAGTGTCAAAATAAAAAGTATAATAAAGAAAACAAATTCCCCCGTGCCATCCAAATGTGACACGTCCTCGTGGATTCCGTACCTTGCATTTTCACTATGCTATTACCCTGTGGTTTCCCCATTTCTAAAGGGTGTCCTTGTTTTATGGAGTGTTGCTGAACCATAGCTAGTGTGTTATGTGGTAATTCAATTGAGCCTCTGAAAATCTATACCTAATTTTTTTTTTAACAAGAAAAATACCTTAAATATTTTTACTTTGTGTTTTGGCCTGTATAGATCACATGGGCACATCAATGAAGATGGACAAAGACCAAAGCCAAGTGACTGAGAGGATATTAGACCTCACCCTGGAGATCATCTACCTACTGACTGGAGAGGTGAGGAGGATGTTCGGAGAGTCACATGATATCCAACCTAAATAATAGTTAATGAACCACAGATCTGACTAGAGAGGTGAGGAGGATTCTGGGAAGTCTGTAGTGACAATTGTTACTTTCTCTCTTTACACAGGATTATAAAGTAGTGAAGAAAATATCTGGTGAACCATTAACACCCAGCAGCCGTCTTCACAGGACTTTACCCATCACAGTGCCTCCACCTCACTGCCAGACAACAGAGGCAACCAGTGCCAAGAAGATTCTAGAAGTCACCAACAAGATCATTGATCTTCTGACAGGAGAGGTGAGCGGTGCCGGGAATTCTGGGACTTTATCCAGTAAGACAAGGGATGTGTCTGGATGGTGACTGTATCATTGTGTGTGTCAGGTTCCTATAATGGTCAAAATGTTAAACTCTTTTTCCATGAAGGAACAGAAGCATTCAGAAGAACACAAAGATCTCTATAAGGACGTCATGATGGAGAATCAGCCGCCCCTCACATCACCGGGTGGAACCCTGAAAATACAAAGGATGGGGACATCTCTCTGGTGGGTTTGTCTTAAAAAGGGGTCTGTGTGTGAAGACAGCTGCTTTGTATTATTGGCCTACAAAATACTTGTCACCTTTATATAAACCTGTAGAAAGGGAGACCTGTCCTCATAAAATGGGCATGTGATCCGGGACACCGTGCAGAGTGAAGGTAGTTACAGGTGTGCTTTCTGTGCTCTAAACTAATGAGGATGCTGTGGGGTGGAGTGATCAACAGTGCCAGCATAGTTCCAGTGGAATAATAGAGACAGAACAGCAGACCCAGAGAAGAGTGTGTGGTCAGGTCAGTAACCACTAAACAGCAATGCAGTGTGCTTAATTTTTTGCCCACTGACCAACAATGTAAGAAGCTTTATGTCCTGACCGCAACAAATATGTTATATGTTATGTTGTATGTTATATACCCCTGAACCCTGCATCATGTGATATGGTATACATTACATACTCCTGACCATTGCACTCTACGTTTTATTATAATTCCATACTTCTGACCCCTGCACGCTCTATGCTATGATTTATATTTCATACTCCTGACCAATGCACTCAATATGTTTTATTATAATTCTATACTTCTGACTGCCGCACCCCATATTCTATGTGGTACATTACATACTTTTGGCCGCTACACTCTATATGCTACATTTTACATTACATACTCCTGACCACCGCACTCTGTTTTATTGCAACTACATACTTCTGACCACTGAACTGTATATGACATATTGTGCATTACATCCTCCTGACCACTGCACTTTATAGGTCTTATTGTAATTATATTCTTCTGACCACTGCCCACTATATTCTATGTCTCCTGACTGGTGCCCTATATAGGCTTTATTGTAATTGCATACTCTTTACCACTGCACTCTAAATGCTATTGTGTACATTACATACTCTTGAATAAAGTTTTTTTTTGTAGCATCTGCTAACTGCAAATTAGTCCCAGAGTATATTACCGTATTTATTGGTGTATAACACGTGCCGGCGTATAACACGCACCCAAAGTTTAGGAGGGAATTTTAAGGAAAAAAACTTACATTTACATGCCCATCAATGCAGCCTTATCAGTGTCCATCTGCAGCTTTGTCAGTGTCATTTGCAGCCTTGCATTGCAGCCTTGTCAGTCATTTGCAGCCTTGTCAGTGTCAGCTTGCCGTTTAAAATTGGCGCCACCGAGATACAGAGCGGATGTCCTGTGTATCTCGGCGGCGCTTGGTAGCTCTTGGCCGTTGTCGGTGGCTTTTTTCAGCGACTTTCGGACGGTCTCAGCTTTCCAAAAGCCACCGAGAGCGGCCGAAAGCCACCAAGAGCGGCCAAAACCACAGAGAAGCTCACAATCAGCGGGGGATCGGCGTATAACAGGCACCCACGATTTCCCCCTGGTTTTAAGGGGGAAAAAGTCTATGTTATACGCTGATAAATACAGTAATCAAGTTCTATATTAAGGCAGACTCAGACAATATGTCATCTCTGGGTCTATATTCTGTGTGTAGAGAGGTATATGTAATGGTTTTATTTTACTAAAATTATTGTGCTGAGGTTTACATGTGTCTGTGATACTCACTAATGGCACAGTAATTATAGCATATTTTGTGAGTCCTACAAATTATTTGTGCAGAGTATGTAGAGAGTAGGGTAAGTTTTGCAGAATCGCTTGGATTTTTCTTATTCGCAGCAGCACCATTTTCTGCCAACCAAATCTTCTCTAATATACCGTATATACTCGAGTATAAGCCGAGTTTTTCAGCACATTTTTTTGTGTGGAAAATGCCCCCCTCGGCTTATACTGGAGTCAAGCACTTTTCTGCAGCAGAGAATGACATTTTCCGACCCGAATTTGGGGCCCCCTATCTCGGGGCCACTTGGTGCTAGAAACCCCAGATTTGGTGTGCAAACCCAGAGCACTACAGAGACCCCACATTTTGGCTGCAGCTAGGGGGCATTTAGGAACCCTTAACTACCAAGTTTGAAGCTCAGGGAACCTGAGGCATGCAAATGGGCACAGTGAGGCTGCAAATGGGCACAGTGAGGCTGCAAATGAGCATCGTTGGCCCTATTTTCCACTTACAGTAGCTGCGCATTTCTCACCCTAGGCTTATACTCGAGTCAATAAGTTTTCCCAGTTTTTTGTGGTAAATTTAGGTGCCTCGGCTTATACTCGAGTATATACGGTACTTTGAAACACAGTATTAAACTTTTGCTGCCCTTTTAGGACTTCTCCTGCAGTTTGGTCATGGTACCATCTATATCTAGCTCCGAAATAGACTTTGGGGGTTATTTACTAAAGGAAAATCCACTTTGCACTGCAAGAAAGTGCACTTAACCACTGGGCACTTAAACCCCCTTCCTAACCAGACCAATTTCCAACTTTCAGTGCTCTCACTATTTGAATGACAATTACTCAGTCATGCAACACTGTACCTATTTGAAATTTTTATCCTTTTTTTCACACAAATAGAGATTTCTTTTGGTGGTATTTAATCACCGCTGTTTTTTTTATTTTGTGCGCTATAAAAGAAAAAAAAAAAAAGACTGAAAATTCTGTAAAAAAAATGCATTTTTCTTTGTTTCTGTTATACCATATTTGGTCAATAACGTCAGTTGGCTCTGTCAGAATACACTGATCTCCAGCTCCTGCATTTTATTGCTCGAGTACTGCTGCCATTGCTTGATTCTTGCCCATGTACTAATACAGTTGTCCCAACCATTCTTTTTTTTTTGCCCCATGTATTGTCATTATTGATAATGTATACCAGTCAAAGACCAAACCCTGACTTATCGACCAATACTGACCAAGATATATGAGCACAAAATGCTATTATACTACAGAAAACAAAATCCACTAAAATCCAATCCTGTTTTATTCATACAAAAACTAAAAACATATGGTAGTTTAAAGCACACCAGACTGATGCACAATGTCTCTGGTGTGTAAGAAGTAGCTTTTGCTCAGTGAAAGATTTTCCGCACTCTGTATATCATCAACGACGATCATCTATGTGAGTTCTCTGGTGTCTAACAAGGTGAGAGCTATTGGTGAAAGATTTCCCGCACTCCGAACATGAATAGGGACGCACACCAGAGTGAATTCTCTGGTGTTTAACAAAGTCTCCCTTCTGAGTAAAACATTTCCCGCACTCTGTACATGAATAAGGATGCTCCCCTGTGTGAATCCTCTGGTGCCTAACAAGGTGGTCTTTCTTAGTGAAGGTTTTTCCGCAGTCTGAACATGAATAAGGATGCTCACCCGTGTGACTTCCCTGGTGTCTAACAAAATCTCCTTTCTGAGAAAAACTTTTCCCGCACTCTGTACATGAATAAGGGGGCTCCCCTGTGTGAATTCTCTGGTGTCTAACAAAGTCTCCTTTCTGAGAAAAACATTTCCCGCACTCCGAACACGAATAAGGACGCTCACCCGTGTGAATTTTCTGGTGTCTAACAAGGTGATCTTTCTTAGTGAAGGTCTTTCCGCAATCTGAACATGAATAAGGACGCTCACCCGTGTGAATTCTGTGGTGTCTAGTAAGGTGATCTTTCTTAGTGAAGAATTTCCCGCAGTCTGAACATGAATAAGGACGCTCACCCCTGTGGATCCTCTGGTGTATAACAAAGTCTTCTTTCTGAGAAAAACATTTCCCGCACTCCGTACATGAATAAGGGTGCTCACCTGTGTGAAATCTCTGGTGTCTAACAAGGGTTACTTTCTGAGAAAAACATTTCCCGCACTCCGTACATGAATAAGGGTGCTCTCCTGTGTGAATTCTCAGGTGTCTAACAAAGTCTCCTTTCTGAGAAAAACATTTTCCGCACTCCGTACACGAATAAGGACGCTCACCCGTGTGAATTCTCTGGTGTCTAATAAGGTGATCTTTCTTAGTGAAGGATTTCCCGCAGTCTGAACATAAATAAGGACGCTCACCCGTGTGAATTCTGTGGTGTCTAGTAAGGTGATCTTTCTTAGTGAAGAATTTTCCGCAGTCTGAACATGAATAGGGACGCTCACCAATGTGAATTCTATGGTGTCTAACAAAGTCTCCTTTCTGTGAAAAACATTTCCCGCACTCTGAACATGAATAAGGACGCTCACCTGTGTGAATTCTCTGGTGTCTAACAAAAACTCCTTTCTGAGAAAAACATTTCCCGCACTCTGTACATGAAAAAGGGTGCTCACCTGTGTGAGTTCTCTGGTGTCTAACAAGGTGAGATCTATTAGTGAATGATTTCCCGCAGTCTGAACATGAATAGGGACGCACACCCGTGTGAATCATCTGGTGTTTAATAAAGTCTCCTTTCTGAGTAAAGCATTTCTCGCACTCGGTACATGAATAAGGATGCTCACCAGTGTGAATTCTTTGGTGTACAAGAAGAGCTCCTTTCTGAGTAAACCTTTTCCCGCACTCCATACATGAATAAGGACGCTCACCAGTGTGAATTCTCTGGTGTCTAACAAGGTGATCTTTCTTAGTGAAAGATTTTCCACAGTATGAACATGAATAGGGACGCTCACCCGTGTGACTTCTGTGGTGTACAAGAAGCTTTCCTTTGTCAGTGAAACATCTCCCGCACTCTGAGCATGAATAAAGATGCTCACCTGTGTGAATTCTCTGGTGTTTGAAAAGGTTTTTGTTTTCAGTGAAAGATTTCCCGCACTCTGACCACGAAAATAGATTGTCACCTCTGTGATCTCCTTCATGGGGTGAGGAAGTTTCCTCGGGATTAGAAGGATCTGTTGATGGATCTGCAGTGTGAGATCTTACATGGATATTTGCAATCATAGTATGTGATTGATGAGAAGATTCCCCCTGATCAGAGGGATCCATTGATGTCTCCGGACAGGAAGGTCTGTGATGTATATTTTGTGTATTTGGATTTCCTCCTGGAGGATCCTGTGTGATGACATTATCTTCTGACTTACAATCAGCAGATAATAGAAGACGTCTCTCCGAGGAATTCCTGACATCACATCCATCTGTTGGAAATACATTTTTAAATAAATGTAAAAAAGATTTATGTATTTTGGTCTAACAGTCAACGGTTGCATAGTTCTTACGTGGAAAAGGGTACAATTACAACACCAAAATATGAAAACATATCAGATCAAGGAGACAAGACAACAATGGTACTTCTCCTCATTTGTTGGGAACATGACGTTATATTGAGGAATGGAGATGGACCTTTCATATGGTGTACAGTATCTCCTCCTCATTTGTTGGGAACATGACGTTATATTGAGGAATGGAGATGGACCTTTCATATGGTGTACAGTATCTCCTCCTCATTTGTTGGGAACATGACGTTATATTGAGGAATGGAGATGGACCTTTCATATGGTGTACAGTATCTCCTCCTCATTTGTTGGGAACATGACGTTATATTGAGGAATTGAGATGGACCTTTCATATGGTGTACAGTATCTCCTCCTCATTTGTTGGGAACATGACGTTATATTGAGGAATGGAGATGGACCTTTCATATGGTGTACAGAATCTCCTCCTCATTTGTTGGGAACATGACGTTATATTGAGGAATGGAGATGGACCTTTCATATGGTGTACAGTATCTCCTCCCCATTTGTTGGGAACATGACGTTATATTGAGGAATGGAGATGGACCTTTCATATGGTGTACAGTATCTCCTCCTCATTTGTTGGGAACATGACGTTATATTGAGGAATTGAGATGGACCTTTCATATGGTGTACAGTATCTCCTCCCCATTTGTTGGGAACATGACGTTATATTGAGGAATTGAGATGGACCTTTCATATGGTGTACAGTATCTCCTCCTCATTTGTTGGGAACATGACGTTATATTGAGGAATGGAGATGGACCTTTCATATGGTGTACAGTATCTCCTCCTCATTTGTTGGGAACATGACGTTATATTGAGGAATTGAGATGGACCTTTTATATGGTGTACAGTATCTCCTCCTCATTTGTTGGGAACATGACGTTATATTGAGGAATGGAGATGGACCTTTCATATGGTGTACAGTATCTCCACCTCATTTGTTGGGAACATGACGTTATATTGAGGAACAGCAATGGTCCTTTTATATTGTATACCTCTTTTGCTGTGAACATGATGTTATATCTAGGAACAAAAATGGGATGATTTTCCCTTCATCTGAGTTGCCAGGATTCTGAATATTGGCTGCCAGCAAAGTAAAAGTGAGCATTACTGACTAAAGGGTAGGCAGAAAATAGACAGCAGTTGAGGGCCCCCATTCCTGCATCCCTGGCTGATGAAACGCATAAAACGTTCCTGTGCAAAGCCTCTTCGCTACCAAAAGGAAACACAATACAAATAAATAGGGTTGTTCTAAAAGAAGAAAAAAAATGGCAGAAGGAGATTCCAGTCAAGTGACCTGTCATAGTCACATGCCCAGCTCTACTTTAGTCATGGTGTTCTCTCTGCTGCATTAGGCAAAGAGAACTCAATACCATGGCACACATTTTTTATGAATGGGTGGCAAAATGCAGGCCACAGCATTTAGCAATAGGTAGGCTGTCCCAACTTTGCTGATCTACCATTTATAATTCAGTTTCAGCTTATGAAAAGGATGCAAAGATCAGCTAATTAACTCAAGGTTTTGCCTAAACCACGTATGTTACTTTTAAAAGTCAAATTAAACTGTAAATTTCTTCCATAGCGTCACTTACCTGTGTTGATAGGTAGAGAAATTTCATCCTGTTCAATCTTTATAATCATCCCAACCTCCTCCGTGGACGGCTGATCACCCCACACATACGTCTCCACTTCTTCCTCTTTAACCTCAACTTTTATATTAATCTCTTCTTCACCCTAAACCCCAAAATAATAGAAAACATCTATTAAAGCCGAATACAGGGCAGATAAAATAGACAAATGAATATGCAGCTCTGCACTCATTATCCTCAAGACCAGTAGGCCTACAGCATTAAAAATCAGGTCTCCTGACGATTTCCTGTGAGCCCAGAGGAGTAGTGACACAACCCCTGAAGGCTCGTCATCATGCCAGCCTGGACTCAGGATCTAAGAACAAAACCACGTCATTAAGAGGAACACAAGAATAAAAAAGGACCCATGATGTCACATGACTAGGCCAAAAACGCCAAGGGGAAACTGAAAATGGGAGGGGGTGGGGGGGAGTAGAGGCAACATTTTAGATGTAGAAGTAAATGTTAAAACAAGAGAATACATAGAAAATTTTAATCTTACAAAGTTCAGAATCACTTCTGTGTTCCATACACAGAGTCCACCTACCTGATGATGGTGGGGGATGGTGTGATCTTCCTGTGTGGAATCCCGGGAATACAGAGGACGGGGACATCTCTCTGGTGGGTTCTCATTACTGAATCCATCTGTAGGAAACACACACACTGACTGAATACATTGTTTCTATGTGTTTATCAGATGATGGGGGATCTAGGTGGACCCTCCGTACTGCTCTCTCCTTTACAATAAAGTCTCCTCTTACCCGGTGATGTGAGGGGCGGCTGATTCTCCATCATGACGTCCTTGTAGAGATCCTTGTGTCCTTCTAAATACTCCCACTCCTCCATGGAGAAATAGACAGTGACATCCTGACACCTTATAGGAACCTGACACACACAATGATACAGTCACCATCCAGACACATCCCTTGTCTGTTACTGGATAATGTCCCAGAATTCCCGGCACCGCTCACCTCTCCTGTCAGTAGAACAATGATCTTGTTGGTGACTTCCACAATCTTTTTCTCATTGTTTTTCTTGGGTTTCAGCAAATGCGATGAAGGCACTGTGATGGTTAGATGGTCACCAGACTTCACAGGAGGAAAACTCTGCATTGAAAAAGCAACAATAATGTTATGTGACCTCCCAGAATCCTCCTCACCTCTCTGGTCAGGTCTGTGTTTTATTAATAGAGATAAGAGTGATGTCATGTGACCTCCCAGAATCCTCCTCACCTCTCCAGTCAGCAGGTAGATGATCTCCAGGGTGAGGTTCAATATCCTCTCAGTCATGTGACTCGGGTACTCTTCCAACCTCATTGATGACATTATGTGATCCATACGAGACTCTGATCTCTGTAGACAGATATTATAGTGGCCTCGCTAATCATTATAACTCACAGACAAGTAAAGATTGATTTTGAAGGCTAAGTACACCTCTCCCTGTACCCACTGTCTCATTTCGAAATTGGCGCAACTGTGCAGGTAACAGCTCCCACAGCCATGTTATTCATTCACAACAATCTGTGAATGAGAAAACTACAAGCCCCATCTTCCACTATGGCAGATGGCTTGTAGTTCTGAATAAGCTGTAAGGGTGCTGATGAGCACCCTCTTAGTTCATTGACACTTAAGCTCTTTTTACAGAATGCCCATATGGCAGTACAGGCAGAAAGCAGCAGTAAGTGTCCGCAGGAGCCTGAAATTGCACCTGCGATCTGCTGATCGTGAGTGCAAAGCTTTACAGGCTAACTAATAATTGCACTTTTATTCTAGGTGTATATATAAAATAATATCTTTATACCTCCTCTGCTGCCAGTTCCAACAATGCCTCCTCTCTACTTCCTCCCAACTCACCTCTCACCCGGAACTTCCTTTTTAAAAACTGACATCACTTCCTGCTTGCATATTACCTCACTTCCTGTCTAAATGTCACTTCCTTCCTGCAACTGACATCACTTCCTCCTTGTTTGTGGTACCACTTCCTGTTTCTAACTTCATGTGTCTGACTGTATGATCATGCTTTTCTTTCTCTAAATTCCACCATGAATCATATTTTTATTCCACTGGATATAATTAGAAAAGATCTCCACCTTGACAGTATTGTCATAAAAGGGGGGAGTCCCGTCTATTTTCATTATGTGATTATTATAAAATAACACTGAAATGGTTTAAAAAAATAAGAACCACTAAATCCTATAATCATCCTTAAAAATTGCAGGTAAAAGCACAGAAAAATTAAGTATGTTCATTTTTTACTTGCCGTGTTTTTCTGTAAAATTATTATTATATAGGATTTATATAGCTCCAACAGTTTGCACAGCGCTGTACAACATGAGGGCAGGCAGTACATTAATAATACAATTCAATACAGGAGGAATCAGATCAGAGGGTCCTGCTCGTTAGAGCTTACAATCTAAGAGAGAGGGTCAAGTGATACAAAAGGTAATAACTGTGGGGGGATGGGCTGATGGAGAAAATAAAAGTACAGTTGTTAGGTGGGGGTAGAAAAAGCTTCTCCGAAGAGGAGGGTTTTCATGGATCGTCTAAAAGCAAACAGACTAGTAGATAGACTGATTAAGGTATGGAGTTCGATAGGAAAGGAGAGGCTTGGGAAAAGTCCTGGTGAAGAGCATGGGAAGAGGTGATGAGGGAGCTAGAGATCAAGAGGTCTTAGGAGGCATGAAGAGAACAAGTAGGTTTGTATTTTTAGACTAGCTTTTTTTTTTTTTTTTTTTTTTACAGGAAAATATTTTATTGAAATCTTTACAGTACAAGCGATGCATATACACAATTTGTCACATGAATAATATTATACAGAATGACATTGAAACCATCATTGTTGCTATCCATAGGATAGATGGGAGCAAAATCCTTATCTTGCATTTGAATATTAGTACATTAAGTGGATATTCCAACACAATTTCCCAGGGAGGTCATGTGGGAGGGGGCAAGAGTAGAAGAGAAGGGGAAAAAAAGGGGGGAGAAGGGGGAAAAAAAGGTGGGGAAAGGGGGGGGGACCATGTGCAAGTGGGTAATTTACACATCATAACAGGTCATCAACCCACAGGAAATCAGATCTCGTGATTCATTGTTGTGGTGGATTTGCAGCTATAACATCTTGAGCATCGTCCAAGAACTCTGCCCCCCAGCCATCTATCCAGCCTGACCATATTTTAATCGAACTTGGCAGGGCAGTTTTGGTTAATATACATGATGTTATATAGTGGTGATACTGAATTCATGGCCTTGCGCCATGAAGACCCAGTCGGCGGTGCAGCGTCTTTCCAATGAAGGAATATCTCTTTCCGGGCATAGAATGTGGCATAGCCTAGGAACAGTCCAGTATACTTGCCCCGAACACCGGTGTCAAAGATATTGAGCAGCATAAACCTAGGGTCAGATCCCATGTCCAGGGATGTGACACTGTTGAGGCTATCCACGACCCCCGCCCAATAGTTTACCAAGCATGGGCAGGACCAGACCATGTGAGGAAAGGAGGCAGCCCGCAGGTCACATCTAGGACAAGTCACTGGGGTCACTGGATTCATAAGTGTTAGTCGTTTGGGGGGGAAGTAGGCTCTGTGGAGGAACTTAACCTGTAGGAAACGGTCCTTGGCTGAGATCATGTTTGCCACAAAGGAGGATAGGCAAGCTTACCATTCCTCCTCTGTTAGATCAGGGATGTCCCCTCTCCATTTGGCTAGGGTCTTCTCCATTTTTTTTGTGGGCGCTATGGACAAATGAAGGTGCAGGGAGGACAGGGGTTTATCTATAACCTTGGCAGTGAGTAGCCCCTCCACGGAGTCCGACTAGAGCATAATGGAAGATGGGAATTGTTTACTGTATGCATGGCGCAGTTGGTAGTATCTAAATAGCATCCAGACTGGTAGCAGATATGCATCTCTGAGGTCAGGGAACGCTCGCAGTTTGCCGCCAGTAACTATATGTTTAAGGTTCACTATCCCCTTCTTTGCCCAAATCTGAGGGTCCGGGACTTTGTTCAGGTTTGGGAGGTTAGGATTACCCCAGAGAGGGAGGTGGGGGGAGTACTTCCCGGGGAGCTATTCCGTATTCCAACTCTGCGCCACACCGAAATTGTTGTACGCATAGGTTCTGTAAGGCCGGGGTGAGATCTCGGGCCTCTTAACACTAGATTGCTGAGGGAGGAGTACGATCCCATAATCGTCGCTTCAAGGGTTACCGTTGGGTTGTCTTTGGGCTGGGAGAACCACCATCTGACTGTTACCAGAACCGCCGCCCAGAAATACACCTGAAAGTGTAACTTTCAGGAACTCTTTCTCGCCAGCCATGCCAACATGCTACCCGTCTTTCCTCGTGCTCAAATATGCGTTGGGATTGATGTAGGAATTTGGTTTAAGTAGCGGATGTTCGGAATAGGAGGACATCCCGTAATGCAGCCTGGAAATGAGAATATACCCTGGGATCTCTGGTAGTGGAGTATTCTGACTCAAGTTCAGTCACCTTTGTCTCAGCCCTCTGTATATCCTCCCTCATGTCTTTTCGGATTTTACGGATATGTGTCTGCAGACTGCCCATAGAGAAGGCCTTGAACGCATCCCAGGATGTGGTCAAGGGTATAGAATGGTCAAGGTCCCGCCAGTATTGTATCATCTCAGATCGGTATGGTTCAGAGATCCTGGAGTCAGATAGCCAGAATCTGCATAATTTCCATAGACTCTCCCCGGCGTCGCGGACACGCTCAGCTTCAACGCCAAGGGAGCGTGATCCGATATTCCCCAGGGAAGGATGGAGATGTCTCGAACCCTAGGGAGGACAGACCCCCCCCCCCCCGCATAGGCCAGATCTATGTGGGAGAAAGTTTTGTATGAGGCTGGGTGGCATGTGTAGGCCCGCTGGTGAGGATAGCCCCACCTCCACACATCAGTCAAGTTGGAGGCATCCGCCCATGAGAGCAGGTCCGAAATCGGTCCCACCCGCCGGAGAGTCTGTCCAATCCAGGGCCCGGGAGCAAATTAAAATCACCCATTATCACCACATTATCCGTAGCAAATATAGCAATCTTGGATATTAGCTGGTTGAGTAACCTAGCTGGTTGAGTAACCTCATGGAGGCCGGGGGAGGTAGATAAAGACCCACCATCACCAGCTCCAGCCTGTCTATCACAGCATGTAGTATGACATATCTCCTGTCTGGGTCCAGCTCCAGTGCCAGCGATCTGAAGGGTAGGGACTTGTGAACTAAGATGCTAACCCCCCTGGAGTAATTGGTATAGGTGGAATGATACTGGTGATCCACCCAGGGCCTTCTAAGGCTTAAAAGTTTGCTGCCTGTTAGATGGGTCTCTTGTAGAATGCATATTTGGGGACGGTAGGTATTAAGGAACTGAAACACCAGTGATCTCTTCACAGAAAAATGTAAGGCCCCTAATGTTCCACGAGATTATATTGCACTCAGCCATATTCACTCTGTGGCGTTAGCTCAAGCTGGAATACAACTATGAGGCCCAGGAGCCGAACCCGGACCATCACACATATCAGGATATGACAACCCAAACATTCTATGTCGCATATTAAAACATAACCAAATAGTCCCAACCAACCCTCCCGCCTCCCACCCCGTCAACCCCGAGCCCAACTTTGGGGAGGCTTAGGATCCCAACTCGAACCAAAGGTAAACACGCCTGCAATGGGTATACGTGTGCAGAACGGTGTCACAGTCCAGCAGTTAGATGACACGCATCTAGTCCTTTGCCGGGGACTGGATCAAAAGATGTGGGTGCAGTTTCCCAGCAGGGCTGGGGGTACAAACTTAAACTATAACGATGCTTGCGCCTTAAAGCTCAGAGGCCTGGGCCTCAGGATGAGGGGGGGAGGAAGAAACAGGATACAGTCACGTAGGTATACATCCAGCAGTGAGACCTTAGGGGACAGTGCGGAGTATGATCTTCTGGTCTCCAGGGGTCGTGCAATAAGGAACATGGTGGCACGTGGAGACTGGCGTGACCCATGAGACAGAGCTAGGCCAGTTCATACAAAGAAGGCACGTTCATAAGGCAACAAAAGAAATCGGCCTGCTTGAGCCAAAAACCATGTTAGCTACTTATCTGCGCAGTAGAGTGTCGATCCACATGGAAGCCTCCTCTGGGGATGTGAAAAAACATATGGCTTCTCCGTCCTCCACCCTCAGTCTGGCTGGGAACAACATACTATACTTGATATGTTTTGAGCGGAGACTGGCTCTTACTGTCATATGATTTACGCTGTTTCTGGATTTCCAGACAATAATCCGGCGAAGATTGGAAGTTTGGCGCTTTCAAAGCGGAGTTCACCTTGAGCTCTAGCTTCTTTCATCACTGTATCTCTGTCTTGGAAGTGGAGCAGCTTTAAAATAAAAGTGCAGGGTGGTGCTCCATGGGGCCCCCTAGTGGAGGGTATACGATGGGCCCTCTCAACAGTGAAAAATGGGGAAGACGTGCTGAGGGGAGTAATTGTTGCAATAAGCAGTGGGGTCTGCACCCTCAGCCCCCTCAGGGAGCCCCAAGATACGCAGGTTATTTCTTCTGTTACGGTTTTCTGCGTCTTCTGTGCGGGATTCTAGCACCTTAACCCTGGTTTTAAGTGTATGGAGGTCTGCCCCATGATCACGTACCATATTTTCGGTCTGAGAGACCCTTTGTTCCACCTCAGTCATTTGGCCACTTGTGTCCTTCCTTATAAACTCCACATTGGTCTGTATGTGGTTGATTTCATCAGTGAGGGTGGTTATGGCCTGCATGACCGCTTTGAAATCGGCCGCAGTAGCAGGCAGCCGTTCGGGGTCCTCGGCCTGGTTCTCCATACGGGCAGGATTTTTAGGCGAAACCGCGGCTGCGGCCTTGTCCACGATGTCCAGTTTTGCAGCCTTTTTCCGGGATTTCGGCTGGAAGGGTAGTTTTTGTGGGTCTGCACCCTATAAATGCAGGATTGCAGTGCCAGTCTCAGGGAGCTCAGACAAATACGTCTGCTCCCAGTGCCATTCCAGACACACCCCCATTTTGAGACTAGCTTAGTGATGTAGCTGGGGGCAGAGCTGTGGATGGTTTTGTAAGTTGTTAATATTTTGAATTTAATTTGTTGGGTGAGTGGAAGCCAATGGAGGGATTGGTAGAGAGGAGTACCAGACATTGAATGGTTGGTAAGGCGAATGAGTCTGGCAGCAGCATTCATAATGGATTTATTTTTTACTCCCTTGCATTGTGTGTTTTTGTGTCTGTAAGACTCTTATTTATTCCACTGTAATATTGTGAGTATAAGGAATATAGCATACATGTGTGGGTCTGAATTTTCCTTGCTTATACCGCAAAGTAACCTTTGCTAGATAAACACCCGGTGAGTGATTCCTTCCTGTGGTTGGCTGCACTCCCTTCATCTATGGAGAGTAGATTCTGCCCAGTGACTGTGACCCCGTCCTGTGATTGGTTGGTGTTGAGGGAGTGCAGCCAATGTCAGTGGAGGAGGTTTGAAGCGGGAACTCTTGAGGTGATGTCTGTGAGGTGTCAGGCTCTCCTATTCTTGAAATCTCCATGTTGTTTGGTGACAGAAGTGACGGTGGAATGGGTTCTGTTTTCTGTCAAAGGAAATGTGGTAAAGGTAAAATAATATCAGTCACATTTTTATATACCTCTATATGTATATGTAGTGTCTGCTGGAGATAAAAGACATCACATTGACTATGGAGGAAGAGGATGGACATGACGGAGAGGGGGGGGGGGGGGTTACTGGGTGTAAATATAAAATTATATCTTATTATCTCTTCTGCTGCCAGTTCCAGCAATGTCTCCTCTCTACGTCCTCACAACGTGGAACTTCCTGTCGGCATTTGACATCACTTCCTGTCTTCCACTCAGTAGCAAAACCTCCAATAATGTGTATCTACAATGCTGCTGAGTGAAAACGAATCCCCTCCTGGTATTCTCTATACATTGTAAGTAGACAGGGGCTCTATATGTGACTGTACTGAGGTGGAGCCAGCTTGGCTACATGTAAAGCCCCATACACACGGTCGGATTTTCCGATGGATTCTGTCCTATCGGACAATGTTGTCGGAAATTCCGACCGTGTGTAGGCACCATCGGACATTTTCCATCGGATTGTCCGACGGACAAAGTTGTATCTCCTGCTCTAAAGATTTTCCGACAACAAAGTCCGATCACACCAATTCCGATCGTGTGTAGCGAATTCCGATGGACAAAGTGCCACGCATGCTCAGATCACATTACAAGACCAAAGCTATTGGCTACTAGCCTCTACGTAGTCCCGTCGTAGGCAACAAACGTCACCACGTTCAGAATGATCGGACAACTTTGTCCGACCGTGTGTATGCAACACCAGTGTCGGACTAAATCCGTTGGACCAAATCCGAAGCTTTTCCGACCGTGTGTATGGGGCTTAAGACTTTCTCTAATATCATCAATGTACTGCTCCACTTTATATCAATGGGGTTTCATGGAGGGAAGATAAGCTCTTTTGGGACCGGTACCTGCCCATTTTGTGGACCAACACATAAGCACCAGAGCTACACACGATACTGATATTGATTATGGCGCCGGATGAGATTCCAGTTTGTGGAGCAGTTGAAGTAAATGGCCAGATTTGGCCATGTTCGCCTGTCCAAATCTCTTGAAGCAGCTGCAGCAGGAAGTAATTAATTTGGTGGCAGTGGTATTACTGCCACTAAATAACAACTCTCTGGTGTCTGGGCCGCAAGCATCTTTGGTTGCTAGGCCACAGGCAGCTGACAGCATCCTAGCAACCAAGGCTCCTGGCTTGTTTCAAATTGGGACCGGTGCCTAGACATCTTTAAGACTAGCACATAATTATCAGAGCTATGCATGATATTGATTCTTTGATATCTTCATTAGGGCTTAGAATGAGATTCCAGTTTGTTTGTAGACCGGTTGAATTAAATGGCCCGATTTGGCCATGTTTGTCTGTCCAAACCTCTTGCAGCTGATGCAGCAAAAAGTCACTTATTTGTGATACTGCATCCAAGGCAATTTGGCCATGTTCGTCTGTCCAAATCTCTTGCAGCTGATGCAGCAAGAAGTCACTTATTTGGGGGGCAGTTTTACTACTGCCACTAAATGGCAGCTCCCTGGTGCTTGGGCCTCAAGCATCTTTGGTTGCTAGGGTGCTGGCAGCTGACAGCATCCTAGCAACTAAGGATCCTGCTTGTCTACTGGCTTTTTTCAAATTGTAAACAAGCCAACGGGTATCCTGGGTGATTTTATTGACCATACGTGGGTAATACCATATTTAGTCAATAACGTCAGGTGGGGCTGTCAGAATATACTGATTTGCAGCTCCCGCATTTCATTGCTTGAGTATTGCTGCCATTGCTTGATTTTTGCCCATGTGTTAACACAATTGTCACAAGTAATGTCACAACTATTTTTTTGCACCATGTATTGTCATTATTGTTAATGTATACCAGTCAAAGACCAAACCCTGACTTATCGACCAATACTGACCAAGATATATGAGCACAAAATGCTAGAAAAAAAATCCACTAAAATCCAATCCTGTTTTATTCATGCAAAGACTAAACATGTATACATAGTTACATAGTAAGGTTGAATAAAGACACCAGTCCAACCTGAGTGAGTGTAGGTACGTGTCTACAATTGTCCCTATCCCTGTACTATGTGTCTCATTAAGATGCTCCTCTATTATATATAATTTATTTAAGGTACCCATATATCGCCGTCAATTTATGCAGCCTTCTACGCATACATCGCACATTCACATCGGTCCCTACCCTCAAGGAGCCTACAATCCAAGGTCCCCAACTCACATTCATATACTAGGGCCAATTTTTTGGACAGAAGCCAATTAACCTACCAGCATATCTTTGTAGTGTGGTAGGAAACCGGAGTACCAGGAGGAAACCCACGCAGGCACAGGGAGAACATGCAGACTCCAGGCAGGTAGTATCGTGGTCGGGATTCGAACCAGCAACCCTTTTTACTGCTAGGCGAGAGTGCTACCCACTACACCACTGTGCCATCATATGATGGTAGTTTTAAAGCACACCAGGCTTATGAATGCCTAATTCAACATTGAATGTCTCTGGTGTGTAAGAAGTAGCTTTTGCTCTGTGAAAGATTTTCCACACTCTGTATATCATCAACGACGATCACCCGTATGAGTTCTCTGGTGTCTAATAAAGTCTCCTTTCTGAGAAAAGCATTTCCCGCACTCCGTACATGTATGAGGACGCTCACCCGTGTGAATTCTCTGGTGTCTAACAAGGTTATCTCTATTAGTGAAGGATTTCCCACAGTCTGAACATGAATAAGGGTGCTCACCCGTGTGAATCCTCTGGTGTTTAACAAAGCTTACTTTCTGAGAAAAACTTTTCCCGCACTCCGTACACGAATAAGGACGCTCACCAGTGTGAATTCTCAGGTGTCCAACAAGGTGATCTTTCATAGTGAAGGATTTTCCGCAGTCTGAACATGAATAGGGACGCTCACCCGTGTGAATTCTCTGGTGTCTAACAAGGTTATCTCTATTAGTGAAGGATTTCCCGCAGTCTGAACATGAATAAGGGTGCTCACCCGTGTGAATCCTCTGGTGTTTAACAAAGCTTACTTTCTGAGAAAAACATTTCCCGCACTCTGTACATGAATAAGGACGCTCACCAGTGTGAATTCTCTGGTGTCCAACAAGGTGATCTTTCATAGTGAAGGATTTTCCGCACTCTGAACATGAATAGGGACGCTCACCTGTGTGAATTCTCTGGTGTCTAACAAGGTTATTTCTATTAGTGAAGCATTTCCCACAGTCTGAACATGAATAAGGGTGCTCACCCGTGTGAATCCTCTGGTGTCCAACAAAGCTTACTTTCTGAGAAAAACATTTCCCGCACTCTGTACATGAATAAGGACGCTCACCCGTGTGAATTCTCTGGTGTCCAACAAGGTTATCTCTAATAGTGAACGATTTCCCGCAGTCTGAACATGAATAAGGGTGCTCACCCGTATGAATCCTCTGGTGTTTAACAAGGTCTCCTTTTTGGGTAAAACATTTCCCACACTCCGTACATGAATAAGGACGCTCACCAGTGTGAATTCTCAGGTGTCCAACAAGGTGATCTTTCTTAGTGAAGGATTTTCCACACTCTGGACATGAATAGGGACGCTCGCCCGTGTGAATTCTCTGGTGTCTAACAAGCTGATCTTTATTAGTAAAGGCTTTTCCGCAGTCTGAACATAAATAAGGACGCTCACCCGTGTGAATTCTCTGGTGTTTAACAAGGTCTCCTTTTTGAGTAAAACATTTCTCACACTCCGTACATGAATAAGGACGCTCACCTGTGTGACTTCTGTGGTGTACAAGAAGCTGTCCTTTTTCAGTGAAACATCTCCCGCACTCTGAGCATGAATAAAGATGTTCACTTATGTGAATTCTCTGGTGTTTGAAAAGGTTTTTGTTTTCAGTGAAAGATTTCCCACACTCTAAACATGAGAATAGATTGTCACCTCGCTGATCTCCTTCATGGGGTGAGGAAGTTTCCTCGGGATTAGAAGGATCTGTTGATGGATCTGCAGTGTGAGATCTTACATGGATATTTCCAATCATAGTATGTGATTGATGAGAAGATTCCCCCTGATCAGAGGGATCCATTGATGTCTCCGGACAGGAAGGTCTGTGATGTATATTTTGTGTATTTGGATTTCCTCCTGGAGGATCCGGTGTGATGACATTATCTTCTGACTTACAATCAGCAGATAATAGAAGACGTCTCTCCGAGGAATTCCTGACATCACATCCATCTGTTGGAAATACATTTTTACATTAATGTAAAAAAAAAGAGTCATGTATTTTGGTCTAGCAGTCAACAGTTGCATAGTTCTTATATGAATAAGGGTATAATTACAATACAAAATATTAAAACATATCAGATTAAGCATACAAAACAACTATGGCACACTGGGTAAAATAGTTTTGTGCATCTTTACCTACATCATTTTGTGGAAACATGACGTTATATTGAGGAATGGAGATGGACCTTTCATATGGTGTACAGTATCTCCTCCTCATTTGTTGGGAACATGACGTTATATTGAGGAATGGAGATGGACCTTTCATATGGTGTACAGTATCTCCTCCTCATTGGTTGGGGACATGACGTTATATTGAGGAATTCTTCCATAGCATCACTTACCTGTGTTGATAGGTAGAGAAATTTCATCCCGTTCACTTCTTATAATCATACCAACCTCCTCCGTGAATGGCTGATCACCCCCCACATATGTCTCTACTTCTTCCTCTTTAACATCAGCTTTAATAGTTAATAGTTCTTCACCCTAAACCCCAAAATAATAGACAACATCTATTAAAGGTGTATTTAAGGCAGATAAAAGAGACAAATGAATATGCAGCTCTGCATTCATCAATCCATCATTAAGACCAGTAGGTGTCACTGATCTACAGCAGAGAAAAATGAGGTCTCCTGTCGATTTCCTGTGAGCCCAGGAGAGCAGGGACCCAACCGCTGAAGGCTCGTCATCATGCCAGCCTGGACTCACAGGATCTAAGAACACAACCATGTCATTCAACACATGCCCATCATTAAGAGGAACACAATAGGGCAAAGGACCCATGATGTCGCATGACCAGGCCAAAAACCCCACCAAAGATGAGTGTGAATATTGATATTTAAAAAAAAATAAAAATAATTGAAAGGTGCTCCAAGGGGAAACTGGAAATGGGAAGGGAAGGGAGTAGAGGCAACATTTTAGATGTAGAAGTAAGCATTAATATATGAGAGTACATAGAAGAATGTAATTTCAAAAAATTCAGAATCACTTCTGTGTTCCATTTACCTGATGATGGTGAGGGATGGTGTGATCTTCCTGTGTGGAATCCGGGGAATACAGAGGACGGGGACATCTCTGTGGTGGGTTTGAGTCACCAAAAGTCTCCATCATAATGATCTTAAAGGGATCTTTGGGTCCTTCTAAAAACATCTCCATCTCACCAACCTCATCATCCTCCTCTTTTATCTCTTCTTTAACAGCATTGTTCCAATCCAAACCATCTGTAGGAAACACACTAACTGAATACATTGTTTCTATGTGTTTATCAGATGATGGGGGATCTAGGTGGACCCTCCGTACTGCTCTCTCCTTTACAATAAAGTCTCCTCTTACCCGGTGATGTGAGGGGCGGCTGATTCTCCATCATGACGTCCTTGTAGAGATCCTTGTGTTCCTCTAAATACTCCCACTCCTCCATGGAGAAATAGACAGTGACATCCTGACACCTTATAGGAACCTGACACACACAATGATACAGTCACCATCCAGACACATCCCTTGTCTGTTACTGGATAATGTCCCAGAATTCCCGGCACCGCTCACCTCTCCTGTCAGCATCTCAATGATCTTGTTGGCAACTTCCACAATCTTCTTGTCCTTGTTTCTCTTGGGTTGCAGTAAATGCAGTGAAGGCACTATGAAGGTTAGATGGTCACCAGACTTCACCGGAGGAAAACTCTGAATTGAAAGCGCAACAATCATGTCATGTGACCTCCCAGAATCCTTCTCACCTCTCCAGTCAGGTCTGTGTTTTTTTTAATAGATATAAGTGATGTCATGTGACCCCCCCCCCAGAATCCTCCTCACCTCTCCGGTCAGCAGGTAGATGATCTCCAGGGTGAGGTTCAATATCCTCTTAGTCGTGTGACTCGTGTCCTCCTCCATCCTCATTGATGACTTCATGTGATCCATACAAGACTCTGATCTCTGTAGACAGATATTATAGTGGCCTCACTAATCATTAAAACTCACAGACAAGTAAAGATTAATCTTAAAGGCTAAGTGCACCTTTGGAGCATGTTACATATCAAACCCGTGTTTAGGGTGTAACATGTAGCATGCTCCAAGCTTCCCCTTTCTGTGAGAGAGGGTGAAAGTTCCCTTCACCGCACCCTCTGTCACATTTCAAAATTGGCGCGGCTGTAAACTGTGAAGCTGCTGCTGAGCACCTCCTTATTTCATTGACACTTACTTAAGCTCCTTTTACAGTAAGCTTGTATGGCGGTACGGGCAGAAGGCAGCAGTAAGGCCCCTTTCACACTGGGGCGGTTTTCAGGCGGTACAGCGCTAAAAATAGGGCCTGTACACCGCCAGAAAAAAACGGCCCCATTCACTCCAGTGTGAAAGCCGGCGGGCTTTCCCACTGGAGCGGTGCACTAGCAGGACGGTAAAAAAAGTCCTGCTAGCAGCATCTTTGGAGCGGTGTATTCACCGCTCCTATACCGCTCCTACCCATTGATTTCAATGGGACACCGCGGTAATACCGCGGCCGTATCGGCGCTTTGCGGGCGTTTTAACCCTTTTTCGGCCGCTCGCGGGGGGTAAAACCGCACCGCGAGCGGCCGAATCCCGTGGCTAAAACGACAGTAAAGCAGCGCTAAATATAGCGCTGCTTTACCATCACTGCGGCTCCCGCCCCAGTGTGAAAGGGGCCTAAGTGTATGCAGGAGCCTGAAATTGCACCTGCGATCTGCTGATTGTGAGTGCAAAGCTTTGCAGGCTAAATAATAAATGCACTTTTTTTCTGGGTGTAAATATAAAATAATATCTTCTTACCTTCTCTGCTGCCAGTTCTAGCAATGTCTCCTCTCTACTTCCTCCCGTCCCACCTCTCACCCGAAACTTCCTTTTTACAACCTGACATCACTTCCTGTCTGTATATTACCTCACTTCCTTTCTAAATGTCACTTCTTTCCTGCAACTGACATAATTTCCTCCTTATTTATGGGAAAACATTGTGTTTCTGACTTCTCATGTCTGTATGATCATGCATTTCTCTTTCTGCATTCCACCATTAATCTTCTTTTTTTCCCCCACTCAATATAATTAGAGAAGCATAGCTCCCAACAGTCCCTGATTTGGGGGGACTGTCCCTGATTTGGAACAAAGTCCCTCTGTCTTCTTCATTTGTCCTTCATTTTGGTCCGATCTATATAGTTGTATATAAAATGCACTACTTATCTATAAAAAAAGTGTTTCCCAGTGCTAAACCTTTCATCTAAATTTCGAAATTGCTGCATTTGTAAATTCCAAATCGAAATTTAAAATCGAAAGGAATAGTAGTGATAAAAAAGCACTTGTGGTTTTAACCAATCATTTTTTTTCCCGTACAATTCACCTTTAAGGGGGGCGTGTCTTATGCCTACATACTTTTGCTAATAGGTGTCCCTCATTGTCATCTCAGAAAGTTGGGAGGTATCGAAAATATCTCCACCTAGACAGTAATGTCATTAACCACTTTCAGACCGGACCAATTTGCAGCCAAAGGACCAGGCCCCTTTTTGCGATTCGGCACTGCGTCGCTTTAACTGACAATTGCGCGGTCGTGGGACATGGCTCCCAAACAAAATTGACGTCCTTTTTTCCCCACAAATAGAGCTTTCTTTTGGTGGTATTTGATCGCCCCTGCGGTTTTTATTTTTTGCGCTATAAACAAAAAAGAGCAACAATTTTGAAAAAAAAACGCATTACTTTTTATTTTTTGCTATAATAAATATCCCCCAAAAATATATAAAAAAACATATTTTTTCCTCAGTTTAGGCCGATACGTATTCTTCTAAATATTTTTGGTAAAAAAAATCGCAATAAGCGATTATTGATTGGTTTGCGCAGAAGTTATAGCGTTTACAAGATGGGGGATAGTTTGATAGCATTTTTATTAATAATTTTTTTTTCTTAGTAATGGCGGCGATCAGCGATTTTTATTGTGACTGCGACATTATGGCGGACACATCGGACATTTTTGACACATTTTTGGGACCATTGTCATTTATACAGCAATCAATGCTATTTAAATGCATTGATTCCTGTATAAATGACACTGGCAGTGAAGGGGTTAACCAGGGGGTGGCAGTGTAGGGGTTAAGTATGCCTAGGGGTGTGTTTCTTACTGTGGGGGGGGTGGCTGTCAGCTAGTGAATGCTGATCTCTGCTCCAATCGCAGGGAGCAGAGATCGGCGTCACTAGTTGCTAGGCAGAACGGGGAGATGCTGTTTATTTCTGCATTTCCCCGTTCAGCCTTCCCCTGAGATGATCGCGGGTGTCCCCGCGGCGATCGAGTCCACGGGACCCGCGACCGGCCTCACAGGGGTCCCGACCGGCACGGACGGCATTAAGGAGGGACTTATATATACGCCCTCCTGCCTGTCCGTGCCATTCTGCCGACGTATATCGTCGTGCGCTGGTCGGGAACCAGTTAAAGGTGGAGTCCCATTTATTTTCAGTATGTGATTATTATAAGATAACACTGCAATGGTTTAACAAAATAAGAACCACCAGGTCCTGTAACCATCCAAAAAATGTGTAGGTAAAAAGCACAGGAAAATTAAGTATGTTAATTCCTTATGTGTTGTGTTTTTCCATAAAATTATTATTATACAGTATTTATATAGCGCCAACAGTTTGTGCAGCACTTTACAACATGAGGGCAGACGGTACAGTTACATTACAATTCAATACAGGAGGAATCAGAGGGCCCTGCTCGTTAGAGCTTACAATCCAGGAGGGAGGCTCAAGTGATACAAAATGTGGGAGATGATCTGATGGAGAAAATAAAAGTATAGTTGTTAGGTGGGGCTGGATAGGCTTCTCTGAAAAGGAGGCTCGTGAGACTTCCTGGAGGCGAGCATGGGAGGAGGTGATGAGGGAGCTAGAGAGCAGGAGGTCTTCGGAGGAACGAAGAGAACGATTAGGTTGGTATATTGAGACCAGGTTAGTGATGTAGCTGGGGACAGAGTTGTGGATGGCTTTGTAAGTTATTGTTAATATTTAAAATTTTATTGGTTGAGTGAGCGGATGCCAGTGGAGGGATTGGCAGAGAGGAGTAGCAGACACAGAACGGTTGGTAAGGTGGATGAGCCTGGCAGCAGCATTCATGATGGACTAAAGGGGTGATAGCCTATGTAAAGGTAATTTGAGGATTTTTTTTCCTCCCTTGCATTGTGTGTTTATGTGTGTGTAGGGCTCTCATTTGTTCCAATGTAATTAAGGTGTATCCTGTGAGTAGAAGGAATACGGCATACATGTGTGGTGTATACACAAATAGGCTCAGACTCTATTATACCACACCCAGTATTCACTGTACTGTAACTTAAACGCTCCCACTTCTGGCCGCAGGTCTTCTTCTCCCTTGGGTGTCCTTACTTGAATGAAAGTAATATACATTCACCGGCCACTTTTTTTAGGTACACTTGTTCAATTGCTTGGTAACACAAATTGCTAATCAGCCAATCACATTGCAGCAACTCAATGCATTTAGGCATCTAGACATGGTGAAGATGGCTTGCTGAAGTTCAAACCGAGCATCACAATGGGGAAGAAATGGGATTTAAAGTGGTTGTAAACCCTTACAAACCACTTTGACCTACAGGTGAGCCTAGATTAAGGCTTACTTGTAGGTCCAAGAAATATCTCCTAAACCTACACGGTTTAGGAGATATTTGCTAAAAGACAGGCACCGCTGTCTACGGCGCATGCGCCCTAGACAGCGGAGCGCAGGCGCACTGAGCATGCCTTAGATAGCGGCGATATGCCGCTCGTGGCGGATCCTGTGCACATGCGCGGGAGTGACATCATTGCGGCTCTGGCGAATCACAACGCTGGAGCAGCGAGACCCGGATGTCACTCCGGGATACATGGCAACAGTGAAGATGAAGACGGAGGACCGCTTCGGGGGCTTCGTTCTTAGGTAAGTTATTCATAATAAGCTAGTATGCTATGCATACTAGCTTATTATGCCTTTGCCTTGCAGGGTGCATTTTTTTTTTTTTAATTGCCCCTTTACTTCCTCTTTAAATGACTTTGAACATTACATGGTTGATGGTGCCAGACATCTGAGTATTTCAAAACTGCTCATCTACTGGGATTTTAATGCAGAACCATCTCTCGGGTTTACAGAGAATGGTCCAAAAAAGAGAAAATATCCAGTGAGCAGCAGTTGTGTGGACGAAAATGCCTTGTTGAGGTCAGAGGAGAATGGGGCAGACTGGTTACAGATGATAGAAAGGCAACAGTAACTCAAATAACCACAACCAAATTATGCAGAATACCATCTCTGAATGCACGACAAATCGAACCTTGAAGCAGATGGGCTCCAGCAGCAGAAGACCACACCGGGTGCCACTCCTGTCAACTAAGAACAGGAAACGGAGGTTACAATTGGCACAGGCTCACCAAAATTGGACAATAGAAGATTGGAAAAACGTTGCCTGGTCTGATGGTAGGTTCAGAATTTGGCATAAACAACATGAAAGCATGGATCCATCCTGCCTTGTATCAACGGTTCAGGCTGGTGGAGTAATGGTGTGGGGGATATTTTCTTGGCTCACTTTGGGACCCTTAGTACCAACTGAGCATCGTTTAAATAGTTGCTGACCATGTCCATCCCTTTATGACTACAGTGGACCCATCTTCTGATGGCAACTTCCAGTGTAAAACCCCTCCGCTACCTTAACCACTTCACGCAAATCGCCGTACCCGTACGCCGGTACTTTGACGCTAAATACTGGGGTTATGGCAGCGGCTAGCTGCCATAACCCCCGCTATTTTCAGAAACGGCACGTGGACCACTTTTAGGATAAAAGTGGTCTCTGCGGCAGATTTGCCGCGAGATCACTTTTACCGGAAGCGGGAGAAGTGCACACCCCCCTCCAGCAACGCTTCGGTCATCTCCGCCACTTACCGGACCCACCGGTAGCATCGGAGACAATCGTGTCCTCTCCCGTGGATGCCTGGCTGCCGACTGAGGGGAAGATGCCCCCTGCTCGGCTTGACATGGCATAAGAGGGCGGAAGCGACGTCAAAATGTCACTTTCGCCCATAGCTTTTAAAGGAGACTTTTTATTTTTTTTGTTATTGCATTTTAGTGTAAATATAAGATCTGAGGTCTAAATAAAAAATAAAAGGTAAAATAAATAAGAAATTTTTTTTTTCTAAACACGCCCTGTCCTGACGAGCTCGCGTGCAGAAGAGAACGCATACGCGAGTAGCGCCCGCATATAAAAACGGTGTTCAAACCACAAATGTGAGGTATCACCGTGATCGTTGAGAGCGAGAGCAATAATTCTAGCTCTAGACCTTCACTGTAACTCAAAACTAGTAACCTGTAGAATTTTTTAAGCATGGCCTATGGAGATTTTTAAGGGTAAAAGTTTGTCGCCATTCCACGAGCAAGCGCAATTTTGAAGCGTGACATGTTGGGTATCAATTTACTCGGCGTAACATTATCTTTCACAATATAAAAAAAGAAAATGGGCTAACTTTACGGTTGTCTTGTTTTTTAATTCATAAATGTGTATTTTTTCAAAACAAAATGCGCTTGTAAGACCGTTGCACAAATACGGCGTGACAGAAAGTATTGCAACGACCGCCATTTTATTCTCTAGGGTGTTAGAACCCCAAAACATTATTTATGGTCGGAGCCCTCGGTCCATAACGATGTGAAGGAGCAAAACATAAACACGCCACAAGACAGACAACAAACTAGACCTGAAGTGTGCCCTGGTCTACCGTAAGGTAAGCCCTGGTGAGCTGGGCCGTGAGGCCCTTTCTGCTAGGAGAGTAGTTAAGAAAAGGGCGCTTACCTGAGAAGTAATGGCTGTTTCTGTAGAGAACCATATCAGAGTGTTCTGAGAAAGGGAATGGGTGGGCGGGTACGGCGCGCTAGAACCGACACCAGCCTCGTGGAGAGGTCTGGTATTTATACCCTCCGGGCTCCTCCCATAATTGCAGGCCACCATGCTGGCCTTCCTATTTATGGTCGGAGCCCTCGGTCCATAACGATGTGAAGGAGCAAAACATAAACACGCCACAAGACAGACAACAAACTAGACCTGAAGTGTGCCCTGGTCTACCGTAAGGTAAGCCCTGGTGAGCTGGGCCGTGAGGCCCTTTCTGCTAGGAGAGTAGTTAAGAAAAGGGCGCAAAAGACTTGTTTTTAGGGAGGTAATGGTTTATTTGTTTGGTAGCGGCAAATGCTACAAGGCAAGGTTACTGAAGGCCCGGGACATTTCGGTCTGGGGATCGGGAATGTAACGGGCAAAACAGGTGGACTTCCATCGTCCCATCCTCCTGATCACGTGATCGGGGACTCCATTGCGGGAGGCCGCGGAGGCTGCTCCGATGCGAAAGGAGTGACCTGAGAATTTCGCTGGGTCAAGACCTAAGTTGCGGAGGAGAATCCTGACGTGCGTGACAAATTGATTGCTACTAAGGGGTCTGACCGGAAATGGTAGCAACGGGCTGTCAGGTGAGGGATCAGGTAGGTGTGCTAGTAGCTGATCTAGAACTGCCACGGGGCACCAGGCGTTGAGAGTTTCGAACAGTTTGATATCGATGCCTGGGCCAGTCTGCTGCGTTTTGGATGCCTCGAGGTGCAGGATGAAAAAGGTCTGATGGCGTACGAGGTGCCGCCTGCGTAGCGTCTTGCAGCTAGGGCCAGTAACTGAAAACTCGCTGGGCCGTAAGAAGCCGTAGAAGGCCAGGTACATGGCAGCCTGGATGACCAGGCTGGGAAAAAGGCCAAAAGGGGAATGCGAGAGCATGATCGATAAATCCCGGAAAATGGCACCGGTTACTGGGAGGCGTTTGGCATTGACCTGCGGCTGTTTTTTTGAGGATGCCGCGCAGGATTGCCTTGACTGCGTGGGAAGCGAACAAAGATGGTTTAGAAGGGTCTTGTAAGGAAATGAAGTGCTGGATACCGGCTAGATAAAGTTTGATGGTATTGTGTGATAACGCCAGCCGAGTGTAGCAGTGGGAAATGAAGGCTAGGATATGGTGGAGGTCCCCTGGTGACCCCCCGTGGCATGTGTCCAGAAACTGTAGGTACGTCCTCCAAGCAGCTTGGTAGGCTTTCAGCGTGTTGTGTGACAATGAGAGGTTTATGAGACTGGTGGCGCCGTGAAGGTGGTGACTCAGACTGGGGTTAGTTGAGACCAGTGAGGGATAGCGGACATGGTCGGATCGGGTCCGGATTGTTGTAATGCATGATGTGGGGGTGGCGGGGGCGACAGCTGGTGGAGTGGGGGTAACTTGCTGGAGCTCCAAGGTCCCCACTCTGGCCTGGACGTCAGAGATGGTAGTTGATAGGGAGGAGACCAGCGTGTGTAGCTGGGACACTGCCGAGGCAATTGATTGTAGTGATGCCTGCGTGTCTGGTGGGTTTGGTGGGGATGGGCTTGGGAACAGTAGCCTGAACAGTTCAGCTTTCCTGGCCGTGATGGGGTAGGGGATGTTCCTGCGCCTCAGCTCGGCTGAGAGTCTGGGGATGGTCCAAGCTCTGAAGGCTTGTGCGAAGTTGTCTGCCGGGCCCGCTTCGGGAGGTGATGGGGCGGGGTTGAGATTGTCGCTGCCGGCCAGAGACATGGCGTCTGCTAGAATAAAAGAGGGGGGGGGGGGGGGGGGGGATGCATGTTTCTCTCGTTTACTTTTTTTTTTTTTTTTTTTTTTTTGTGTTTTAAGTTTTGAAGGGCAGGAGAGGATGTATCTGTGTTTGTGGATTGCGGAAATATGAAGGGGGGAGGGGGGGGCAGGGCGGGATGCCTGTGTGACGGGCATTGGGGACAAACGGTTTGCGTGCGTGCGCTGAGTGGGATGTTCCATGGGCCTATATGTAAACTCGGAGGATGCGTGACGCCCGAGGTAAGCCAGGAGGTGACTGGCCGGGTGGCTGATGCTCGGGTGTCCGTCTGTGCTCGGCACGGACTGGTTAACCAGAGCCCCCCCAGGGCGGCACTGGGGGGAGTGGCTACTGATTGGTTTGCTAAGTAGGAATGTTTCGATCTGTAGTAATTTGACGTGGGTTCGGTCAGCTAATACTTGCACTGCCAGCAAGTCATGAGATTAGGTGACCTTGTCTGCGTAGTGAAGGCTTGTGCTTCGAAAAATAGAGTGATATGCATAGAAGTATGTGACAGTTACTAACGCCTGGAAATTTTTATCAAAACTATGGTGTTCTGCGTGGATGGGAAGGGGAGATGTGTGAACGAAGCAGGATACCGTTCGACGGTATGGTGAGAATCGGGGATGCGCGTGAGCGCTGGGTGAGTTTGTTTCATTGGCCTGTGGAACTCAAAGAATGCGTGACAACCGAGGTAAGCCAGGAGGTGACTGGCCAGGTAACCGATGCTCGGGTGTCCGTCTGTGCTCGGCACGGACTGGTTAACCAGAGCCCCCCCAGGGCGGCACTGGGGGGAGTGGCTACTGATTGGTTTGCTAAGTAGGAATGTTTCGATCTGTAGCAATATGACGTAGGTTCGGTCAGCTAATACTTGCACTGCCAGCAAGTCATGAGATTAGGTGACC
Source organism: Lithobates sylvaticus (assembly GCA_028564925.1). NCBI lineage: Eukaryota > Metazoa > Chordata > Amphibia > Anura > Ranidae > Lithobates > Lithobates sylvaticus. The sequence goes on from CM053028.1 coordinate 606,581,195, forward strand.
TTGTCTGCGTAGTGAAGGCTTGTGCTTCGAAAATAGTGTGACATGCATAGAAGTATGTGACAGTTACTAACGCCTGGTGCTGAGCCGAATAAGTATGTGTGACAGGGATATGTAGTGAAAAGGTGTGTGAAGAGAATGGAAAAACTGAAACAACGACAACCTACGCACCTGCTTGCTGCCCTAGTGATAGAGTCTCTGTTGGGGTCAAGCCTGGGAGACCTGGTGCCTATGGTGGGGTGACATGAAATTATTTGTGAGAGATGGGTTGCAAGAGCTGATTCGGGGCCGTAGTTGACCCCCTGGTGAAGAGATGCAAGCCCTCGAAATTACCTGGAAAGAGAAAGGGGTGGTCCGATCCTGTTGTATAGGAGACCAAGGGACGGCTTACTGACCTAAGGGAAAGGTGAAAAGGGATAGAGAAAGGCGTGAGTAGCTGAAGTTTGCTACTGGGGAAGTTGTGGCAGCGAGGCCAATGGAGATCGAGCTGCAACGATTGCAGAGGTATGTAGGAGGTGGATGTGGGAGCCGTGACACAAACCTGCGGTGAAGCAAGATGTGCGGGGGGGCGGCTGTGCCTCACATTGGCTGGGTTGCCGTGGAAGGCAAGGAGTGGACTGTCTTGCTGAGGTTTGCAAGGTGTGGGGGCCCATTTACACGAACTTGCGGTGGTTGCAAGAAGTGCGTGGGGAGTGCAGTGACATGCTCTGGTGGGTGTGTGTGTTTTTTTTTTTTTTTTTTTTGGGGGGGGGGGGGGGGGGGGGGGGTGGTGGTGGACGTGTGAGTGAGGGGATGCTTGCACTGGGTAGCGGGCGTAACAACCAGTGGAAGTGGGGTGAATTGTAGGGTAGAAAACAAACAAACAATAGCATGGTAGTTGAAATGACTCAGTGGAAAAACAGGGGTTTCGACGTAGCGACGAAAAAGCATAAATCCTACCTGCGACGCTGAAGCGGAACGAACTGGGGTGCGATCGGGAATCGAATCCGTAATCTGGAACGAGGAGCGTCGGACAACTCAGGAACGTGTACTGAGTTGCTTGTCGGCCTGGTGACGTGTAATACGGCGCGCTAGAACCGACACCAGCCTCGTGGAGAGGTCTGGTATTTATACCCTCCGGGCTCCTCCCATAATTGCAGGCCACCATGCTGGCCTTCCTATATATATTTTTTTTGTCATTTTTTTGTAATTTTCTAGAAAAAATAAAATGATTTTAACTTGTAAACAAGTGTAAAAAGAGGCTCAGTGGTTAACCGCTTGCCGACCGGCGCACGACGATGTACGTTGACAGAATGGCACGGACAGGCATAAGGGCGTACAGGCACGTCCCCTTTAAGATGCCGCCGTGCCATCGGGTGCGCGCTGCTTGATGGACCCCCGTGAGGCCGGTCGATCGCCGCGGGGAGACCCATGATCGTCTCACGGGAAGGCTGAACGGGGAGATGCGGAAATAAACAGCATCTCCCCGTTCTGCCTAGCAACTAGTGACGCTGATCTCTGCTCCCTGTGATTGGAGTAGAGATCAGCCGTCACTAGCTGACAGCCACGCCCCCCCACAGTAAGAAACACACCTCTAGGCACACTTAACCCCTACACTGCCACCTAGTGGTTAACCCCTTCACTGCCAGTGTCATTTACACAGGAATCAATGCATTTAAATAGCATTGATTGCTGTATAAATGACAATGGTCCCAAAAATGTGTCAAAAATGTCTGATGTGTCCGCCATAATGTCGCAGTCACAATAAAATCGCTGATCGCCGCCATTACTAATAAAAAAAATTACTAATAAAAATGCTATAAAACTATCCCCTATCTTGTAAACGCTATAACTTCTGCGCAAACCAATCAATAATCGCTTATTGCGATTTTTTTTTTACCAAAAATATGTAGAAGAATATGTATCAGCCTAAACTGAGGAAAAAAAATGTTTTTTTATATATTTTTGTGGGGTATTTATTATAGCAAAAAATAAAAAAGAATGCGCTTTTTTCAAAATTGTCGCTCTTTTTTGTTTAAAGCGCAAAAAATAAAAACCGCAGGGGCGATCAAATACCACCAAAAGAAAGCTCTATTTGTGGGAAAAAAAGGACGTCAATTCTGTTTGGGAGCCACGTCGCACGACCGCGCAATTGTCAGTTAAAGCGACACAGTGCCGAATCGCAAAAAAGGGGCCTGGTCCTTTGGCTGCAAATTGGTCCGGTCTGAAAGTGGTTAAAGGATGTAAATAACAACCACAAAACTAAAAACAAAATAAATATATACTCCTTGATGGGTGAAGTGTAAAACAAACCAAATTCACCTTATAGATATGAAGCCTGATAAGTCGGACTTGGGGTTATAAAGGAGCTAAGCTGCTGCTAATACACCTATTTGTGTTTCCACAAATCATAAAGTGAACAGATGTTTATAATCTATAGTGTTTAGGGTTGACACCTTTTTTTTTCCAAGCCAAACCCGAACACTTTAGCGGCCTGGGACACCATTGGGTGCCCCAAGGAGAGTGGTCATGCTGCGAACAATGGGTGTGGCCAAATTGTTCTTGCTGACATAATCGCCCTGCCCCCAGTGATGCTGAACCTGCCCCCAGACAGCTGCCCACAGCTTCTCGGGCGGCAACAGATGTTTGTGTGACTTTCTTGGTTACTTGGTGAGCCACAGCCTGGCCTGAATAATAGGTCCGGGTTTCAGCCCACCTGAAACCCGGACACATGATTTAAAATCCTGGACTGTCTGGGTGAATCCAGGACAGGTGGCAACCCTAATACTGTAGCGCTGCCAAACCTGTATAATGGTGTGAATATTAAAACACATAAATTAATTACTTTAATAAACACAGAATTAATAAATATATATTAATATATTCTGTCCAATATCCAATGAAAGTGCACAATAAAAGTCCAAAATGTAAAATATTCAGTCTATAAAGTATATGCTTCCAGTGAATTGGTGAAAAAATCCGTACTTGACAATATTTTAACCCACTCCAATGTGACCAGTATGGTAATTTTACTATATTAACCGCTTCATGTTCACCCTATAGTAGTTTTACTGCTACAGGGTGGCATCTGTGCACCGGATCACGTATATATACATAATCAGACACTTCTAGGTAGGGGTCGCCCACGGTCTCGCTTCTGCTGTGATTACACACAGCGGAAGCCGATCGTTGGGTGCAGGGTACCTAATGTCCTCTGGCACCCGCCGATCGTCAGGCAGAGAGCCAGAGCGGCAATCTGTCTATGTAAACAAGGCAAATCGCTGTTCTGACGGGATAAAAGAGATGGAATTTGTGTCTCTGCAAAGCAAGGAATAAATTCCATCTCTTCCCCTAGTAAATGCACCTCGCACAGTGTAGTAAAACACTGGCTAGGCACAGTTAACCCTTTGATCACCCCAGATTTTTAAAGCCTTCCCAGCCAGTGTCATTAGTACAGTGGCGAAGCACGCTAGTCATGTGAACCGCATCGCCTTATTCCCTGCAATATGCCTACTATATTTGCTTTTTAATACCTCCTGAAATAAATTTACTGCATTGACCTGGGAGTGCGGCCATCCTTTTTTCATTTTATCTTCATTAGTACAGCGACAGTGAATATTTTTAGCACTGATCACTGTATTAGTGCCACTGGTCCCCAAAAAGTGGCAGTGTCAGAATGTCCGCCGCAATATCGCAGTCCCGCTATAATCTCGCAATATCGCAGTCTCGCTATAATCTTGCAATATCGCAGTCCCACTATAATCTCGCAATATCGCAGTCCCGCTATAATCTCGTAATATCGCAGTCCCGCTATAAGTCGGTGATCGCTGGTATTACTAGTAAAAAATAAAACTGCTACAGAACCTGAGGTGACTGGCTCGGTGTTCTCTGTACAGCACTGCGGTATATGTCAGAGCTATATAAATGCATAATAATAATAGTGTGTGACTGTAGTGAGCTTTGGGGTGAGTATCTGCGATGATCCCGACCTCCAATTGCTTCCAATTGGTTCCTGTGAAGGAAGTGCAATCTCAGTTGAGAGACCTGAGGTGAGTCTCTGAGGGGAGCAGAATCTGCCCGGCGACTGTGATCCCTTCCTGTAATTGGTTGCTGTGAAGGGAGTGCACACAATCTCAGTTGAGAGACCTGAGGTGAGTCTCTGAGGGGAGCAGAATCTGCCCGGCGACTGTGATCCCTTCCTGTGGTTGGCTGCACTCCCTTCACACCAATCAATCTCAGTGGTGAGCTCTGAGGAGAGTCTCTATGGAGAGTAGAATCTGCTCAGTGATTGTAATCCTGCACTGTAATTGGTTGGTGTGGAGGGAGTGCAGCCAATGGCAGTGGAGGAGGTGTGAAGCGGGAACTCTGAGGCGATGGCTGTGAGGTGTCCGGCTCTCCTCGGCTCTTCTATGACTGAATCCTCCATTTTGTTTTACATTGGTGACAGAAGTGATGGTGGAATGGATTCTGTTTTCTGTCACAGGAAACGTGGTTAAGGTAAAATTATATCAGTCATGTTTTTTTTTATCCCTCTATATGTATATGTAGTGTCTGCTGGAGATAAAAAACATCACAGGGACTATGGAGGAAGAGGACGGACATGACGGGGGGGTTACTGGGTGTAAATATAAAATAATATCTTATTACCTCCTCTGCTTCCAGTTCCAGCAATGTCTCCTCTCTACTGCCTCACAACTTTGAACTTCCTGTCTGCATGTGACATCACTTCCTGTCTTCCACTCAGTAGAGCTCACCACCTACTGCACAGTGTGAGTACCGTGATCTCCAATATTGTGTATATGCAATGCTGCTGAGAGAAAACCAATCCCCTCCTGGTATTCTCTATACATTGTAAATAGACAGGGGCTCTATATGTGACTGTATTGATCTGGGGTGGGGGGTATATACACTGTACATACAGCTACTATGTGGTGTGGGAACTTTGTGTATGTGGCTGTTAAAAAACATCCAAGAGGCTCTGGGACTTTGATGTGAGTCCATACAAAGCTCACTGGCCCAGGTTAGGCTGCTCACAACAGACAAGGCTACCCACCTGTGGATACCCAGCAGGTTACCAGAAAACAAAAATGTACCAATAGAAGGAGCGCCAGACCAAATGATGAGGGAGTCCAAATTATTGTGCTGGTATACACTAAAAAACAGCCAACGCATTTCAGGGGCTAGAAGAAATGCCCCCATTTGGGCTTATTCGTATGATCAGGATGAAATGCGTCAGCGCCATGGCCAATAGGCTGGGACTGTCTTAGGAAGCCAGCTTGGCTGAATGTAAGACTTTCATGGTGATATCAGTGTATGGCTCCACTTTATATTGATGGTGTTTCATGGAGTGAGGACAAGCTTTTTTGGGACTGGTACCTAGCACAAAAGGACCAGAGCTCCACCCGATTTTGATTCTTTGATATCTTGCTTAGGGTTCAGAATGAGATTCCAGTTTGTGTAGAGGCTAAAGTTAATGGCCAGATTTGACCATATTCGCCTGTCCAATCGCCTTGGAGCAGCTGCAGCAGGAATTCATTTATTTGGTGGCAGTGTTACTCTTGCCATGTAATCACAACTCTCTGGTCCTTGGGCTGCAAGCATCTTTGGTTGCTAGGGCCCAGGCAGCTGACCGCATCCTAGCAACCAAGGATCCTGCTGGCTACTGGCTTGTTTCAAATTGGGAACGGTACCTAGCCATCTTTCAGACTAGCACATAAGCATCGGAGCTACAGGTAATACTGATTCTTTGATATCTTGATTAACCACTTGCCGCCCGTGCTATAGCCAAAGGACGGCCACAGCGTGGGCTTACAATGCCATGGACATCCTCCTGTGATCACGCTGCGGCGAGCTCTGTGATCACAGAGTCCTTTGGATTCAGCTGATCACAGATCAGGGTAAAGGGCCAATCACAGTGACCCTTTACCACATGATCAGCTGTGTCCAATGACAGCTGATCACGGATGTCAACACAAGCCAGTTATCGGCTTTTTACTCCTCATCCTGACAGCGTGAGGAGAGAAAAAGAGAGCCAATAACCGGCTTGTGTTAAAGGAACATCAGCACTGATTATCAGTGTCCTGATTAGGGCTGCAACGATTAATCGATAATGAAAATAGTTGACAGCGATTTTCATTATCGATCAGTTGGTCTAACGTCACCTTCCTCCCTGCCGCCAGTCCCGCCTCCGTCCCAGTGAATCCTATGTACAAGGCGGCGACGCTGCCATATTCTCATGAGAATACAGCGGCGCTCATGTGACCAGGCATGTCTGCCTCTCCCCCCCTCGCTGACGTCAGCTCCCCCCCTGCTGCCTCGAGGGAATAGAGACAGAGGCGAGAAGCAGCCGTGAGCGCCGTGATATAAGGTAGCGGCTGTATACTCAGTAGTAGTACATTGTGAATTTGTGATGACAAGTTGACAACACAAGTGCCCCTTAATCATAAGTATTTCTGGGGGGGTGTGGGTGGAATATTGCCCCATCATTGGTTTTCCTGGGAGTACTTGTACTATAAACCCCATCATGACAGGATACCTGTATATGACCTGTGTATACCTGTGTAACACTTCGTTTTTTTCATTATTATTTTAAATAAACTAAACAATGGCATATTATGTTATTTTTTTTTACAATTTTTTTCGATTAGTCGAAAAAAAAAAAATCGGCCAACTATTCGATTAATGAAAATAATCGTTAGTTGCAGCTTCAGTCCTGATTACCAGTGCAGTCCCACCAGTCAGTTCCCACCGGTGCTGCCAATCAGTCCCAGCCTCATCAGAGCACATCAGTGAAGGAGAAAAATTACCTACCGTATTAATCGGCGTATAACGCGCACCCCAAGTTTAGGAGGGAATTTTAAGGAAAAAAACATTTAAATGCCCATCAATGCAGCCTTATCAGTGTCCATCTGCAGCCTTGTCCATCATTGCAGCCTTGCCCAGCCACTGATTATTTAAAATTGGCGCTGATCTCCGCTGACTGTGAGCGGAGAGGAGCGAGTGCCGCTGACATACAGAAAGCCGAGTTTACTCGGCTAGACTCGGCTCCTCTCGCAGTCCCGCCCATCTACACTGATTGCGAGAGGAGGAGCGAACGCCGGCGACATACAGAAAGCCGAGTGTACTCGGCTCCTCTCGCAGTCCCGCCCATCTCCACTGATTGCGAGAGGAGAGGAGCGAGCGCCGGCAACATACAGAAAGCCAAGTGTACTCGGCTAGACTCGGCTCCTCTCACAGTCCCGCCCATCTCCACTGATTGCGAGAGGAGAGGAGCGAGCGCCATACAGAAAGCCGAGTGTACTCGGCTCCTCTCACAGTCAGGGGCAGGACTGCGAGAGGAGCCGAGTCTAGCCGAATACACTCGGCTTTCTGTATGTCGCCGGTGCTCGCTCCTCTCCTCACAATCAGTGGGGATCAGCGTATAACACACACCCACGATTTCCCCCTGATTTTAAGGGGGGAAAAAAGTGCGTGTTATACGCCGATAAATACGACATTTGCAAAATTTTATAACAAACTACTAAAACATTTTTTGTTCCAGTTTGTTTGCGAACTGGTTAAAGTAAATGGCCAGATTTTGCCATGTTCGCCTGTCCAAACCTCTTGCAGCTGCTGCAGCAGGAAGTCGTTTATTTGGTGGCAGTATTAGTACTGCCACTAACTGACAACGCTCCCTGGTGTGTGGGTGGCAAGCATCTTTGGTTGCTAGGGTGCAGGCAGATGATAGCATCCTAACAACCAAGGATCCTGCTTGTCTACTGGCTTTTTTTGAAAATGTAAACAAGCCAACGGGCAGCCGGGTGATGTTGTTGACTAAACGTGGGTAATACAATATTTGGTCATTAACGTCAGGTGGGGCTGTCTGGATACACTGATCTGCAGCTCCCGCATTTTATTGTCTGTGTATTGCTGCCATTGCTTGATTCTTGCGCATGTACTAATACAATTGTCACAAGTAAAGTCACAACTGCTGTTTTTTTTTGCCCCATGTATTGTCATTATTGTTAATGTATACCAGTCAATGACCAAACCCTGACTTATTGACCAATAGTGACCAAGATATATGGAGCACAAAATGCTGTTATACTACAGAAAAAAATACTACAATAAAATCCTGTTTTATTCATACAAAGACTAAACACATATGATGGTAGTTTAAAGCATACCAGACTGATGGAGTCCTAATTCAACATTTGTCTCTGGTGTGTAATGCCCCGTACACACGGTCGGAAATTCCGACCACAAAATTCGTCAATTTTTTCCGACGGATTTTGTCCGACACTGGTGTTACATACACACGGTCGGACAAAGTTGTCGGAAAATCCGATCATTCTGAACGTGGTGACGTTCGTTGCGTACGACGGAACTACGTAGAGGCTATTAGCCAATAGCTTTGGTCTCATAATTTGATCTGAGCATGCGTGGCACTTTGTCCGTCGGAATTATCTACACACGATCGGAAAAAGCCCAATCGGATTTTGTTGTGGGAAAATTTGAGAGCAGGATCTCTACCCTCCGACGGAAAAAGTCAGATGGAGCCCACACAGGGGTGGATTTTCCGACAACATGGTCCGAACGGACGACATTTTCCGTCGGAATTTTCTAGCGTGTGTACGGGGCATAAAGCCGCTTTTGCTCAGTGAAAGGTTGTGTATCATCAACGACATTCACCGGTGTGAGTTCTCTGGTGTCCAATAAAGTCTTCTGTCTGAGAAAAACATTTCCCGCACTCTGTACATGAATAAGGGTGCTCATCCGTGTGAATTCTCTGGTGTACAATAAGATCTTCTTTCTGACTAAAATATTTCCCGCACTCCGTACATAAATGTGGACGCTCACCCGTGTGAATTCTCTGGTGTCTAACAAGGTGATCTTTCTTGGTGAAGGATTTTCCGCACTCTGTACAGAAAAAAGGACGCTCACCCGTGTGAATTCTCTGGTGTTTAACAAGATGATCTTTCTTAGTGAATGATTTTCCGCACTCTGAACATGGATAAGGACGCTCTCCCCTGTGAATCCTCTGGTGTGTATCAAAGTCTGCTTTCTGAGAAAAACATTTACCACAAGGTATACATGAATAAGGGCGCTCACGTGTGTGGATTTCCTGGTGTCTAACAAGGGTTACTTTCTGAGAAAAACATTTCCCGCACTCTGTACATGAATAAGGGTACTCACCCATGTGAATTCTCTGGTGTACAATAAGATCTGCTTTCTGATAAAAACATTTCCCGCAATCCGTACATGAATAAGGACGCTCACCCGTGTGAATCCTCAGGTGTCTAACAAGGTGATCTTTCTTAGTGAAGGATTTTCCACACTCTGAACATAAAAAAAAAGGACGCTCACCCGTGTGAATTTTCTGGTGTCTAACAAGGTGATCTTTCTTAGTGAAGGTTTTTCCACACTCTGAACATGAATAAGGGCACTCGCCCCTGTGAATTTTCTGGTGTCTAACAAAGTCTCCTTTCTGAGAAAATCCTTTCCCGCACTCTGTACATGAATAAGGACGCTCACCTGTGTGAGTCATCTCGTGTTTCACAAAGTCTCCTTTCTGAGAAAAACATTTCCCGCACTCGATACATGAATAAGGGCGCGCACCTGTGTGACTTCTGTGGTGTACAAGAAGCTGTCCTTTTTCAGTGAAACATTTCCCGCACTCTGAACATGAGAATAGATTGTCACCTCGGTGAGCTCCTTCATGGGGTGAGGAAGATTCCTCGGGATTAGAAGGATCTGTTGATCGATCTGCAGTGTGAGATCTTACATGGATATTTCCAATCATAGTATGTGATTGATGAGAAGATTCCCCCTGATCAGAGGGATCCATTGATGTCTCCGGACAGGAAGGTCTGTGATGTATATTTTGTGTATTTGGATTTCCTCCTGGAGGATCCTGTGTGATGACATTATCTTCTGACTTACAATCAGCAGATAATAGAAGACGTCTCTCCGAGGAATTCCTGACATCACATCCATCTGTTGGGAAACAAGGTTTAAATGTCAGTAGTTCACAAATCACTAGAGCTTTATATTGAGGAATGGAGATGGACCTTTTCATATGGTGTACAGTATCTCCACATTTGTTGGGAACATGACGTTATATTGAGGAATGGAGATGGACCTTTCATATGGTGTACAGTATCTCCTCCTCATTTGTTGGGAACATGACGTTATATTGAGGAATGGAGATGGACCTTTCATATGGTGTACAGTATCTCCACCTCATTTGTTGGGAACATGACGTTATATTGAGGAATGAAGATGGACCTTTCATATGGTGTACAGTATCTCCTCCTCATTTGTTGGGAACATGACATTATATTGAGGAATGGAGATGGACCTTTCATATGGTGTCCAGTATCTCCTCCTCATTTGTTGGGAACATGACGTTATATTGAGGAATGGAGATGGACCTTTCATATGGTGTACAGTATCTCCACCTCATTTGTTGGGAACATGACGTTATATTGAGGAATGAAGATGGACCTTTCATATGGTGTACAGTATCTCCTCCTCATTTGTTGGGAACATGACGTTATATTGAGGAATGAAGATGGACCTTTCATATGGTGTACAGTATCTTCTCCTCATTTGCTCGAAGCATGACGTTCTTTTGACTAGCAGCAATGGTTCATTTTATATGGTATACAGTAACTCCACCTCTTTTGCTGTGAACATGATGCTATATCTAGGAACAAAGATGGTCTGATTTTCCCCTCTGAGTTGGAGAACTATTCTGAATATTGGCTGTCAGCAAAGTAAAAGTGAGCATTACTGACTAAAGGGTAGGCAGAGAATTGAGAGCAGTTGAGGGCCCCCATTCCTGCATCCCTGGCTGATGAAACACATCAAACTTTCCTGTGCAAAGCTTCTTCACTACCAAAAGGAAACGCACAATAAAAATTAATAAGGTTATTCCAAAGAAGAAAAAACTGTCAGGAAGAGAGTGAGGTCAAGTGACCTGTCATAGTCACATGCCCAGCTCTACTTTAGTCATGGTGTCCTCCTCTCTGTTACATTAGGTAAAGAGAACTCAATACCACATTTTTACGAATGGGTGTCAAAATGCAGGCCACAGCATTTAGCAAAAAGGTAGGTTGTCCCAACTTTGGTGGTCTACCATTTATCATTTAGTTTCATCTTATCTAAGGATGCAAAGATCAGCTAATTATCTCAAGGTTTTGCCCAAACCACGTATGTTACTTTTAAAAGTAAAATGAAGCTATAAATTATTTCTTCCATAGTGTCACTTACCTGTGTTGATAGGTAGAGAAATTTCATCCTGTTCACTTTTTATAACCAACCCAACCTCCTCCGTGGACGGCTTATCACCCCCCACATACGTCTCCACTTCTTCCTCTTTAACCTCAACTTTTATATTAATCTGTTCTTCATCCTAAACCCCAAAATAATAGAAAACCTTTATTAAAGCTGGATTCAAGGCAGATAAAAGACAAATAAATATGCAGCTCTGCACTCATTAATCCATCATTAAGACCAGTAGGTGTCACTGACCTACAGCAGAGAACAATCAGGTCTTCTGGCAATTTCCTGTGAGCCCAGGGGAGCAGGGACCCAACCGCTGAAGGCTCGTCATCATGCCAGCCTGGACTCACAGGATCTAAGAACAGAACCATGTCATTCAACACATGCCCATTGTTAACAGGAACACAAGAAGAAAAAGGACCCATGATGTCGCCACATGACTAGGCCACAAACCCCACCGAAGAAGAGTGTGAATATTGATAATAAACAATAAAAATGAAAGGTGCTCCAAGGGAGAATTGGAAATGAGAGGGGGGGAGTAGAGGCAACATTTTAGATGTAGAAGTAAAAGGTTAAATTAAGAGAATACATAGATGAATGTCATCTCACAAAGTTCAGAATCACTTCTGTGATCTATACACCGAGTCCACCTACCTGATGATGGTGAGGGATGGTGTGATCTTCTTGTGTGGAATCCCGAGGACGGGGACATCTCTCTGGTGGGTTCCCATTACTGGATCCATCTGTAGGAAACACACACACTGACTGAATACATTGTTTCTATATGTTTATCAGATGATGGGGGATCTAGGTGGAGCCTCCGTACTGCTCTCTCCTTTACAATAAAGTCTCCTCTTACCCGGTGATGTGAGGGGCGGCCGATTCTCCATCATGACGTCCTTGTAGAGATCCTTGTGTCCTTCTAAATCCTGACACCTTATAGGAACCTGACACACACAATGATACAGTCACCATCCAGACACATCTCTTGTCTGTTACTGGATAATGTCCCAGAATTCCCACCACCGCTCACCTCTCCTGTCAGCAGCTCAGTGATCTTGTTGGCGACTTCTAGAATCCTCTTATCATTGTTTCTCTTGGGTTTCAGCAAATGAGGTGAAGGCACTGTGATGGTTAAATGGTCACCAGACTTCACCGAAAGAAAACTCTGCATTAAAAATACAACAATGTCATGTGACCTCCCAGAATCATCCAATGCACTATTCCCAACGCACACAAGTGGATGCTGAAGGGACCACCGGCTGGAACAGTGAATAGTCAGAGTGAGAAATGTCACCAGCACACCATGGATCTCCAGAATGGGTCCAAAGCTTTATTCAGCGATCACATCATTACAGCAAATCGCAATATTTCTGAGTCACGCTGGACCCCTTCATCGTCACATGCCTGATGAAAGAGTCCTGCGTGGCTCTGAAACACTGCTATTTGCTGTAACTATGTGATTGCTGAATAAATCATTGTACCCATTTTGGAGATCCATGGTGTGCTGGTGACATTTCTCGTTCTCCCAGAATCCTCCCCACCTCTCCGTTCAGGTCTGTGTATTATTAATAGAGATAAGAGTGATGTCATGTGACCTCCCATAATCCTCCTCACCTCTCCGGTCAGGTATGCGTTTTATTAATAGAGATAAGGGTGATGTCATGTGACCTCCCAGAATCCTCCTCACCTCTCCGGTCAGGTCTGTTTATTATTAATAGAGATAAGAGTGATGTCATGTGACCTCCCAGAATCCTCCTCACCTCTCCGGTCAGGTCTGTGTTTTATTAATAGAGATAAGGGTGATGTCATGTGACCTCCCAGAATCCTCCTCACCTCTCCAGTCGGGTCTGTGTTTTATTAATAGAGATAAAAGTGATGTCATGTGACCTCCCAGAATCCTCCTCACCTCTCCGGTCTGTGTTTTATTAATAGAGATAAGAGTGATGTCATGTGACCTCCCAGAATCCTCCTCACCTCTCCGGTCAGCAGGTAGATGATTTCCAGGGTGAGGTCTAATATCCTCTCAGTCACGTAACTCCGGCCCTCCTCCATCCTCATTGATGACATCATGTGATCCATACAAGAATCTGATCTCTGTAGACAGATATTATAGTGGCCTCGTTAATCATTATAACTGACAGACAAGTGAAGATTAATTTTAAAGGCTAAGTACACCTTTGGAGCATGTTACACGTTAAACCCGTGTTTAGGGTGTAACATGTAGCATGCTCAAAGGTTCCCTTTCCTGTTAAAGTGAGTGGAGGATCCTCTCCCCGCACCCACTGTCTTATTTCAAAATGAGTGTGGCTGTGTAGGGATCAGCTCCCACAGCCATGTCATTCATTCACATTCATTCTTCCACTATGGCAGACGGCTAGTAGTTCTGAATAAACTGTGAGGGTGCTGATGAGTGCTCTCTTAGTTCATTGACACTTAAGCTCTTTTGACAGAAAGTCTGTATGGTAGTACAGGCAGAAAGCAGCAGTAAGTGTCTGTAGGAGCCTAAAATTGCACCTATGATCTGCTGATCATGGGTGCAAAGCTTTGCAGGCTAAATGAATGCACCTTTTTTTCTAGGTGTACTGGGTGCAAATATAAAATAATATCTTATTACCTCCTCAGCTGCCAGTTCCAGCAATGTCTCCTCTCTACTTCCTCCCGACTCACCTCTCACCCGGCTGGAACTTCCTTTTACGAACCCTACATCACTTCCTGTTTGCCTATTACCTCACTTCCTGCAAGTGACATCACCTCCTCCTTGTTTGTGGTACTACTTCCTTGTTCTGACTTCTGATTATGCTTTTCTCTCTCTGCGTTCCACCATTAATTGTCTTTCTGTTCCACTCCATATAATGGGAAAAGATCTCCACCTTGACAGTAATGTCATTAACCCCTGCCTGCCTAAGCCTTTTTCTGACATTTGTTGCTTACAAATTAAAAAACGTATTGTTTGCTAGAAAATTACTTATAAACCCCAAACATTATATATTTTTTTTTTCTGTTTCAATATGTTTATTGAGTTTTTTTTGGGGTAAACCAGAAAATATAACAAGCTGATTGGGTTGATCGCCCACGCAGGGGCTAGAGACATGTAGAAATTACCAGTGATCAATATCGTTCACAATTATCCTATAACAGAGTAAAAATATTGGATGGTATCAAAAAATGACTACTGCATAAAGTGCCGTGTCCCCAAATTCGTCGCTGAAGAGGAGGCTCTTCTCCAGCGACCCCCCCTCCATAGGAGGCAACGGTATGAGTCAGAATAGTGATAAACCAGAAAGAAAAGCGAGAAGAGCAAAAAGACAGAGAGAAGGGGGTCGTAGATAGGAGAGGGGGAAAGGGAACGGGATATCTCGGACGCGGGCGCCTCACAGAAGGGAGTCAGACAAGGCCCAAACAGGATGCTTGAAGTGTGGGAAACTCGTAAGAGATCCATGGTTCCCAGATTTTGAGAAATTTGGCGTTTGACTCATTCACAATACTGGACATTCGTTCCTGAAGTAACATAGCAGTCATACGTGTCCTCACCCCTTGGAAACCGACTCGTTGAGTCTTCCAGGCTTGAGCTATAGTTCATTTAGCCGCTATAAAGAGGTAAGTGGCCAGCTTCTGCTGAGGAGCAAACAAACCAGGTATTGGACAATGTAATAGGGCTAGCCTGGCATCCCTTCGGACTGTTAGATGGAAGAGTGTCTGCAGTAAGCCAAAAACCCTAGACCAAAACCCCACCAGTCTTGGGCAGGACCACCAGGTGTGTATGACATCACCCCGCTGTCCACAGTTGCGAAAGCATCTATCAGTACTTCCTGGGAAGGCCTGAGCTGTGTGGGCCGGGACCCAGTACCATCGGAATAGAACCTTATATGCTGCTTCAAGGGTATTTGTATTAAACAAGCATTTGGCTACCATTTTCCAAGCCTTACTCCAGTCTTCCAGGTCTATGGGAGCCTGGAGGTCCCTTTCCCATTGGGCCATATAAGGGAGGGGTGCTGATGACGGACGTCCATTCAAGGATGCATAGATAGCCGAGATGAGGCCGGGAGACCCAGGGGCATGCTGACATGCGTTTTCAAAAAAAGTCTTTTGAAATGGGTAAGTGGACGTGCGGCACAAGGCAGTAATCCAGTGTTTTAATTGAAGGAAACGATAATGCTCTCTAGCCGGGGCATCGTGTGTTTCTCGGATGGTCTTCCAGGAGGGCAAGGAGCGGGAGGAAAGAAAGTTTTGAACCCATGGGTAGCCATGCGAGAGCCACCAAGAGAATGCCTGAGGTTCCTCAAGGCCTGGGGGGGAATATATTTATTTTTTAACAGAGACCCTAGAGAAGTAGTCCTTGCAATATTTTATGTCACAACGTATTTGCGCATTGGTCTTTCAAACGCAATTTGTTTGGAAAAAATACACTTTTATGAATAAAAAAAAAAACAGTAAAGTTAGCCCAATTTTTTAATATAACGTGAAATATGATGTTACGCCGAGTAAATCGATACCTTTCATGTCATGCTTTAAAATTGCGCACTCTTGTGGAATGGCAACAAACTGCGGTACTTAAAAAATCTCCATAGGCGACGCACGGAGGGATGGGGCGCTATATATTTTTTTTTTTAAAGAAAACTTTATTTATTTTTGTACATGACATGCTAAGACAATGGTACAGATACAATCATGTGTAGAGGTATCACAACATGGAAAATAATTACAAACTGAAATAGCATATATCCATCAAGCATCTATCAAGTATTTGCCGGGAATGATAGCAGTTCATATAAGTTCAATAGTACAGACTGGTACCAAAGGAATCATTAGCAAACCATAAAGTTGCATGCGTGCGTTCAGGGGATCTACAGCATTACCCAGCAACTCGTCCCAAGTATCCCTGGAGAAAGTAATTTCCTACAATAAGGGCCTAGTCCACCCATGAGGTTAGGTAGCTATCACAATGTCAAAGAGCCCAGCATATCTCCGTAAATGTCCCATCCTATTTCCCATCCCTTAACAGGTATCAGGGCAGGTATTACAGGAGGTCAAGTTGTCTTTCCTGTACCCAGGTCGCCCAGATCTTTTCAAACTTTTTTGGACAGTTGCGCCCCATGTAGGTTAATTTATATAATGGCAGTGCTGCGTCCACTAGGGCCTTCCACTGGGAGACTGTAGGTATGCTGGGGTCATTCCACTTGAGAAGGATCGCCTTCCTGGCGTAGAAGGACGTATAGAAAACAAAGTGTTTCTTTGCTTGTGTTGTCTGCAAAGTGTCAACTATCCCCAGCAGTAGAGGCAGTGGACTGCACGGAACATGTAGTTTCCCTATGGCATTGATTTCCGCCGTGACTGCCTTCCAGAATGTCTGGAGATGTTCACAGGACCATACTACGTGCATAAAGGATCCTATAGTCGTTGTACATTTAGGGCACAAGTCACTCCTAGTGGGGTATATACTGGCCAGGCGTTTTGGAGAGTAATATGCCTGGTGGATAAATCTGAGCTGAGTGTAGCGACCCCGAGACGAGATCATGAGTGGGAGATACTGTTGTATACCTTCTTCCCAGTCATCACTCGCCAACTCTGGTATGTCTACCTTCCATTTATCGAACAGCCTAGAGACCACTGAGGTGTCCAGACCGACCAATTCAGCGTAGAGGGCAGACATAGGCTTTTTGTCCCTATCCGTGGACAGGAGCTCTTCTAGGGGATTTAGCTCTAGGGTGATAGGCTGGGGGAACTGCGCTTGGTAGGCATGGAGTAATTGGATGTACCTGAAGAACATGTGGTTAGGTAGTTCGTGTTTCCTCTTTAAGTCATCAAAGGAGAGCAGTTCGCTGCCAGAAACAACATCTGCCAAGGTGTTGACTCCACTCCGTGCCCACAATGCGGGGTCAGGAATGGTGCCAAAATGGGGGAGCCTCGGGTTGCCCCAAAGCGGGGTATTCAGGGACCAGGCATGTGACTTACCCACCTTCCCCCTGACCGTGTCCCAGACCCTCAACGTCACCCTCAATGAGGGGGTCACATTGGGGCTGGACTTGGGGCCCCTGTGGATCAGATTTTGCAGCTCTGAGTGGGATCCCAGCAATGCCGCCTCCAGTGTGGCCGCAGGGTTAGGCGGGTCCCTTGATAGCCACCACTTGACCGTCACAAGGACCGCCGCCCGATAGTATTTCAGGAAACTGGGCATCGCCAGACCCCCCAACGAGGTTGGGAGCTGGAGCGTACTCTGTGCTATCCTAGGAGTGGCCCCGTTCCATATAAATGATATAAGTAAGCTGTTCAGTTTCTTGAAAAATGTCTGTGGAATATGCACTGGTGTCTGTCTAAATAGATAGGTGAACTTGGGGAGTACTGACATCTTTACTAGGTTAACTCTGCCCACAGGCGTCAGGGGAAGGGTCTTCCATGACGAGCATCTCTGGACCAGGGAGGACATAACCACGTCGAGATTAAGGGGAATAAATTGTCTCAAGTCCCTATGGATGTTCACTCCCAAGTACCTGAATTGGGAGACTATTTGTAGAGGGGTGTTTGTTGGCAAGCCAACGTCAGAGGGGTGGAGGGCGAACAGGACAGATTTTCCCCAGTTGACCAGAATACCTGAGTATGTGCCAAAGGTGTTGATGAGGTCAAGGGCTTTGCTAAGACAGGCAGGGGCATCACGTATATAGAGAAGGGTGTCGTCTGCGTAGAGGGAGATTTTCTCCTTCACAGGGCCCAAGGGGATACCACGGATCTCGGGAGAACTGCGTATCAGGATAGCCATGGGCTCTATTGCCAGCGCAAAAAGCGCTGGGGAGAGTGGGCATCCCTGTCGTGTGCCCCTGTGGAGGAGAAAGGGGGGAGAGATGACCGAACCAGTACGAACCCTAGCCTTCGGAGTGACCCCTAGCCTTCGGAGTGACATAGAGAGCCCTGACCCATGATATGAACCTGGGGCCGAAGCCAAAGCGGTGCAGGACCTCCCACAGATAGTTCCATTCAACCGAATTGAACGCTTTCTCGTCGTCTAGGGAGGCCACTGCATCCGCCGGGGCCAGGAGTGCATGAGATCCCAGAACGGTATAGAGTCTACGTAGGTTTATGTCCGTGCCTTTGCCGGGCATAAAGCCTGACTGGTCCCCATGTATCAGGGAGAGGATCACTTCGTTCAATCTCCTTGCCAAGACTTTGGTGAGCACCTTGGCATCAGCATTGAGCAAGGAGATGGGACGATAGGAGGAGCACAATTCAGGGTCCTTACCTGGCTTAGCTATAACCACTATGATTGCCTCTGCCATAGATGTTGGCAAATTCTCCTCTCTCAGTGATTTGGCTATTGTGTGATGCAGTTTCGGTATTAGTTGTTTCCCGTACTGTTTATAAAATTCCAGCGGGGTGCCGTCAGTGCCCGGTGTTTTTCCTGCCTGCAGTTCCCCCAGAGCCTGTTGAACTTCCTTTTCTGTTATTAGACTGTCAAGTTTCTCTCGGGCCTCGGCAGCCTGGGAAACCCGAAGCAACATCACCTCCCTGTATGCGTTCTGCATGTCAATATAGGTAACAGGGTTCTGAGTCAAAGAGTACCTGGTCTCTAGATCGAGGGCGGTGGCCTCAGCCTCCTGAAGTGTGATAGCAGAGTCACGTCTAGCCTTAGTTATGGAAGCTATGTAGGAGCCTCGCACATGGGCCTTAAACGCGTCCCAGACGCTGTGTACTGACGCAGAGTTAGCATTTGTTAACCAGAAATCTTGAATCTGGGAGTCAATTTCTGATTCCACCACTGGATCTGCTATCCAATAGCGGGAGAGCCTCCAAATTCTCTCCAAGGGCGGGGTACTAGTCCGGAGAGTACACAGCATAGGGGCATGATCTGATATGCCTCGCGGCAGCATGTCCGCTGGTCTCACACGTGAGAGCAGTCCTCCGCTGGCCAGAATGAGATCTATTCGGGACATAGCCCTATACGAGGTGGAATGGCAGGTATAGGCCCGGTCGGTTGGGTGCTTCCAGCGCCATACATCTGTCATGCCATATAGAGAAACCCACTTAGACAGAGGGGAGTCAACACCCGCACCTTGTGAGAGTCTATCTAGCGAGGGATTAAGTACCATATTGAAATCCCCAGCAATGAGCAGATTGTCTGTGGGGTAGCTAGAGAGGATAGGGACGAGCTTTTGCAGAAGTGCCGTAGTGGCTGGTGGTGGCATATATAATCCCACAATCACTAATTCTATAGTGTCTATGACAGTGTGTAATATCACGTATCCACCTCCCGGGTCCACCTTCACATCCAACAGCTCATATGATAGGGACTTGTGAATCAGCACACTGACACCCCGTGCGTAATTAGAATACGTCGCGTGGTAACAGTGACCGATCCAGGGCTTCTTCAGACCCAGCACCCTACCTCCCGTCAGGTGTGTCTCCTGCAGAATACACACATGAGGGCTATATTTTTAAACATAAGTCAGGACCAGGGCGCGTTTAAGTTTATCATTCAGTCCCCTAACGTTCCATGACATAAGTTTCATCTGAGCCATAGTAACGTCCATATTGTGTGAACGCCAGGAGAGTGGTCAGTGTTGTGCTCCAGTAAGGGCCCATCCCTCCATCCAGTGTCACCAGTCGCCCCTGTAGTCCCAAGAATTATTAGGGGTATATCTGCTTGTTGATGGATTTCCCTCCACCCATAGATACCAATATATGTAATCCCCAGCATGTACAATATGAAAAATAAAAATAAAAATGGGAACAAAAGTAACCCAACCCCAATCCCCCCCAATGCACAACCGTTGGGGAACTCGGAGTGCCCATTCCCTAAACCAAAACTCAGCTCAACTGGAGCAGATCAGGTGCATCTCCTGCGGGGGCGCGGAGAATGCTAGAAGGGTGCCCGGAGTGGTGCTAGAGGCAAGGATCTAAATCTGCCTCCAGCTCCCACCCCAACCTGGAATAACAAGCATTGTACAACCAGCATGTAGGTAGTTGAATGTAAAAATAAGCAAAAAAAAAAATTATTAAAAAGGATTTAAAATAAAAAATAAAAAAACACTTAGCAGCCGCTAAGGGCACTTTCTTATATAGCGATACATTACAAATCTCAGTAGTGTCTTCAGAGGATCCAAGACTCATCTTCGCCCAAACACGGGCAGCGTCGGCGTGTCCCCTCCCTGAGCCTGCAGCACATCCTCCATCCCCTTCGTGGTCCATCGGGCAACAGTCCGTTCTCAGTATATCATAATTTTTCATTTTTCTATATACACTTCCTTATTTTATTTGATCATTTTTTCCGTTACAGACAAAATAAAAATGCATCTGCCCCTGAAGAGCGAGCAAAGACTTGCGAAACGCGTAGGGCTCCATCGATGCTCTCTATATTCATACTGCTGGGTATTTCCTGTGGGGGCATCACCAATGCTCCATGTATGCTTATATTGCTTTTTCTCTGTTACGTGTACTTTGGTTCATATATTGCCTCAATCATGTATGCATAAACTTTTTATCTTATGACTTGTATATATATCAACTGATCCAGCTATTCATGATGAATTTTATCACTCTATGGATGTCAAATGAAATGTAGCGAATTTATATTTTTTTCTACCATTGCTGTTAACCTGGCCATTATGCCGGGTAACGCACATTTATTGTTGTTCCCTACTGGTTACACAGCATTATGTATCTAATAAATTATAATTTTTACATTTCTTGTGCACGTGTGCCTACTCTCTCCCACCTCATTTTAAAGTCCCAGGGCAATCTATCTTTTTGTTCGTGTATTTTAGGGATGGAGGTGGTAGGAGCCGGGCGGATCAAAAGTAGTGACACATAAAGTCAAGCAATACAGTTACCGGGTCCTGGGTAAGGTGTCCAACCACTGGGATGCCTCCTCGGGTGCCGTGAAGTAGCGGGTGGACTCACCGTCGACCACACGAAGGCGAGCCGGGAACAGCATACTGTATTTTATATTTCTGGTGCGTAGCCGGGCCTTCACTGGGTCAAAGGTCCTCCTCTGCCTCTGATTCTCCACCGAGTAGTCTGGGAACAGCATGAGCCTTGCATTGGCAAACCGAAGCTCTGGGACTTTCCTGGCCTCACGTAGCACCAAGTCCCGGTCCCGGAAGTTTAGTAAACGAAAAATAAATGTGCGAGGGGGTGTCCCGAGCGGGCCACGAACCGGAGGCATCCTGTGGGCCCTCTCCACCGCAAAATGGGAGGAAAAGGCAGCAGTAGGCAGGAGGGTACGGAGAAAGTGTTCCGTTAATGCTACCGGATCCTGGCCCTCCGTTCCCTCAGGCATTCCCACCACGCAGAGGTTGTTCCTCCTGCTCCTATTTTCGCTGTCCTCTGCGCGGGTTTCCAGTGCTTTGACCCTCACCTGTAGTGTATGGAGGGTGGCGCGGTGGTCTCTAATGGAGTCCTCCGATTCCCCCACGCGGCGCTCAGTCTCTCCCAGTCTTTCTCGGACTTTATCCATGTCCCTGCGCATCAGCCCAAAGTCCGTTTGGAGGACATCGATCTTGGCAGTAAGGGCCGTTTTGCAGCCCGAGATAGCCTGCATCAAAGCTTGGAATCTGTCCTCCTCCACCGTGGCCGGATCTGGGGCCGGTGTCTGAGTAGCCATGTGCGCGGCGGCAGGAGGAGGCGTCCTCTGCGTCTGTTGTCGGGGAGAGGGTGCTGGCGCCGAAGGAGTCTTCCGTTTGGTTTGTTCCTTCTCATGCCCGAGGGGTATCAGGGGAGACTGTGCTGGGTGTACCGGCAGATTAAGGGGAAATTCTTCCAGGCTGGAGCGGAGCTCTCACGGCACACGCCTGCTCAGGTCGCCAGCTCGACCACGCCCCCCATGGGGCGCTATATATATATATATATATAATTGTTTTTATTTATTTTTTTCTTACTTATTTTTTTATTTTGACACTGTTGAATCTGATTACTTTTTTTGCTGTCAGAAGGAATGTAAACATCCCTTGTGACAGTAATAGACATGCGACAGGTACTCTTTATGGAGGGACCCCAAATCCCTCCTTTTGCACTTAAAAGTATTCAAAACGCCAAGTTTGGCTGTTTTGAATGGTGTCATGTTTTATTTTTTTTTATTTGGCGGCTTATAAGTCTACTGTAGACCGGAAGTGATATCATGACATCGCTTCCGGGTTACTAGATCCTAGATCCGAGACCCAATCAAAGCTGATTCTGGCTTCGGTCTCCGGCCAGCCGGCGGTTGTGCCGGCTGGTCGATTGGGCCTGCTGGTGGGATGGGAGAGCCGTGGAAGGCGGCGGGGCGTCCACCTCCCGCTTCTTGGGATAACAGCCGAGCGGCTTCTTCGCCGCATCAGTTGTTGTCCAAAGAAAGCCAATCGCCGCCTCTATAAAAATGGTTTCATATTCCTGTTATGTGCCTGCTGTACCACGTACTCGTATGATAAAGTATCCTGTTCTCTCTGTAATGCTTCCTTTATTTGAAATCCCTAGTGTTCACACAGGGGGGGCGGGATCTGGGGGTCCCCTTGTTAAAGGGGGCTTCTAGATTCCGATAAGCCCCCCGCCCGCAGACCCCCACAACCAATGGCCAGGGTTGTGGGGAAGAGGCCCTTGTCCTCATCAACATGGGGACAAGGTGCTTTGGGGGTCTCAGACCCCCAAAGCATCCTCCCAATGTTGAGGGCATGTGGCCTGGTACGGTTCAGGAGGGAGGGGGGGGCCACTCTCGTCCCCCCCTCTTTTCCTGCGGCCTGCCAGGTTGCGTGCTCGGATAAGGGTCTGGTATGAATTTTGAGGGGGACCCCACGCCATTTTTTTTTTTTGGCTGGGGTCCCCCTTAATATCCATAGCAGACCTGAAGGGCCTGGTTATTGAATTTGGGGGGACCCCCACGCTTTTTTTTTAATTTTTTATCAATGACTTTTTTTTTTATGAATGGCTTTCAATGAATGACTGTTCTCTGTGTTACGGGAGCCGTCAATACATTAGCCGCGAGTGATTTTAAATAGCTTTTTTTTTTCCTGCAAAAATTACACTTTTTGCAGGGACAGTTCTAAGCACAGGAAACATGTGCCCCTTCACAGGCATACTATAGACCCGGGCCCCCCCCCCCCCCCCCCCCCCCCCCCCCCAGGTACGAAATTTAAAGGAATATTACACTTTTATTGTTTCAATTTAAGCATTATTAAAATCACTGCTCCCGAAAAAACGGCCGTTTTAAAAAAAAAAATTTGCATTGATACATGTCCCCTGGGGCAGGACCCAGGTCCCCAAACACTTTTTATGACAATAACATACATATTAGCCTTTAAAATTAGCACTTTTGATTTCGAACGTTTGCATCCATTGTAACTAATAGGGTTCTAATGCTCGCACGGACTTTAGGTCCGTTCCCGGGTTCTGGTGCGAGCCGAACCCGGGGGTGTTTGGCTCATCCCTACTCTCCTCCACCATCCACACTACATTCTCCGACAGCTCTCCTCCACACTACATTCTCCGACAGCTCTCCTTAACCATCCACACTACATCCTGGGAGATATAGCTAGATCTATAAGCAAAATTTCAGCAAAACCACAAAAATAACGAGACGGACAGTTTTTGTTTCTGCATTTTATTTCCTATGTATTGCTTCCCTTGGTTGTTTCGTATTAATACAATTGTCCATATATTGTCACAATTGCTGATTTGTGGCTCCATGTATTGTCACTGCTGCTGCTGATGTGTTACCCGGCTCCTTATGCACCCGCTGTCACAGTTTCCGGGTCTGTTGCGCTCCTATTGGGATATTTTTATGTTGCCTTCTTTGTAAGTATTGGACTCAGTACTGTTTCATAGGAGGACCATATTAGTATAATTGTTTACTTGTACGCAACTATAAAACCACATTATTTTAAACTTGAATATTTTTCTACGGCCACAATGTACTGTGATTTGCATTTACACCCAAGAGAAGACTCAACCCATCAAACTCCATCTACAAATGAAATATACTTTTGCCAGGATGTACTTCTTAATAAAACAAGTTTTCTTTACCATACAGTTGTTCTTTGAACAGTTCCGACTATCAAGTCTTCATATACAGTGCCTTGCAAAAGTATTCACCCCCTTTGGCATTTTCCGTGTTTTGTTGCCTCACAACCTGGAATTAACATGGATTGTTTGAGGATTTGCATCATTTAATTTACAGAACATGCCCACAACTTTGAAGATGTTTTTTTTTTTTTATTGTGAAGCAAACAACAAATATGCACATTGATTTTTTCTTTTATTTTGTCCTAACTATTCACCCCCCTAAGGTCAATACTTTGTAGAGCCACCTTTTGCGGCCATCACAGATCCAAGTAGCTTTGGATGAGTCTCTATGAGCTTGCCACATCTTACCACTGGAATGTTTGCCCATTTCTCCTTGCAAAACTGCTCCAGCTCCTTCAAGTTGGATGGTTTGATCTTGTGAACAGCAAGCTTTAAGTCTGACCACAGATTTTCTATTGGATTAAGGTCTGGGCTTTGACTAGGCCATTCCAACACATTTACATGTTTCCCCTTAAACCACTTAAGTGTTGCTTTAGCAGTGTGTTTGGGGTCATTGTCCTGCTGGGAGGTGAACCTCCGTCCTAGCCTCAAATCACACACAGAGTGGTACAGGTTTTGCTCAAGAATCTCCCTGTATTTAGCACCATCCATCTTTCCCCCAACTCTGACCAGTTTCCCAGTCCCGACTGCTGAAAAACATCCCCACAGCATGATGCTGCCACCACCATGTTTCACAGTGGGGATGGTGTTCTTTGGGTGATGTGATGTGTTGGGTTTGCGCCAGACATAGCGTTTTCTTTGACGGCCAAAAAGTTCAATTTTAGTCTCATCAGACCAGAGCCCCTTCCTCCATACATTTTGGGAGTCTCCCACATCCCTTTTCGCAAACTCAAAACGCGCCATTTTGTTTTTTGCTGAAAGTAATGGTTTCTTCTGGCCACTCTGTCATAAAGCCCAACTCTATGGAGCGTACGGCTTATTGTCGTCCTATGTACAGATACTCCAGTCTCTGCTGTGGAACTTTGCAGCTCCTCCAGGGTTACCTTAGGTCTCTGTGCTCTTAGGCCTGATTAATGCCCTCCTTGCCCGGTCCGTGAGTTTTGGTGTGTCCGGCCGTCTCTTGGCAGGTTTGCTGTTGATGTTCTTTCCATTTGGTTATGATAGATTTGATGGCGCTCCTAGGGATCATCAAAGATTTGGATGTTTTTTTTTTTATAACCTAACCCTGACTTGTACTTCTCAACAACATTGTCCCTTACTTGTTTGGAGAGTTCCTGGGTCTTCATGGCAGTGTTTGGTTAGTGGTGCCTCTTGCTTTGGTGTTGCAGCCTCTGGGGCCTTTCAAAAAGGTGTGTCTATGTAATGACAGATCATGCGACACTTAGATTGCACACAGGTGGACATCATTTCACTAATTATGTGACTTCTGAAGGTAATTGGTTGCATCAGAGCTTTTTATGGGCTTCGTAACAAAGGGGGTGAATACATACGCACGTTGCCAGTTATCATTTTTTTATTTCTTAAAAATCGTTTTATGTATATATTTTTCTAATTTTACTTCACCAACTAATGCCACGTACACACGGTCGGAATTTCCGATGGAAACAGTCCGATGGGAGCTTTTCATTGGATTTTCCGACCGTGTGTATGCCTAGCGGTCTTTTTCTGTCGGAATTTCCGACGGACTTTGGATTGAGAACCCGTTCTTAATTTTTCCGACGGAAAACCTTTCTATCGGATTTTCCGATCGTGTGTATGCAATTCCAACATGCAAAATTCCGACGCATGCTCGGAAACAATTCGACGCATGCTCGGAAGCATTAAACTTCCCTTTTTATAGTGCAGTCGAACGTTTTTTAAGGCGTGGTGTTATTGACCGTCGGAATTTGGTGTGACCGTGTGTAGGCAAGACAGTTTGAGCGAAATTCCGTTAGAATTCCAACGGGAAAACCATCAGAGCTTTTTCTGACGAGAATTCCGACCGTGTGTACGCGGCATTAGACTATTGTGTTCTGATCCATCACATATAATTCAGATAAAAAAAAAAATTGAACTGAAGGCTGTAATGTAACAAAATAGTTAAAAAGCCAAGGGGGGTGAATACTTTTGCAAGGCACTGCATGTTTTACTTTGATTTCTAATTAGACTTCTTTTATCGGTTATACATCTTCCGCAGTCTGAATGCACTGAGGACGCTCACCCATGTGTCTTTTCTGGTGTGTAAGAAATAACTTTTTCCTAGTGAAAGATTTCCCGCACTCTGAACACGAATAAGGACGATCACCCGTGTGAATTTTTTGGTGTTTAACAAGATAATCTTTCTTACTGAAATATTTCCCGCACTCTGAACATGAATAAGGACGTTCATTTTTGTGAATTCTCTGGTGTGTTACAAGGTCTCTTTTACAAACAAAAGATTTCCCGCACTCTGTACATAAATAAGGACGTTCACCTGTGTGGCTTCTCTCGTGTTTAACGAGGCTCTCTTTGTAACCAAAAGTTTTCCAGCACTCTGAACATGAATAAGGGCGTTCGCCTGTGTGTGTCCTCTGGTGTTTAAGAAGTGCCTTTTTCTCAGTGAAAGCTTTCCCGCACTCTGAACATAAATGAGGACGCACACCCGTGTGAATTCTCCGGTGTTCGTATAGTGCGCCTTTTCGGGTATAACATTTCCCACACTCGGTACACGAATAAGGACGCTCACCTGTGTGAATTCTCTGGTGTACAAGAAGATCTTTTTTCTTAGAGAAACATTTTCCGCATTCTGAACAGGAAACCGGACTCTCAACCATGTGATATCTCCGGTGTACGAGAAGTTTTCCCTTGTCAGTTAAACATTTCCCGCACTCTGAGCATGAATAAGAACGATCGCTTGTGTAAATTCTCTGATGTCTAAGAAGGTTTTTGTTTTCGGTGAAACAATTCCCGCACACCAAATATGAGAATAGATTGTCACCTCTGTAAAGGCCTTCTTGGGGTACAGAAGGCTCCTTGGGATTAGAAGGATCTGATGATCGATCTGCAGTGTGGAAGCTCAAACAGATATTGGCAATCATAGTATGTGATTGATGAGAAGATTCCCCCTGATCAGAGGGATCCATTGATGTCTCCGGACAGGAAGGTCTTTGATGTATATTTTGTGTGTTTGGATTTCCTCCTGGAGGATCCTGTGTGATGGAACCATCTTCGGAGTTCTGATCAGCAGATAACAGAAGACGTTTCTTTGAGGTATTCCTGACGTCGCATCCATCTGCTGGAAATAAATGTTTAAATTAAAGTCTAGAACAGTGATGGCGAACCTATGGCACGCAGAGCCATCTCTGTGGGCACACGAGAGGGTCCAGGACAGAGTTGGAGGTCTCTCTCTCCTCTCAGCCCCCCTCTTTTTCCGCTCCCCCTCTTTGTGTCCCCCTCTCTCTCAGCTCACCCCTCTCTCAGCATCTCTCTTGCACCCCTCTCTCTCTGTCCCTCTTCTCTCCCTCTGTCCCCCTTTTCTTTCTCTGTTCCCCCGCTCTCTCTGTCCCCCTCCCTCTCTCTGTTCCTCCTCTCTCTCAGCTCACCTCTCTCATCATTTCTCTCACACCCCTCTCTCTCAGCCCCTCTCCCTCTCTCTGTTGCCCCTCTCTCTCAGCCCCTCTCCTTCTCAGCTCCCCTCCCTCTCTCTGTTCCCCCTCTCTCTCAGAATATCTCTCACACCCCTCACTCTCGCTGTCCCCTCTCTCTCTCTCACACCCCCCTCTCTCTCACACAACCCCTCTCTCTCTCTCTCTCACACACCCCTCTCTCTCTGTCCCCCATCTCTCTCTCTCTCTGTCCCCCCTCCCTCTCTCTGTTCCTCCTCTCTCTCAGCTCACCTCTCTCATCATTTCTCTCACACCCCTCTCTCTCAGCCCCTCTCAGCTCCCCTCCCTCTCTCTGTTCCCCCTCTCTCTCAGCATATCTCTCACACACCTCACTCTCGCTGTCCCCCTCTCTATCTCTCTCTCTCTCTCACACCCCCCTCTCTCTATCTCTCTCACACCCCTCTCTCTATCTCTCTCACACCCCCCCCTCTCTCTCTCTCTCACACCCCCCTCTCTATCTCTCTCACACCCCCCTCTCTATCTCTCTCACACACAACTCCTCTCTCTCACACACAACCCCTCTCTTTCGGTCAGGCCCCCCCTCTCTCGCGAATTGCCGCGTTGGCACTTTGCAACACAAAACCAATGTATTTATTTCAGTTTGGGCACTCTGGCTCAAAAAGATTCGCCATCACTGGTCTAGAATATATAACTACCATGCTTTTGTAGCATTTAACAGTTTGCCAGAGCTCTACCATGAAATTGAATACAAATAGTAAATTATGAAAACAAACCAGTTAAACGATACAAAACAGCTCTAGGATGCAACACAACCTTGTACTTGTGAAGAACAAGAAAGTTGGATTTACAAGAAAGTGCTGCCAAGTTTTATACCCTTCTGCCAATAGGAAAGCCTGAGAGAAGGTTATAGAGGGGATTTCAAACAATGAAGGCAGGATCCTAAAGTATGAATAGAAATCAATTAATAGCCACTAGGTATATTATGCCTTTGATTGTGTCCAGTGTCCACCTTCCCAGAGGCAAAACTGTCATTGTCACACCTTGTATACCCAGAAGTTAAATACTCTGTTCCCCAACGAATTCTGGAAAAACCTGGGATTTACCAATCCAGGTTTTATAGGGATTTATTGGCCTCAACAGCAGACTTAAGATGTTCTTTTGGTTGAACTCGTGGACACGTCTTATTTCCAATCTCACTAGGATGGGAAGTTCTCTGTATTAAACAAGGTTGGCACAGAATTGAGGAAATGTGATTGTCTAAAGCCTTAATTTTTTCATGACAATGGACCAAACATTTGTATGTAGGTCATATGATTAGAGTTTATTTGCTGCAAGTGATCATCCTAATGCTTATCGGGAAATGACGACCACTTCATCTTACAAAGTTCAATCTTTCTTCCCAACTCCACAACTGATTAAATTATCTAATAATTTTTCTTAAACTACAATCCCTATACTAAAATTGTGAACCGCTTCTTCCATAGTGCCTATACTTACTTGTGTTGATAGGTAGAGAAATCTCATCCTCTTCACTCTTCATAATCATCCCAACCTCCTCCGTGGACAGCTGATCACCCCCCACATACGTCTCTTCTTCCTCTTTAACCTCAGCTTTTATATTTATCCGTTCTTCACCCTAAGCCCCAAAATAATAAAAAAACATCTATTAAAGTCGATCTCTAGATGGATATAAAAGACACAAATATTTTCAGTTCTGTATTCATTAATACTCAATTAAAGTCATTTTTTTTCTTTTTATAATACAAGCAGTGCAAGTACCTGCAGGTCCTATACAGCAGAGCTCAGAGTAGGAGAGGAAGGCAGCACTGAGAGTCAAGCCGCTGTGCTAAAGTGCTAACACAGGAGGAGAAGAGAGCAGAGTGACAGAAAGATGAACTCATCAGTCTGCCGCTTCTTCTTTCACTGTTCATTTACAGGTTGGGGAAGGGACATGACCAGTAGGTGTTACTGACCTGCAGCAGATAAAAATGTGGTTTTCTACTCATTTCTTGTGAGCCCATTCCCCTCTGGGAGCATCATCACGCCAGTCTGAACACACAAGACCCAAGAACAGCACTGCGCCATTTAACACACGCTCGCCATTGGAGGAACAGAAGGAAGAAGAGGATCTATGATGTCACGTGACTGGACCCAAGACCCATGGAAGAAAGGGAAGTACTGTATGTTCATTTTCAAAAGACAAAAGTGGGGGTGCACCAAGGGAGAACTAGAAACAGGGGGACGTGGTGGAAAGGCAACACTTTAGATGTAAAAGTAAACCAAATAAGAGACTACCTTGAAGAATGTGATTTTGCAAAGTTCAGAATCAATTCTGCGTTCTATACTCTTAGTCCCACCTACCTGATGATGGTGAGGGATGGTGTGATCTTCCTGGGTGGAATCCGGGGAATACAGAGAACGGAGACATCTCTCTTGTGGGTTTGTGTCACCAGATGGCTCCATCATGACGTTTTTGAAGGGATCTTTGTGTCCTTCTAAAAACTTCTCCATCACACCAACCTCTTCATCCTCCTCTTTTATCTCTTCTTTAACATGTTTCCAATCACTCTGGTTTATACCCTGGAATATTTTATAAAAACAAATTTAGCTTAAAGAATATAGCTACTGAACATGTCAAAATGTGAGTATCACCTATTATCTTTCTACTCAACCTTATGTAAGCTGGTGTGATTTTCCATTGAGGAATCCTGGAAATACAAAGGACGGGGACATCTCTTTGGTGGGTTCCCATTACTGGATTCATCTACCTGATGATGGTGAGGGATGGTGTGATCTTCCTGTGTGAAATTCCGGGAATACAGAGGACAGGGACCTCTCTCTGGTGGGTTCCCATTACTGGATCCATCTGTAGGAAACACACACACTGACTAAATACATTGTTTCTATGTGTTTATCGGATGATGGGGGATCTAGGTGGAGCCTCCGTACTGCTCTCTCCTTTACAATAAAGTCTCCTCTTACCCGGTGATGTGAGGGGCGGCTGATTCTCCATCATGACGTCCTTGTAGAGATCCTTGTGTCCTTCTAAATACTCCCACTCCTCCATGGAGAAATAGACAGTGACATCCTGACACCTTATAGGAACCTGACACACACAATGATACAGTCACCATCCAGACACATCCCTTGTCTGGTACTGGATAATGTCCCAGAATTCCCGGCACCGCTCACCTCTCCTGTCAGAAGCTCAGCGATCTTCTTGGTGACTTCTAGAATCTTCTTACGATTGTTTCTCTGGAGCTTCAAGGAGTGAGGTGAAGGAACTCTGATGGTTAGATGGTCACCAGACTTCACTGGAGGAAAACTCTGCATTGAAAGAGCAGCAATAATAATGTCATGCCCAGAATCCTCCTCACCTCTCCGGTCAGGTCTGTGTTTTACTAATAGAGATAAAAGTGATGTCATGTGACCTCCCAGAATCCTCCTCACCTCTCTGGTCAGCAGGTAGATGATCTCCAGGGTGAGGTCTAATATTCTCTCAGTCGTGTGACTCGGGTTTTCCTCTATCCCCATTGATGACATCATGTGATCTATACACGATTTTGATTGATCTCTGTAGACAGATAATACAATGGCCTTGCTAATCATTATAACCCATAGACAAGTAAAGAGTCATTTTAAACCCTCTTTCCAATACAGAGGGAGGTTTAGAACTACAACATTTTTTTAATATTTTATATTCTTTAAATATATATTTTTTATTTATCGTTATTATTACTGTAGTGAGAAGTTCTATTTATGAAGGCATTATATGTCTTTCTCTCCAGCTCTCAGTGTGCTTGTGTATCCCCATCTGTTGAAGATAAAAGACATCACAGTGACTATGGAGGAAGAGGACAGACATGACGGGGGAGGGGGGGGTTACTGGGTGTAAATATAAAATAATATCTTATTACCTCCTCTGATGCCAGTTCCAGCAATGCTTCTTCTCTACTTCCTCCTGACTCACCTTTCACCCGGAACTTCCTTTTTTAGAACCTTACATCACTTCCCGTTTGTATGTTACCTCACTTCCCGTCTGCACCTGATACCACTTGTTTGTGGTATCACTTCCTGTTTATGACTTTATGACTTAATGAATGGTTAACAAATAAGAACCACCAAATCCTGTAACCATCTTAAAGAATTGCAGATAAAAGCACAGAAAAATTAAGTATTTGAATTACTAACTTGCCATGTTTTTTCTCTCCATAAAATGTTTTTACTCCCTTACATTGTGTGTCAGACTCTCATTTCTTCTACTGTAATTAAAGAGGAGCTCCAGCCCCCTACCAAAAAAGCCAGCAACTACAAATAATGCTGACTTTTAAAATTAGAACACTTACCTGTTCAGAGATCCTGCAATGTCAGCACCCCAGCCAATTTTTCAGTCGCGGCACGGTCCCCCCCTCCCCCGGAAGTGGGGATGGGTACCTGTCAAAAACAGGTCCCCGTTCCCCCCGAAAGGTGTTAAATGTGGCAGCGGAAGGGGGGAGGTTCCCCTTCTTGGTGGAGCTCCACTTTAAAGCCTCATACACACGATCGGACCTTGGACCAACTTTCCTGTGGATTTTTGTCCAAAGGGCGTTGGCCTCAAGTTGGTATTGCATACACACGATCGGACTTTTTAGGCAACAAACACGAACGTAGTGACGTTTCAACGTACTGACGACACTTCAAAAGAGGACGTTCGAATACTCCAGCGCCACCTTTGGTCAACTTCTATATTGTTGTCTGATCTTTTGCATTGGTTCTGAGCATGCATGTTTGTACTTTGTACAAAAGTCCGTTGGTCTTGTGTACACATGGTCGGACTTTGGTCCATCGGACTTTTGTTGGCAGAAAGTTGGTCCGTTCGCACAGCCAACAAAAGTCCGATGAAACCTGGAAAAAGTTGGTCCGATGGAGCGTACACGTGGTCGGATGTTGGTCCAAACCAGCTAATTTGCATGTTGGTTGTCAAAATGTCTGATCGTGTGTACGGGCCTTAAGGAGTATTTTGTGAGTGCAAGGAATATGACACAATGTGATAATTGAATTCCCGCGGAGTAGCACTATGGTCAGCCATTCACACGCAAGCGTGGTTCTGGCATGTTATAACTTGCACCCACCTGGGTCACAGAACAGTGGAACAGCGTTGCGCTGTTGGTGGAAAATGAGTGACAGGAATCTGGAGCGATGGATTAACATCAAATTTTGTGTGAAAATTGGCAAAAGTTTGAGTGAAGCTTTTGCTCTGTTACAACAGGCTTGTGGTGAACATTCATGAAGAAATCCAGTGTTTTTGAATGGCATAGGTGGTTTAAGAAGGAGCAGGAAGATGTCCGCAATGATGCAAGAAGCGGGCAGTCAAAAACACAAAGGATGGATGCAAGTGTGGATAGAGTGCAAAGCCTCGTATGCTCAGATCGAAGATCGAATTCAACATGGAAAAACTGTGGCAGATTCTAAAGGAGGATTTTGGCAAATATGGTGCCTCCAATACTGACAGAAGGTCAAAAAGAAGGTCATCTTCAAGTTTCATCCAAGCTTGTGAAGAATCCAAGCTTTCCTGTCTATTCCAGGTATTAAACCTCAAGCACGTGTGGTCTATAAAGTAGGCTTATACTCTAAGTTACACTGAATACTGGGTGTGTAAAAATAAACACCCCCACTTCTGGCCATAGGTCTTTTTCTCCCTTGTTGTCCCTCTTACCTAAATTATTAATTCGGGAGGTATGACCCGCTATGTAATCTTTTATGTAAATGCTGAGGAGGAGCGAAGGGGAATACTGTAGAGCAGTGGTACCCAACCTCAGTTCTCAATGAAGCCTTGTTCACGTGGGGCTTACTAAAGCGTACGCCCGTGGAGGGCCCCACGTTTTCCCATGCAGGCAGCCACAGTGATGTCAAATGGGATGCAGCGGTTGCATGGGCACAGATGCTGCACCCAATCTGTCATCCATGTGGGTGTATGGCCCCGAGACCAGACAGTGTGCATTTGGGGCCATACACCTGCACAGATGTCAGAATGGTATTCGTGTATTTATGCAGCTGCTAACCCCAACATCTCTAAGGCTGCCTGCACGGGGGAAAAGTGGCCTTGCAAGGGTGTACCCTTTAGTTTGCCCTATATGAATGAGGTCCTACCCCCCAATAACTCATGTTTTCAGGATTTCCTTCATCTTGCATAGAAGCTTTAGATCCATGTCAATTGCTTGGTATTTATGATTACTATTATAGCTAAGGGAAATTCCCAAAGCACGACCTGTTGTGGGTATCTGAGGGTACAAAGGAGGTACCTGAGGTTAGGAACTACTGCAATAAAGGGTTACTTGGGTGAGAGCTCTAAGTCAGCCAACATCACATCCAAGATAATGGCCCCCAGCAGCAGTCTCAGCATTTTGGATGTCTACACCAGGGAGACTTTTACAGGTAGATAACGTGAATAAAATACTTTACGTGCACATCCTATGGGAAGAATGTTGTGAAAATTAATGTTCTGGTGACAGAGCCTGTCATTTTGAACATTCAGGACAAAGTGTACATTTTCGGACAGCTCTCCTACACCATCCACACTACATTCTCCAAAAGCTCTCCCCCCCACCATCCACACTACATTCTCTGACAGATCTCCTCCACCATCCACACTACATTCTCCAAAAGCTCTCCACCCCACCATCCACACTACATTCTCAGACAGATCTCTTCCACCATCCACACTACATTCTCCGACAGATCTCCTCCACCATCCACACTACATTCTCCGACAGATCTCCTCCACCATCCACACTACATTCTCCGACAGATCTCCTCCACCATCCACACTACATTCTCCGACAGCTCTTCTCCACCATCCACACTACATTCTCCGACAGATCTCCTCCACCATCCACAATACATTCTCCGACAGCTCTCCTCCACCATCCACACTGCATTCTCCGACAGCTCTCCTCCACCATCCACACTGCATTCTCCGACAGCTCTCCTCCACCATCCACACTACATTCTCCGACAGCTCTCCTCCACCATCCACACTACATTCTCCGACAGCTCTCCTTCACCATCCACACTACATTCTCCGACAGCTCTCCCTCCACCATCCACACTACATTCTCCGACAGCTCTCCTCCACCATCCACACTACATTCTCCGACAGATCTCCTCCACCATCCACACTACATTCTCCGACAGCTCTCCTCCACCATCCACACTACATTCTCCAACAGCTCTCCTCCACCATCCACAATACATTCTCCGACAGATCTCCTCCACCATCCACACTACATTCTCCGACAGATCTCCTCCACCATCCACACTACATTCTCCGACAGATCTCCTCCACCATCCACACTACATTCTCCGACAGATCTCCTCCACCATCCACACTACATTCTCCGACAGCTCTCCTCCCACCATCCACACTACATTCTCCGACAGCTCTCCACCATCCACACTACATTCTCCGACAGATCTCCTCCCACCATCTACACTACATTCTCCGACAGATCTCCTCCACCATCCACACTACATTCTCCGACAGATCTCCACCCACCATCCACACTACATTCTCCGACAGCTCTCCTCCACCATCCACACTACATTCTCCGACAGCTCTCCACCATCCAAACTACATTCTCCGACAGATCTCCTCCACCATCCACACTACATTCTCCACCATATCTCCTTCCACCATCCACACTACATTCTCCGACAGATCTCCACCATCCACACTACATTATCCGACAGTTCTCCTCCCACCATCCACACTACATTACATTCTCCGACAGATCTCCTCCACCATCCACACTACATTCTCCGACAGATCTCCTCCACCATCCACACTACATTCTCCGACAGATCTCCTCCACCATCCACACTACATTCTCCGACAGCTCTCCTCCCACCATCCACACTACATTCTCCGACAGCTCTTCTCCACCATCCACACTACATTCTCCGACAGATCTCCTCCACTATCCACACTACATTCTCCGACAGCTCTCCTCCACCATCCACACTACATTCTCCGACAGATCTCCTCCACCATCCACACTACATTCTCCGACAGATCTCCTCCACCATCCACACTACATTCTCCGACAGATCTCCTCCACCATCCACACTACATTCTCCGACAGCTCTCCTCCACCATCCACACTACATTCTCCAACAGATCTCCTCCACCATCCACACTACATTCACTCACCCATGTATCTTCTCTGGTGTGTTTTTCTCAGTAAAAGGTTTCCCGTACTCAGGACATGAATAGGGACGTTCACCCGTGTGAATTTTCTGGTGTTTCACAAGGTCTCCTTTGTGAATGAAGGATTTCCCTAACTCTGTACATGAATATAGACGGTCACCTGTGTGAAGTTTTTGGTGCTTCAAAAGGTCTCCTTTACGA
This sequence comes from Lithobates sylvaticus, assembly GCA_028564925.1. Lineage (NCBI taxonomy): Eukaryota > Metazoa > Chordata > Amphibia > Anura > Ranidae > Lithobates > Lithobates sylvaticus. The sequence continues at coordinate 606,617,390 of CM053028.1, forward strand.
ATTAAGGATTTCCTGCACTCTCAACATGAATAAGGAAGCTCACCCGTGTGAAATTTCTTGTGTTTACCAAGATAATCTTTCTTATTAAAAGATTTCCCGCACTCTGTACATGAATAAGAATGCTTACCTGTGTGGGGTTTCTCATGTTTAATGAGGCTCTCTTTGTTAGCAAAAGTTTTCCTGCACTCTGAACATGAATAAAGGCTTTTACCCGTGTGTGTTCTCTGGTGTCTAAGAAGGACCTTTTTCTCAGCGAACGATTTCACGCACTCTGAACTTAACCACCTGAGACCCAGGCCAATTCTGACATTTCTCTCCTACATGTAAAATTCCAAATTTTTTTGCTAGAAAATTACATAGAACCCCCAAACATTATATATGTTTTTTTAGCAAAGACCCTAAAGAATACAATGGTGGTCGTTGCAACTTTTTATCTCGCACGGTATTTGCGCAGCAATTTTTCGAACGCGTTTTTTTCAGAAAAAAAACAGTTTCCTGCTTTAAAAAAAAACAAAACAGTAAAGTTAGCCCAATTTTTTTGCATAATGTGAAAGATGAAGATACGCCGAGTAAATAGATACCCAACATGTCACGCTTCAAAATTGCATGCGCTTGTGGAATGGCGCCAAACTTTGGTATTTAAAAATCCCCATAGTCGACGCTTTAACATTTTTTACTGGTTACATATTTTGAGTTACAGAGGAGGTCTAGGGCTAGAATTATTGCTCTCGCTCTAACGTTCGCGGCGATACCTCACATGTGTGGTTTGAACACGTTTTCATATGTGGGCGGGACTTACGTATGCGTTCGCTTCTGCGTACGAGCTCGCGGGGACAGGGCGCTTTAAATTTTTTTTTTTTCTTTTTATTGTTCATTTTACTTTATTTTTTTAGTTCAACAACTTTAAAAAAAAAAAATAAAAATATTTGATTACTTTTATTCCTATTACAAGGAATGTAAACATCCCTTGTAATAGGAATATTACGGACCTATTTACAGTGAGATATGGGGTCAATAAGACCCCACATCTCACCTCTAGGCTGGGAAGCCTAAAATCAAAAAAAAAAAAAAAAAAAAAAAAAACGATCACCGCTTCCCAGCGGAGGCGGCGCCGTTTTTTGAATGCAGAGGCCGGGCGTGACGTCATAACATCGCGCCCGGCCTCCGAACGATCATAGAGACTCCGGCGACCATCTGGTCCGCCGGAAATCTCTATGATCATCATCCGGTGCCGGCGGATCCCGAGTCCGACTCACCGATGGAAGCGGTGAGTCGGTAGAAGCACCGGAGGGCGGCGGGAGGGGGGGGCGTCCCCTCCCGCCGCCCGTAAGAACGATCAAGCGGCGGAACAGCCGCTATGATCGTTCTTATGGTGCAGGGAATCGCCGGCTGAAACCGGCAATATCTGAATGATGTCTGTAGCTACAGGCATCATTCAGATATACCCCTGAGACCAAAAAGACGTCATATGACGTATACTGGGTCTCAGGTGGTTAAATGAGAATGCACCCCTGTGTGAATTCTCCAGTGTTCATAAAGTGCACCCGTTCAAGTAAAACATTTCCCGCACTCCGTACATAAATAAGGACGCTTGCCTGTGGGATTTCTCTGGTGTACAAGAAGATATTTTTTTCTCAGAGCAATTTTTCCCGCATTCCGAACAGGAAACCGGAAACTAAACCATGTAATATCTCCGGTGTACAAGAAGTTTTCCTTTGTCAGTTAAACATTTCCCGCACTCTGAGCATGAATAAGGATGCTCTCCAGTGTAAACTCTCTGATGTCAAAGAAGGTTTTTGTTTTCAATAAAATATTTCCCACACACCAAATATGAGAATAGATTGTCACCTCGGTGAGCTCCTTCATGGGGTGAGGAAGATTCCTCGGGATTAGAAGGATCTGTTGATGGATCTGCAGTGTGAGATCTTACATGGATATTTCCAATCATAGTATGCGATTGATGAGAAGATTCCCCCTGATCAGAGGGATCCATTGATGTCTCCGGACAGGAAGGTCTGTGATGTATATTTTGTGTGTTTGGGTTTACTCCTGAAGGATCCTGTGTGATGGAACCATCTTTGGATTTCTGATCCGGAGATAATAGAAGACGTCTCTCCGAGGAATTCCTGACATCACATCCATCTGTTGGAAAGAAATTTTCAAATAAAGGAGTCTAGCGCATCTACCATGTATGCTATTTTAGCATTCAACAGTTCCACAGGGTTCTACTATGAAATTGGGTATAAGGGCCCATTCATACTTGTGCGACTTGTCATGCGACTTTGACATAAGTCGTAGCCCATTGTTTGCAAAGGCATTTTCAGGAGCGTATGCGCTCCTGCTCCATCGTAGCTGCTGGTTTTAGCACCCTGGCTTTTGCTATGGAATTCTCTTTGTCTGTCTGTCCAACTGCAAGGTGATTGATCGTGGCCAGACTCTGGGTGGAGACCAAACCTGATTTAAGCCAGCCAAACCTGCATTCTCATGCTTGTGCTAGATTGTGAAAACGTGTGTAATATTTGATCAAGCCCCCTGTCCTTCTGCCCTGCTCAGATAGATTGGATATTCTTTGGTACAATAATTTTTATTGTAAAAAAGCTCAATAATAAAAAACAGTCAATCACCCACGCAGGGGTACAGCACATCAAACATATCATAATGACATGGGCAAGGATGTGACCAACTAGGTATTTTGGAAATACAAGACGTCCCCTGAGCGACCTAGGGGTATAAGCCGTAGGTCAACATACACTATATTACCAAAAGTATTGGGACACCTGCCTTAACACGGACATAAACTTTAATGGCATCCCAGTCTTCGTCCGTAGGGTTCAATATTGAGAGGCCCACCCTTTGCAGCTATAACAGCTTCAACTCTTCTGGGAAGGCTGTCCACAAGGTTTAGGAGTGTGTCTATGAGAATGTTTCTCTGCTCTAATTCATCCCAAAGATGTTCGGGTTGAGGTCAGGACTCTGTACAGGCCAGTCAAGTTTCTCCACCCCAAACTCGCTCATCCATGTCTTTATGGACCTTGTTTGTGCACTGGTGTGTAAAACATTTTGGTCAAAATTTTCGTCACTGCCCTTTTTACAGTGACGAAAACTAAACAAAAAAGTACACCACATTTTCGTCCACGAATCAATTCCGTTTTCGTTAATGAACAAAGACGAAGCGAAAATGTGATGCAGGGACGTTTACCCTCATGAACTTCCGCTTTCCATGGAGCTCCGTCTGCTTCCCCTCCCAGCAAGCAAGCGAGTCAAGTCCATATCGTGCTTCGCTTAGCAGCAGTTGCAGCACTGTGCATCCAGCATTACAGGCCTCCTCTGAGTTCTCAGACAACCGTCCAGATCAGCATTACAGGCCTCCTCAGGCAGACCACCATCCAGAGCACTGTGCGCAGCATTACAGGCCTCCTCAGACCACCATCCAGAGCACTGTGCTGCATTACAAGCCTCCTCAGACCACCATCCAGAGCACTGTGCAGCATTACAGGCCTCCTCAGACAGACCACCGTCCAGAGCACTGTGCGCAGAATTGCAGTACTCCTCAGACCAACATCCAGAGCACTGTGCAGCATTACAGGCCTCCTCAGACAGACCACCGTCCAGAGCACTGTGCGCAGCATTGCAGTACTCCTCAGACCAACATCCAGAGCACTGTGCAGCATTACAGTACTCCTCAGACCGTCCAGAGTGGCTAAATATGAATCTGTGAGTTTATTCAAACCTTAATACCATAAATAACATGATATTAGATTACTCTAGGAGTACATAATGAGTTTGTAAATTCTATAGAAATGCTTTAATAATTCATGACTTCATTTTACTAAACACATTAGGATTTTACTGGAGATTTTAGTTGACTAAAATACGACTAAAACTAAAACAATTGCAGATGACTAAAATGGGACTAAAACGGCATTTTATTCAAAATACTAGAACTAAAACTAAATCAAAATTCAATACCAAAATTAACATTGTTTCTTAGAGACAGTTCATATCGCTGAAGGAAGCCATTCAGCCAGTGCTGTGATGCTTTGAATTCTTCTGAGGATAGTTCAAACTTTGGTGCCATTGTAAGGGCAAATGCTTGAATGTCAGCCCTGTGCACAACCACAGCCTTTGCTCTCTTGTCAGCAATCCATTCACAGATGATGTCTTCCAGCTCGGGAAATAACGGATGCCGACCAGATCCACACTTGCGCTTCTTAGCATTTCCCTCGTCCACCTTTTGACTGAGGTTACCGTACTCTGCTCGCCATTTTCGGACCATTCGGAGATCCAACTTCATCTCTTTGCAGAAAGCCGTAAGATTCTTGCCTTGGGAGTCCTCAACGATGGCTTTCTTGTACTCGACGGAATAGCTCTTTCTTTTCGCACTCATCTTGTCTGGGGATCAAAATACTGTGTTAACCACTTGCCCTCCTAAAGATTTACCACCCCCCCCCCCCACTTCATGAACAGGCCATTTTTTGTGATACAGCACTGCATTACTTTAACTGACAATTGCTACGGTCATACACGTTGTACCCAAATACAATTTATGTCCTTTTTTTCCCCCACAAATATAGCTTTCTTTTGGTGGTATTTGATCACCTTGGGGTTTGTTATTTTTTGCGCTATAAACAAAAAAAGCAGACGATTTTGAAATAAAAAAAAAAACAAATATTTTTTTCTTTCTGCTATAAAACATATCCAATAAAATTTTTTTTTAAAAAAAAAGTAAAAAGAAAATCGAAATTTCTTCATCAATTTAGGCCAATATGGACCCCCCTCTGCCACCCGCAAAAGTGATTGAGTGGCTAATTAGCCACTCCCTGGTTTTCGACCCAAGCGATTGCAAGTTAGAACATGTCAGAACATGCTCGAGTGTGAATGGTTGTGTGACCCACCACCATAGTGCTTCGTCACGGGCATTCCAGGAATTATATTGTTACTCCTCGTATACCCAAAGGCTATATGCTCTTTTCCCCAATGAATCGTGGGAAAATACGATTTATCAATCCAGGTCTTTGAAGGTTTTATTTGGATCAACCGCAGACCTAAGATGTTCTTTTGGTTGAACTTGATGGACACATCTTTTTAATCTCACTAGGATAAGAAATTGTCTGTATTGAACAAGACTGGCACAGACTTGAGGAAATGGGATTGGCAAAAGCCTTCATTTTTTCATGACAATGGACCAAAAATTTGTACCGTATTGTCCCGAAAATAAGACCTAGCCCAAAAAGAAGACCTAGCGTTATTTTCCAGGAGGGCTGCAAAAAGCCCTACCTCGAAAATAAGCCCTAGTTTAAAATGCTTGTAAAATCCTATTACCCACTCTATTACAGTAGTACACAATGTACAATGTGTGTGTTTCTGTAATATAAATGCGGGGAAGAGAGCCCCGGCGGGTCACAGAAGCGCAGAGCGGCGCTTAAAACAAAGGTATTTGGCACAATTATATTACAGAAACAAACATATTGTACATTATATACTAATGTAATAGAGTGGATTATAGGATTTTACAAGCATTTTAGCTCAGTTTCCACTGGGGATTCCTGTCAGGCAGGGAGAGAGAGGGGAGAGAAGACAGCACATTACATGGTAAGACCTACCCCGAAAAAAAGCCCTACTATGTCTTTTGTTGCCAAAATTAATATAAGACCCGGGCTTATTTTCGGGGAAACACGGTATGCAGGTCATATGATTAGAGTTTATTTGGCACAAGGGATCATCCTAATGCTTATCGGGAAACGACGACCCCTTCATCCTACAAAGTTCAATCTTTCTTCCCAACTCCGACGGTCCACCATTTATAATTCAGTTTCATGTGAAGATCTGATACAGTAATTATCTAATGTTAAACTACAATCCCTATACTCAGAAGTAAAATGAAATTGTGAACCGTTTCTTCCATAGTGCCTATACTTACTTGTGTTGATAGGTGGAGACATTTCTTCCTGTTCACTCTTCATAATCATCCCAAATTCCTCCATGGATGGCTGATCACCCCCCACATACGTCTCTTCTTCTTCCTCTTTAACCTCAATTTTTAGATTAATCCGTTCTTCATCCTAAACCCCAAAATATTAGAAAATATCTATTAAAGTTGATCTCCAGGTGGGTTTAAAAGACACAAATGGTTTCAACTCTGCATCCATTAATACACCATTGAATATTTATTTTTTTATACAAGCACCTGAAATGTGACCTGATATCAGACTCTTGCAGGCCCTATACAGTAGAGCTCAGAATGAGGAAGAGAGAAATAGCACTAGGAGCCAATCTGCTTCTCCTTTCACTGTTTAGTCACAGGCTGGGGGAGGGACAAGTCCGGTAGTTGTCACTGACCTGCTGCAGGTAAAAATTTGGTTTTCTACCCATTTCCTATGAGCCCCTTCCCCCCTAGAAAGTGCATCATCACAGCAACCTGAACTTTCAAGAGCAAAGAACAGCACCGCGTCATTCAACATGTGCTCATCATTGGAGGAACACAAGGAAGAAGAGGGCCCGTGATATCATGAGACTGGACCCAAGACCCATGGAAGAAAGGTAAGTATGTTCATTTTCAAAAAAAATAAAGTTAGGGTGCTCCAAGGGAGAACAGGAAATGGGGTAAGGGGTGGAAAGGCAACTCAGATGTAAAAGTAAACAAAACAATAGGCTACATTGAGAAATGTAATTTTGCAAAGTTCAGAATCACTTCTGTGTTCCATACAGCCCACCTACCTGATGATGGTGGGGGATGGTGTGATCTTCCTGTGTGGAATCCCGGGAATACAGAGGATAGGGACATCTCTTGAAGGGATCTTTGGGTCCTTCTAAAAACGTTTCCATCACACCAACCTCGTCATCATCCTCCTCTTTTATCTCTTCTTTAACAGCATTGTTCCAATCACTCTGGTTTGTGCCCTGAATATTTCATAAAAACAAGATTAGCTCTAACAATATAGCTACTAAACATGTCAAAATGTAAGTATCAGCTACTATTTTTTATCTTTCAACTTAACCTCATGTGTGATGGTGTGATCTTCCCGTGTGGAATCATGGGAATACAGAGAACGGGGACATCTCTCTGGTGGGTTTCCATTACTGGATCCATCTACCTGATGATGGTGAGGGATGGTGTGATCTTCCTGTGTGGAATCCCGGGAATACAGAGGACGGGGACATCTCTCTGGTGGGTTTGTGTCACCAAAAGGCTCCATCATAATGATCTTAAAAGGATCTTTGGGTCCTTCTAAAAACGTCTCCATCTCACCAACCTCATCATCCTCCTCTTTTATCTCTTCTTTAACAGCATTGTTCCAATCACTCTGGTTTATGCCCTGAATATTTAATAAAAACAAGATTAGCTCTAATATAGCTACTAAACATGTCAAAATGTAAGTATCAGCTACTATTTTTCATCTTTTAACTTAACCTTATGTGAGATGGTGTGATCTTCCCGTGTGGAATCATGGGAATACAGAGAACGGGGACATCTCTCTGGTGGGTTTCCATTACTGGATTCATCTACCTGATGATGGTGAGGGATGGTGTGATCTTCCTGTGTGGAATTCCGGGAATACAGAGAATGGGGACATCTCTCTGGTGGGTTCCCATTACTGGATCCATCTACCTGATGATGGTAAGGGATGGTGTGATCTTCCTGTGTGGAATTCCGGGAATACAGAGGATGGAGACATCTCTCTGGTGGGTTCCCATTACTGGATCCATCTACCTGATGATGGTAAGGGATGGTGTGATCTTCCTGTGTGGAATTCCGGGAATACAGAGAATGGGGACATCTCTCTGGTGGGTTCCCATTACTGGATCCATCTGTAGGAAACACACACACTGACTGAATACATTGTTTCTATGTGTTTATCAGATGATGGGGGATCTAGGTGGACCCTCCGTACTGCTCTCTCCTTTACAATAAAGTCTCCTCTTACCCGGTGATGTGAGGGGCGGCTGATTCTCCATCATGACGTCCTTGTAGAGATCCTTGTGTTCCTCTAAATACTCCCACTCCTCCATGGAGAAATAGACAGTGACATCCTGACACCTTATAGGAACCTGACACACACAATGATACAGTCACCATCCAGACACATCCCTTGTCTGTTACTGGATAATGTCCCAGAATTCCCGGCACCGCTCACCTCTCCTTTCAGCAGATCAATCATCCTGTTGGTGACTTCTAGAATCTTCTTGGCACTGGTTACCTCTGCTGTCAGGCAGTGAAGTGGAGGCACTGTGATGGTTAGATGGTCACCAGACTTCTCCGGAGGAAAACTCTGCATTGAAAGAACAATAATAATGTCAAGTGACCTCCCAGAATCCTCCTCACCTCTCCGGTCAGGTCTGTGTTTTATTAATAGAGATAAGAGTGATGTCAAGAGACCTCCCAGAATCCTCCTCCCCACTCTGGTCAGGTCTGTGTTTTATTAATAGAGATAAGAGTGATGTCATGTGACCTCCCAGAATCCTCCTCACCTCTCCAGTCAGCAGGTAGATGATCTCCAGGGTGAGGTTCAATATCGTCTTAGTCATGTGATTCGGGTCCTCCTCCATCCTCATTGATGTGATCCATACAAGACTCTGAACTCTGTAGACAGATAATATACCAATTTTGAAGATTTTTTTTTTCAAAACTCTGTCCAAATGTTGGGGAGATATAGAACTGTGTCGGTGTTACTAAACACCAACTACACTCAGCATCAAAATCAAAACAAAAACTACGATACCCAAAAATTGTAAATATACAAAATATTAGAAAACCTCACAGCTCATCGCTTTTGAGATAAAGCTCAATGGCGGCCCCAAAATAATCCTTCTTCCTCTGGCATTTGTGTAAGAAGACCTAACATTGTGTGTGTGTGTGTGTGTGTGTGTGTGTGTGTGTGTGTGTGTGTGTGTGTGTGTGTGTGTGTATATATATATATATATATATATATATATTTATATCACATGAGGGGGTATGTTTATAAAGCTGTAAATACGACGACATTTATCAAACTTTCTCAGTAGATGAATCTTTCTGGTACATGAGTTTTAAAATGACAGTCATTGATTCACCACCAGAGAATGTTTTGTGAAGGTTATATTCACTGTTTTAGAATTATAACGCTATATGGGTTTACATGTCTGGGTGCATTTGAAGTGTGTGTGGGGACGTCTTTCATTTTTTAAATAATTTAGTTTAAAAATATATTTCATTTACCATTACTATTGGTATTTTTATAGAAATTACAAGTTCTATTTATGGAGACACCGTACGTTTTATATAGATGAATATATTACGCTGTATTTAGGTTATATCTCTCTATAGATTATAATATAATCCTTAGATATGTGTGTTTGGGTATTTACATCTCCTGGAGATAAAAGACATTACAATGAAAATAGAGATAGAGAACGGACATGACGGGAGGGGGGGGGGGGGGGGGGGGTTACTGGGTGTAAATATAAAATAATATCTTATTACCTCCTCTGCTGCCAGTTCCAGCAATGTCTCCGCTCTACTTCCTCCCAACTCACCTCTCACCCGGAACTTCCTGTTTCATGGTGTGATCACTTCCTGTCTTTATCCAATTCCTCTCTTCCCCTGACATAACCTTGTTTATGACATCACATCCTATGTCGGTGTAACGCCATAACTCCTGGGGGCGGCTATGAATTTTCTGGGCTTACCAATTACCTCCTCCTTGTAGCTCGTCGTTCGTTGTCTAGGGCAGGGCTCAAAATTTCAAGTCCTGAGCTACTAGCCAGGCCTTAAGTGTTACTCGCCACCATTTGCCCAACCCAATCCCTACCATGCACCGCCCCTATACACGCCCTCATAAATTATCTCATGAAATTACATTTAAATGTTCCATTCAGAATTAAGTTGCAAAAATAAATATTACAACCTTATCAGTGCCCACCATTGCAGCCTCCCCTCACCTGTGCCCACCTTTGCAGCCTCACCTGTGCCCACCATTGCAGCCTCAGCTCACCTGTGCCCACCACTGCAGCCTCACCTCACCTGTGCCCGCCACTGCAGCCTCACCTCACCTGTGCCCGCCACTGCAGTCTCACCTCACCTGTGCCCGCCACTGCAGTCTCACCTCACCTGTGCCCGCCACTGCAGCCTCACCTCACCTGTGCCCGCCACTGCAGCCTCACCTCACCTGTGCCCGCCACTGCAGTCTCACCTCACCTGTGCCCACCACTGCAGTCTCACCTCACCTGTGCAGAGGAATCATGGGGAAGAGGAAAGCTGCAGGATCACGATAGCCTGCTGTTACAATTGCCTCCACAGCTAGGCTGCCAGGGAGTGGGGGGCGAGTACCCCCGGCATGAGGAGTTAAACAGGAGCCGTTCTACCATCGATCGGTCCGGGGGAAGAGAGAACAGATCACAGAGCGATAGCCTGCTGTTTACATTGGAAATTCCTCTGCTCAAGATTACACACAACCCCGCCCCCTCCTGACCCCGCGCCTGTTATAGACACTGTGTGATAGACAGAACGCGTCCCAGAATTGTACTGGCGTTCTGTCAATCACAGGCGCGGGGTCAGGAGGGGGCGGGTTGTGTGTAATCTTGAGCAGTGGAATTTCCAATGTAAACAGCAGGCAATCGCCAGAAACAATTTTCCACTCGCAAAATGCGAGTAGGCGAGTGGAAAATTTGATTCCCAGGGTTAGTACCCAGTCATTTCAGAAGCTGACACTCAAATGTCCTTTTGAGGACTTTTATTTGCAAAGAGTAACGTTCAAATATAACACAGTCTCAGTTGGGAATAGAGGGTACGGTAGGGTGACCACATTTCCAAACTGCCATTCAGGGACACACCCCCCCCCCCCCCTCCACACCCGCCCAAAAAAATATGTTTTTTGATACTTTTTTTGCCAATTAATTGGCAAAAAGTACAAAATATAGCTTTTTTTCAAAATTGGTGATCAAATACCACCAAAAGAAAGCTCTATTTATGGGAAAAAAAAGGACGTCAATTTTCTTTGGGTACAGCGTCGCATGTAAAATAGTGCTTGCATAGCGCCTGTAAAGAGCCGTTCCTGTCTCTCCAGTGTGAAAGCCGGAGGGCTTTCACACTGGAACAGTACGCTGGCAGGACGTTAAAAAAACTCCTGCAAGCTACATCTTTGGAGCGGTGTATACACCGCTCCTTCACCGCTTCTGCCCATTGATCTGTATGGGCACCGCTGCAGAACTGACAGCAAAGCGCCGCTGCAGCGGCGCTTTGTGATGCTTTGCAGGTCGTTTTAACCCTTTTTCTGCCACTAGCGAAGGTTAAAAATGCCCCGCTAGTGGCCGAATAGCATCACTAAAACCATGGTAAAGCAACGATAAAAATAGCGCTGTTTTACCGCCGGCGCCCGCACCACCCCAGTGCGAAAGGGCTCTTCATATATACACACACACAACACAACGACAATGAAATGTTATTGTTACAAACATAAAGTACAGTATCTAGAAGGAACATTGTTAAAAGCAATACATGATTGCAAGGATGCAAGCATGCATGTTCTCATAAAATAGTGAGTACACTAACCTGGAAGTTTGGCTGGCGGGTTGCGGCCCTCGTGGGCGGGAGGAGGCTCAGGAGGAGATGCTGGCAATGTGCATGTGCTGCAGGCAGCAGCTGAGCTGCGGGAGTAGTCGGCCCCGGGACTGGCACTGGGCACAGGCTGGATCCTGGCTTACCAGCAGTGCCACTACCAGTCAGGAGACTCAGGAGGAGGAGATACAGAATGAAGACACTCTGGTGACTGTAGCTGGTCTCTCTCTCTCTCTGCTTCTGCGGCCAGAGGCGGAGAAGCGAAAGACAGGAGGTGCCGGTGCCTGACACTGACTGCAGGCGCAAACATGCGGATCTCGTGGGCGGGAGGAGCCTGGAGGAGGGCTTGGACGAGGCTCTGGCTGGCTGCTCAGCTTCTCTCGTGTGTCTCTCTCTGGTCACTGGCGTGACCGTCACTCAGTCTGTGCTGGCTGGCAGCTGATCTCCCTGGCGCACGCTGCTCTCTGCTGCCGTAGGGTGCGGGCGGGTACACTGCCCACACTGACTTCCAGGGAACTGCCCATGTGTCAGCCCGCCCCTGAGGCCTCAGCTGAGCTGACGTCACTGGTTACTAGACGCTGGGCGGCCGCTAGCCTAGCAACCGGACTGCCAGTCAGACTGAGATGTGATTTAAACTAACGGTGGCGGCGGCAGACGGGCGGAGGGAGTCTGGTGGTCACTGTGGTTTTTTTTTTTTTTCATTCCGGGACACTGTATTGTCCCGGAATGAAGGTCCCCGGGACACGGGACATAAATCTTAAATCAGGGACAATCCCGGGCAATCCGGGACACGTGGGCACCCTAGGGTACGGATGACAACGCTCAGGCACTTCAGAACTGCTGACATCAATTGAAAGTCTCTTTAGATAGCCCAGAGAGTAGCCACTCACAACTGGGTGCTTCACTGTTGGATAAACCCCTGTCTGTAGATTTAGCAGGCAACAAGTGATTTCAAAGATTTGCAAAGTCTCTGCCACAGACTAGGTTGTAACTGAAAGGTGAGTTAGGAACTTTTCCTACGGTACCTGGATCTTTCAGCCGCTTCGGCGATACCGTAAGAAATGCGGATTCACTAGTGTCCATACAATCTCAGCTCCCAGGCTCTTACCGAGCAGCCAGCTTCTTGGCCCTCCTCTGAAGAGTCCTCCCCTGGTCGCTTGTACGAGTTGCCGTGTCCCTCCAATACCGAGAGCCCACCGGGACACCTCAGAATCCTCCTTCAGTTACTGGGCCTCGAACTAGCCAGTTCCGAGGCTCGGGAACGGACGGATCCCCACCCCAGACCATGACGGCCTCTGGGGCTGGTCAGGGTGACAATGCTTACAGGGGGCAGCAGAAACTCCTGGGTCCGGGACCCCTCACGGGGTTGGTCCGGACCAGAACCAGGAACAGAAGAGCAAGCCGAACCTTGAACACGTGACTTCAGCATCTTAAATACCCCTTCCCAAAATACACAGCGGGGCCAGACGCGACCACTGATTTTCTCTGAGAAAGATTGGTACCTAACATGTCCAACCAGGCTTGGTTATCAGCCTGTCACAGGTGCCTCACCGCACATATGACCAGGCAGAACTCCAGTACAGTCCAGCCAAACTGATGCCAAAGTAAATGACCTGTACAATTAACCCCCCAGAACTCCATTACAGTTCTGGAAAAAACAAAATTTGCACTATAGCGCACACTTTAGAAAAGTGTCGGCGCTACATCTGTATGATCACGCTCTTCCTTTTCGCATTTTTCCCAACCGTCCCTGATTTGGAACAAAGTCCCTCTGTCCTCCTCATTTTGGTCTGTTCTCTATGGTTATAGATAAAATGCACTTTTTATCTTTCAAAAAGTGTTTCCCAGTCCTAAACCTTTCATCCAATTTCTAAATTGCTGCATTTTTTATTTTTTAAAAGCCAATATAAAAAAATAGTAGTGGTAAAAAAAAGCCCTTGTGGATTTAATTAACCTTTTTTTTTTTTTTTTGGTTAACTGTCCTTTAAGGGGGTATGTCCTATGCGTACATACGTTTGCTAGTAGGTGTCCCTCATTCACATTTCAAAATGTTGGGCGGTGTGTTTTCGTTCCACTTCATATAATTGAAAGAGATCGACACTTTTGTCCTTAACCGCTTCCCGACCGCCTCACGCAGATATACTGCGGCAGAATGGCACGGGCAGGCAAAATCACGTATATATACGTGGCCCTTTAATTGCCTGTCCGTGGGTCGTCCGTGACCCCGCCGCAGGACCAGCGGACCCGATCGCCGCTGGTGTCCCGCGATCGGGTCACAGAGCTGTGTAAACAAACCTCTCCCCGCACTTCCTACTCTGCCTGTCATTGATCGGCTGTTCCCGGTCATCGGGAAAGCCGATCAATGACGTCAGACCTCAGCCCCGCCCCCTAATGTAAAAAAAACACACACGTCACAGCCCATAACCCCTCCCCTCCCCCTAGTGGTTAACTCTTTCACTGCCAGTGTCATTTATACAGGAATCAATGCATTTAAATAGCATTGATTGCTGTATAAATGACAATGGTCCCAAAAATGTGTCAAAAATGTCCGATGTGTCCGCCATAATGTCACAGTCACAATAAAAATCGCTGATCGCCGCCATTACTAGTAAAAAAAAAAATATTAATAAAAATGCTATAAAACTATCCCCTATTTTGTAAACGCTATAACTTTTGCGCAAACCAATCAATAATCGCTAATTGCGATTTTTCTTTACCAAACATATGTAGAAGAATACGTATCGGCCTAAACTGATGGAAAAAAAATGTTTTTTTATATATTTTTTGGGGATATTTATTATAGCAAAAAGCAAAAAATATTGCATTGTTTTCAAAATTTTTGTTTATAGCGCAAAAAATAAAAACCGCAGGGGCGATCAAATACCACCAAAAGAAAGCTCTATTTGTGGGAAAAAAAGGACGCCAATTTTGTTTGGGAGCCATGTCGCACGACCGCGCATTGTCAGTTAAAGCGACGCAGTGCCGAATCGCAAAAAGAGGCCTGGTCCTTTGGCTGCCAATTGGTCCGGGGCTGAAGTGGTTAAAGGAGAACTTTCACCAGAAATGAAAACAAGGTGATAAAATCCCCCAGGGGAACCTGTTTACACTGCACTTGTTCCTGTATAGAGATGTGCAATATTTGCAGAGCAGCGGTTGCCGGAGAGCTAGCCCCGTCTCCCACCACCGCTATCACACCAACACTGAACTGTGGAGACATAGTTCTAGACCAGAACACAGAGGAACCCTCAAAATAACATTCTGGTATCAGGAAACCCCTACTGAAAATTACCATAACTCATGATACATTAGTGTGATGGTGAGTGGGAAGAATGATCCTTACACGTGTGGTCACTGGGAAGAATTACCCCCTTACAGACACACTATATTACCAAAAGTATTGGGCCACCTGCCTTTACACACACACATGAACTTTAGTAGTATCTCAGTCTTAGTCCGTAGGGTTCAATATTGAGTTGGCCCACCCTTTGCAGCTATAACAGCTTCAACTCTTCTGGGAAGGCTGTCCACAAGGTTTAGGTGTGGTCTATGGGGATGTTTGACCATTCTTCCAGAAGTGCATTTGTGAGGTCAGGTACTGGTCCAAATCATTTGGTGGAGGGGGGATTATAGTGTGAGGTTGTTTTTCAGGGGTTGGGCTTAGTTCCAGTGAAAGGAATTCTTATGGTATCAGCATCCCAAGACATTTTGAACAATTTCATGCTCCCAACTTTGTGGGAACAGTTTGGGGATGGCCCCTTCCTGTACCAACATGACTGCGCACCAGTGTACAAAGCAAGGTCCATAAAAAACATGGATGAGCGAGTTTGGGGTGGAGTTCTGACCTCAACCTGATAGAACACCTTTAGGATCAATTAAAGTGGAGACTGCCAGCCAGGCCTTCTCGTCCACATGAATGCCTGACCTCACAAATGCTCTTTTGGAAGAATGGTCAAACGTTCCCATTGACACACTCCTAAACCTTGTGGACAGCCTTTTCAGAGTAGCTGGAGCTGTTATAGTGGCAAAGGGTAGGCCAACTCAATATTGAACCCTACGGAAGAAGACTGAGATGCCATTAAAGTTCATGTAAAGGCAGGTGTCCCAATACTTTTGATAATATAGTGTAGCCAAAAAGATCAATGATGGTACTTACCTGGGAGGTGGAAATTGCTCATGGAACCCCTAGCAACCTCTGAAGGAAGCCTTGAATTTCATGGAACCTTGGTTGAGAAACCCTGCTCTAGACTGTCTCCTAAGCTGCAAGGGCATCAAAGACAAACC
>CM053028.1:606633638-606713053 GCA_028564925.1 Lithobates sylvaticus
TGTGCCTCTTTCCTCCTCATTTGTCCCTCATTTTGGTCTAAGCTATATAGTTGTATATGCACTAATGCACTATTTATCTATTAAAAAGTATTTCCCAGTAAACTTTCATCTAATTTATAAATTCCTGCTTCTGTAAATTCTGAAAGCCAGGATAAAGTAATAGTAAAAAAGCACTTGTGGGTTTAACCAATAATTTTTTTGTACAATTCTCCTTTAAGGGGTGTGACAAGGGACGTGTCCTAACCCTAGCTCTACTGATCCTCCTCTCTCTCCGATCCCCGCTCACTTCCCGCTGTATTGTTTCCATGCTACAAACTTGACATCTAGTTTCTCCTGCTCTGGTCTGCCAGCTCTGCTGATCCTTTGCCGCTCAGTCCCCTCTCTCCAGTCCCCGCTCATCTTTCTCTATAGCATTCCCTTGTTGCACACCACGTGTGCCATCTGCTACCATCCTCATCCACACTCCACACTACATTCTCCGACAGATCTCCTCCACCATCCACACTACATTCTCCGACAGATCTCCTCCACCATCCACACTACATTCTCCAACAGATCTCCTCCACCTTCCACACTACATTCTCCGACAGTTCTCCTCCACCATCCACACTACATTCTCCAACACATCTCCTCCACCATCCACACTACATTCTCCGACAGATCTCCTCCACCATCCACACTACATTCTCCGACAGATCTCCTCCACCATCCACACTACATTCTCCGACAGCTCTCCTCCACCATCCACACTACATTCTCTAACAGATCTCCTCCACCTTCCACACTACATTCTCCGACAGCTCTCCTCCACCATCCACACTACATTCTCCGACAGATCTCCTCCACCCATCCACACAACATTCTCCGACAGATCTCCTCCACCATCCACACTACATTCTCCGACAGCTCTCCTCCACCATCCACACTACATTCTCCGACAGATCTCCTCCATCCACACTACATTCTCCGACAGCTCTCCTCCATCCACACTACATTCTCCGACAGATCTCCTCCACCATCCACACTACATTCTCCGACAGATCTCCTCCACCATCCACACTACATTCTCCGACAGATCTCCTCCCACCATCCACACTACATTCTCCAACAGATCTCCTCCACCATCCACACTACATTCTCCGACAGATCTCCTCCACATCCACACTACATTCTCCGACAGATCTCCTCCACACATCCACACTACATTCTCCGACAGATCTCCTCCACCATCCACACTACATTCTCCGACAGATCTCCTCCACCATCCACACTACATTCTCCGACAGATCTCCTCCACCATCCACAATACATTCTCCGACAGATCTCCTCCACCATCCACACTACATTCTCCGACAGATCTCCTCCACATCCACACTACATTCTCCGACAGATCTCCTCCACCATCCACACTACATTCTCCGACAGATCTCCTCCACCATCCACACTACATTTTCCGACAGATCTCCTCCACCATCCACACTACATTCTCAGACAGATCTCCTCCACCATCCACACTACATTCTCCGACAGATCTCCTCCACCATCCACAATACATTCTCCGACAGCTCTCCTCCACCATCCACACTACATTCTCCGACAGATCTCCTCCACCATCCACACTACATTCTCCGACAGATCTCCTCCACCATCCACACTACATTCTCCGACAGATCTCCTCCACCATCCACACTACATTCTCCGACAGATCTCCTCCACCATCCACACTACATTCTCCGACAGATCTCCTCCATCATCCACACTACATTCTCGACAGCTCTCCTCCACCATCCACACTACATTCTCCGACAGCTCTCCTCCCACCATCCACACTACATTCTCCGACAGATCTCCTCCACCATCCACACTACATTCTCCGACAGATCTCCTCCACCATCCACACTACATTCTCCGACAGCTCTCCTCCACCATCCACACTACATTCTCCGACAGCTCTCCTCCACCATCCACACTACATTCTCCGACAGATCTCCCTCCACCATCCACACTACATTCTCCGACAGCTCTCCTCCACCATCCACACTACATTCTCCCACAGCTCTCCTCCACCATCCACACTACCTTCTCCGACAGCTCTCCTCCACCATCCTACATCTATGTAGCATTAAACCTGAGAGAACCGATTGGTAATTTGGGTTCTCTGTTCTGCACGTGACTCCAAAATCACCCTCAGGCCCTCTAACATACCTGGTTGAATGATAGTCACTGTAAGAACTTAAAAGAGTATGGATACCTTTAGTTTGGCTGTGAATCAGTACCAGGAAAAAGACACAAGACCGCTTAGTTGTAAATTAACTCAATGTATTTGTATGACTTAAAATGAATGGTGGTTTGAGCATAAATGAACACACAGAAAATAGGTTCAGACACATTCCACTAGAGTGTATAATCACTAGGCCAAAGTAACTTCAATTAGAGTTCTGTATCACTTGAAAAGAATCAACTCATAAATCAGCAATAAACATTGGCTATGATATGGTGCAATGTTCCCTGAGAGGTACCTCTTAGCCTAAGCAAGAGGTAAAGGTATCTGTGTAGCAGCTGTAACGGGGCAGGCTTTAGACTTAATTCTTCAACCGGCTAGTGTTGGGGCCTAGTCGTTCACAAGGTGAACATGAGAATAGTTGCTGGAAGCAATAAGGCTACTAGATGGCTGTATGTTCAGTTCCTAAAGGACTCAGTCTCTCCAGCAGCAGACAGTAAATCCCCACATCTGCAGCTCACCAGTCCCAGTAATATTGCAGCTCATCATCCGGTCACAAACAGCGGTTAGTCCACTCTCTGCTCTGCACCCAGGTGCCTCTGGCTGTTGGCATCTCTGCACTCTGGATCACGTTCAGACCATCGATATGCAGCAGTGATGGGGCGCACTGGACAGCGATGTGCACTCTCAGGTCTCCCTCACGGCAAGAGGAAGTTGGGTCATGTACAGCCCAGGAAATGCAGCTCTTTCCCCTCCCCCTAGCAATCTCCACTCTGGAGAATGTAGTTCAAAAGTTCTTATTTACAAAGGAAAGTCTCTCTTCAGGACTACAGTTCCCACTGTGCATTGCTGCCTGACTCAGTCTATTAAACTCTTTCTGCTCAACAGCTAAGGCCGGGTTCACATACACTATATTACCAAAAGTATTGGGACAACTGCATTTACACGCACATGAACTTTAATGGCATCACAATCTTAGTCCGTAGGGTTCAATATTGATTTGGCCCACCCTTAGCAGCTATAACAGCTTCAACTCTTCTGGGAAGGCCGTCCACAAGGTTTAGGAGTGTGTCTATAAGAATGTTTGACCATTCTTTCCAGAAGCACATTTGTGAGGTCAGGCACTAATGTTGGACGAGAAGGCCTGGCTCGCAGTCTCCACTCAGATTCATCCCAAAGTTGTTCCATCGGGTTGAGGTCAGGACTCTGTGCAGGCCATTCAAGTTCCTCCACCCCAAACTCGCTCATCCATGTCTTTATGGACCTTGCTTTGTGCACTGGTGCGCAGTCATGTTGGAACAGGAAAGGGCCATCCCCAAACTGTTCCCGCAAAGTTGGGAGCATGAAATTGTCAACAATTTCTTGGTATGCCGACATCTTAAGAGTTCCCTTCACTGGAACTAAGGGGCCAATCCCAAACCATAAAAAAACAAAACACACAAAAAAAAAAACAACAACAACCCCACACCATAATCCTCCTCCACCAAATGAATTGGACCAGTGCACAAAGCAAGATCCATAAAGACATGGATGAGCGAGTTTGGGGTGGAGGAACTCAACCCGATAGAACACCTTTGGGATGAATTAGAGCGGAGGCTGGGAGCCAGACCTTCTTGTCCAACAACAGTGCCTGACCTCACAAATGCGCTTCTGGAAGAATGGTCAAACATTCCCATAGACACACTCCTAAACCTTGTGGACAGCCTTCCCAGAAGAGTTGAAGCTGTTATAGCTGCAAAGGGTGGGCCAACTCAATATTGAACCCTACAGACTAAGACTGGGATGCATTAAAGTTCATGTGTGTGTAAAGGCAGGCGTCCCAATACTTTTGGTAATATAGTGTACCTCTTACTATAAGCAATAGGTACAAGGTATCTGCATAGCAGCTGTAAAGGGGGGGGGGGGGGGGGGCTTTAAACCTATCCACCTAAACCTAGCTACAGAGAGCAGCTGCAGCCAGTGTTTCTCTCAATCTCATTCTTAGCCAAGAACCTGGCTACATTTATTAACAGTCCAATCATGTGTGTATACTTTGATGTTTTATCAGATTTTCTTTACGTGTAAAACATTTCCCGCACTCTGAACATGCAAAAGGGCGCTCACTCGTGTGACTCCTCTGGTGTTTATGAAGATTTCCCTTGTCAGAGAAACATATCCCGCACACTGGGCAGGGAAAAGGATGTTTTCCCGTGTGGCTTTTCTGATGTGCAAGTAGCTGGGCTTTCAGACTAAAACATTTCCCGCAGTCTGAACAAGAAAAAGTACTCTCCTCCATGTGACTCCTCTGGTGGGCGAGAAACTTGGCTTTTACGGTGAAAGATTTCCCGCACTCCGAGCAAGGAAAAGGCCGCTCGCTTTTGTGAAGTCTTTGGTGTATCGTCAGGCTTCCTTTCTGAGTGAAGCTTTTCCCGCACTCTGTGCAAAAAAAAGGACGCTCGCCCGTGTGGATCCTCTGGTGTGCTAGAAGTACGCATTTCACGACAAAACATTTCCCGCACACCGAACATGAATAAGGAAGCTCGCCCGTGTGAGTTTTTTGGTGTTTAACAAGGTCTCGTTTATGATTGAAACATTTCCCGCACTCTGAACATGTATAGGGACGCTCGCCCGTGTGAATTCTCTGGTGTTTAACAAGGGTTGTTTCCTTGCTGAAACATTTCCCGCACTCTGAACATGAATAGGGACGCTCGCCCGTGTGAACTCTCCGGTGTTTAACAAGGGTTGTTTCCTGGCTGAAACATTTCCCGCACTCTGAACATGAATAAGGGCGCTCACTCGTGTGAACTCTCTGGTGTGAATTAAGGCATTTTTTCTCAGTGAAACTTTTCCCGCACTCTGTGCATGTAAACGGTCGCTCGCCCGTGTGAACTCTCTGGTGTGTTAGAAGTTGCCTTTCCCCAGTGAAACATTTCCCGCACTCTGAACATGAAAAAGGACGCACTCCGATGTGAACTTTCTGGTGTATAAGTAGCTCTTTTTTTTCAGTGAAACATTTCCCGCACGCTGAACATATATGAGGATTCTCAGCTTTGTGAAGTCTCTGATGTGTAAGAAATTCGCTTTCCTGATTAAAAGATTTCTCGCAGTATGAACATGTAAGAGTTACGCGGGTGTGGGATCGGAGATGGATATGAAGTTCAGAGTTTGTCTGGAAAGATTTCCCGCACCCCAAACATGAGAATAGATTGTCACCTCGGTGATCTCCTTCATGGGGTGAGGAAGTTTCCTCGGGATTGGAAGGATCTGTTGATGGATCTGCAGTGTGAGATCTTACATGGATATTTCCAATCATAGTATGTGATTGATGAGAAGATTCCCCCTGATCAGAGGGATCCATTGATGTCTCCGGACAGGAAGGTCTGTGATGTATATTTTGTGTATTTGGATTTCCTCCTGGAGGATCCTGTGTGATGACATTATCTTCTGACTTACAATCAGCAGATAATAGAAGACGTCTCTCCGAGGAATTCCTGACATCACATCCATCTGTTGGGAAGAAATGTTTAATGTTTAAATATAAAAGGTCAGTAATAACAGAAAATACTCAGAAGTAAAATTAAATTGTGACCCGTTTCTTCCATAGTGCCTATACTTACTTATGTTGATAGGTGGAGACATTTCTTCCTGTTCACTTTTCATAATCATCCCGACCTCCTCCATGGACGACTGATCACCCCCCACATACGTCTCTTCTTCTTCCTCTTTAACCTCAGCTTTTATATTAACCTGTTCTTCACCCTAAACCCCAAAATAGAAACATCTATTAAAGCCAAACTCCAGGCAGATATAAAAGATACAAATTGATACAGCTCTACACTTATTAATACATCACTAAATGTGTGTGGGTGTTTTTTTTTTTTTTTACGCAAGCAAATGCACTTCTGGAACACAAATGCGCTTCAGGAAGAATGGTCAAACATTCCCATAGACACTCACTCCTAAACCTTGTGGACGGCCTTCCCAGAAGAGTTGAAGCTGTTAATAGCTGCAAAGGGTGGGCCAACTCAATATTGAACCCTACGGACTAAGACTGGGAGGCCAATAAAGTTCATCTGCGTGTAAAGGCAGGCGTTCCAATACTTTTGGGAATATAGTGTATTTTAATGTTATGAAATATACAAGACTTGATGTAGATTAATGGTTGGTTATATTGTGCTATGATTTCTAAACATTACAATAGTCTCCTCATAATTCCTCCTCTGCAAACTACACTCCCTTGGCCTCCATGATTCTGCTTTATCCTGGTTCTCCTCCTACCTATCTCAGCGCACTTTCAGTGTCACTTACAACTCCATCTCCTCCGCTCCCCTTCCTCTTTCTGTTGGGGTACCCCAAGGCTTCGTCCTTGGGCCCCTCCTATTCTCGCTCTATACCTCTTCCCTGGGCCAGTTGATAACTTCCCATGGCTTCCAATACCACCTCTATGCCGACGACACCCAGATCTATCTCTCTACTTAACACTCAACTCACCCCCTCGATCTCCTCAAGGATCTCAATCTTACTGAATGACACATCGGTATGGATGTCACACCACTTCCTCCAACTCAATCTTTCTAAAACTGAGCTTGTTATATTTCTTCCTCCCCCCCCCCCCCCCCGTGACTTCACCATTAATATCAACAACACAACCATGGTCCCTCCACACATGCCAGGGTCCTGGGTGTAATCCTTGACTCTGACCTTTCCTTCAGCCCCCATATCCAATCACTGGCTAAACACTGCCGCCTTCTCCTCCGCAATATCTCCAGAATTCGACCCTTCCTGACTAATGACACCACAAAGCAACTCATTCACTCCTTGATTATTTCCAGCCTTGACTACTGCAACTCTCTCCTTAATGGCCTACCCTTACGTAGGCTCTCCCCCCTTTCAGTCTATAATGAATGCTGCTACTAGACTAATACACCTCACAAACCAATCTGTGACTGCTGCCCCTCTCTGCCAATCCCTTCACTGGCTTCCCCTACCCCACCGTATAAAATTCAAAATGCTAACCATAACATACAAGGTCATCCACAACATCGCCCCATCTACATCACCAACCTCATCTGCAGATATCGCCCAAATCGTCCCCTCCGCTCCTCCCAGGACCTCCTGATCTCCAGCTCCCTTGTTACCTCCTCCCATGCTCGCCTTCAGGACTTCTCCAAAGCCTCTCCCATCCTCTGGAACTCACTGCCCCGGTATATCCGATCAGCCCCTACCCTGTCCACCTTTAGGAGATCCCTGAAAACTCACTTATTCAGGGAAACCTATCCCACACCCACCTAACAAGTGTCCCCGAGCCACCCCCCATCAAATCATTCTCTGCAGCTATTACCTTTTGTACCACCACCCCCTCCCTTTAAAATGTAATCTCTACGAGCAGGGCCCTCCTGTACCTTCTGTATTGAACTGTAATTGTGCTGTCTCCCCTCTACATTGTAAAGCGCTGCGTAAACTGTTTGATGCTATATAAATCGTGTATAATAATAATAATAGTCTCTTTCTATTCTTAGATGGTGATTGGAATGAGAATTTGTGTTCATAGAGAGTCATCTATTGTTTTATTGATGAGATGGAGAGTCCAGAAGGTCCAGTTCCACACGTGTGTCAGCTAATATTCATAAGATTCATGGAGCCACTACAAATGCCAAATGGAATATTCCCACCGCCGTCCCCTCAAAAGTATTCAACACACAGGCAATAATGTCAAAACAATGTCAGGCAACAAAAGTGAGCACACCCCTGAGTGAAAATGTCTAAATTGGGCCCAATTAGCCACCTCCCCAACCGGTGTCATGTGACTCGTTAGTGTTACAAGGTCTCAGGTGTGAATGGGGAGCAGGTGAGTTAAAACTGGTGTTATCGCTCTCACTCTCTCATACTGATCACTGGAAGTTCAACATGGCACCTCATGACAAAGAACTCTCTGAGGATCTGAAAAAAAAGAATTGTTGCTCTACATAAAGATGGCCTAGGCCAGTGATGGCGAACCTTGGCACCCCAGATGTTTTGGAACTACATTTCCCATGATGCTCAACTACACTGTAGAGTGCATGAGCATCATGGGAAATGTAGTTCCAAAACATCTGGGGTGCCAAGGTTTGCCATTACTGGCCTACGCTATAAGAAGATTGCCAAGACCCTGAAACTGAGCTGCAGCACAGTGGCCAAGACCATACAGCGGTTTAACAGGACAGGTTCCACTCAGGCCTCGCCATGGTCGACCAAAGAAGTTGAGTGCACGTGCTCAGCACCATATCCAGAGGTTGTCTTTGGGAAATAGACGTATGAGTGCTGCCAGCATTGCTGCAGAGGTTGAAGGGGGTCCGGAGACGGCCGAGACCATCCGAGTGCCTGCTACAGTGAGTTCAGGCAGCGCCAGCGAGGAGCGGGTCCGACAAAGGTGGTGCCCGAGCGCGTAGTGTGATGTCATGGTGCAAGGGAGTCGAACGGTGCGGCCGGAGCCTCACGTTCGGGTCTGCGTGATGGGAGCATGGCAAGCCGGGAGCGTGACTGCCAGTGCGGTTTGGACTGAAGGGACAACCTGGTGTGGAGAGAGAAGGTCACTGTAAATCAGGAGGGGACGTGTTGTGTCGGTGAGGTGTCATCTTCGTCATCTGGGCTGCGGCACACTGCTGTCAGGGTCACTGTGAGAGTCAATTTCATGTGTGTGTGTGCCGCCCATTCAAATTTCTTGCCCTCCTGAGCCCTGTCCCTGAGCTACTTACTTCCTATACTGAAAATAAAATAAGAACTATGTTTTTTGCCTTAATATCTACCTTAAATCACATTGCTATTTGCATAATGTACTTGTTTGCAGCCTAAAGACTGAAATTTGCACTTAAAACTGTAATTTTGTAACTTTTGGAAATGCCAGCAAACATTTTGGGTGTCATGTCAGTAAATATCAGTCAGGTTGCCAACACTGCACACAGGTCACAGGGAATACCACAGATTCAAGGAAGGAGGAACTAGGACTGGGATCAGGAACAAGGGGAGCAGATATAAAGCAGCAGGGTGTAGGGCAAGAGCAAGATCAGGAGCAGGATAAATGGCACTCAGTGTCTGACTTAGAACAACAAAGCAAAACACTGACGCAAAGTGTACTAGCAGAGGAGAGACTAAATACCCTCCCAGCAACCAGCATCAGGCGGAGACTGATTACTAGAATATGCTGGCTGCTGGAAGACGCCTGCTGGTGGACACAGAAACTACATCCAGTAGGTGGTACTGACCTGTAGCAGAGAAAAATCAGGTCTGTAACCCTGCCAATTTCCTAAGTGTCTAGGGAGCCATGAACTCACACCAGCCTGGACACAGAGGAGCAAAGCACAGCACAATGTCATTCAGCACATGCCCACCATTGGAAGAACAAAAGGATGAAGAGGACCCTTGAAATCACGTGACTGGACCCAAAACCCACAGCAGAAACTTACAAATAGTGATGTAATAAATTTGAAAAAAGTGCGCTTGGAGAAAACTGGATGGAAATAGGGGGGAAGGGAGAAGCAAAAGTTGTACTTCAGATGAAGACGTCAACATTAGAACAGGTGATTACATAGAAGAATGTCCTCTCACAAATAACGGAAAATTTATATCAAATACTTACCGTAATTTTCCTTTCCTGATAGGCTCCATGGCAGCATACGTGTGGGGTTGGCCCCGCCTCCATAACTACCCAATAGGACCCCTCTCCCATAAATCTTTGCTCCTGGCTGCTATCCGTGTTCCGTAACTAGCCTACTCCAGACATTTGGGAGGGAACTCCTGCTGCCATGGAGCCTATCAGGAAAGGAAAATTACGGTAAGTATTTGATATAAATTTTCCGTTTTCCTGACAGGCTCCATGGCAGCATACGTGTGGGAAATAACTCGCCAAAACACACTCGGGTGGGCAAAATGTTGAGCAAAGAAAACCAAATTTATTTAACATTGTCCAATGACAATACTTGTAAACCAAAATTAATAGAAGACAGCGCAGCTGGTTCCACGCAATAATGAGAAAGAAAAGTATTAATTGTGGACCAAGAGGCCGCTCTACAAATAACATCAGGCGCCACATGCCGAGAAGCTGCCCACGAAGTTGAGATGCTCCGTGTTGAATGAGCCGTCACTGCCTCAGGAGGAGCCAAGCCCTTAGCTCTGTATGCCCTTTGAATCGTCTGCACAATCCACGCGGAAATTGACCTAATTGACGCACGCATCCCTTTATTCTTGCCATGAAGAAGGACAAAGAGGAATTCCGTTTGCCTGAATGGAGCTGTTGCCTCCAGATATTGTTTTAAGGTGTGGCCTACATCGAGAGGATGGATCCCTTGGTCATCTGATGTTTTGAAGGTAGGGAGTACAATCTCCTGATTCTCATGGAAGACTGTGGTCACTTTAGGGTTTGACCCTAACATTGGAATCAGCACTACTCTGTCTTCAAAAAAGGTCAGAAAAGGTTCCTCTGAACCAAGATTCCTGATCTCTGACACCCTTTTCGCTGACGTTATTGCCACTAGAAAGATAGTCTTAAGTGTGAGATCCTTAACAGACAAAGGTTCAACAGAATCTTTCCCAAGATTTGACAGAAAATCCAACTAATGGAAGGTCCCATTTGGGAAACCTGGGTCTTCTTTGTGGTCTGAGCCTGATGGCACCCTTAAAGAATTGACGAACTAAGGCGTGATTCGCCCATGAGACTCCCGTGAAGGCTGAGATGGCTGACACTTGCACCCTTAACGAACCGACCGCCAGGGATAAATCTAATCCAGACTGAAGAAAGCTCAGGATATCATGAACCTCTGGAGAGTTACACGAGTTTTCTCTTGACGACATGTGTTCAGCAAACCTGGACCAAATGCGCTCATACACCCTATTAGTGCTTCTTCGCCTGGCATTAAGAAGAGTTGGAATCGCTTCTTTCGGGCAACCAAGCGCCTCTAGCCTTCCCCTCTCAAGAACCACACCTTGAGATGCAGACATGCTGGAAACGGGTGTAACGTCTTGCCTTGAGACAATAGATCCGGCCTGAGAGGTAGGGGAATTGGGTCTTGATAGCTGAGGAGCAGCAGCAGAGGAAACCACGGCCTGTTGGGCCAGAATGGAATGACCGCAATAATCTCCACTTTTTCTGTTCTGAGCCTCCGCAGAAACTGCAGAATTACCGGTACTGGAGGGAAGGCATAGGCCCTCTGGAAATCCCAACTGGTCGTGAGAGCATCTATCCCGAACGCCTGAGGGTCCCTGAACCTCGCAAAGTACTTCGGTATCTTGAAGTTGCACGGGGAAGCGAACATGTCGACTTCCGGAGACACACCCAGTGTTAGGAGCCACTCGAAAACTTCTCTGTGGAGGGACCATTCGTTGTTGTCCAACTCGACCCGGGACAAGAAGTCTGCTTGCACATTCTGGACCCCCGGAATGTATACTGCCGAGATGTTGGCTAAGTTCTTTTGCGCCCAACTCATTAAAGGCTCCACTTCTTGTAACAGGGACCAGCTGTGAGTCCCGCCTTGTTTCCTTATGTATGCCACTGCTGTTGTGTTGTCCAACCTTAGCATGACGGAAGAGTTCGACACTAGATGGCGAAAGGATAGGAGTGCCTGAAAGGCTGCCCTCAGTTCCAGGATGTTGGAAACGACTCCTTGAGACTGGCATGTCCACCTGCCCTGAGCTACCTCCGAAAGGCAATGAGCGCCCCAACCCTGGTTGCTGGCATCTGAGGTCACCGTGATCCATGAGATGGGGACAATCGAATGATGGTTGCGCAGATTCTTCCCCTGGAGCCACCAGAGGAGAGATGTCCTCATAGATGGGGTAAGGAAGATGCGCTGATTCTGGTCGACAGAGTTCCACTGATGCAGAAATCCCTTCTGAAAGGGACGGGTATGCCACTGGGCCCACTTCACCATGGGAATGGTTGCTGTCATCGTACCAATTATTTTCAGGCACTGGAGAGCAGAAAGGTGAGTTGATCCACGTGCCTCCTGAATCCTGTCTCGGATTACCATGATTTTCTCCTCTGGGAGGGAGATGGAACCCTCCACGGTGTTGAAAAGAGCGCCCAGAAACACGAGGGACTGAGATGGCTCTAGCTGGCTCTTTTCTAAGTTCAGGAGCCACCCGAACTCTTGCAGGGTAGAGATGACAACCTCTTTGTGAACTAATAGCTGATCCTTGCTCTGAGATAGTAGAAGCAGGTCGTCCAAGTAATGGTGGAGACGCACACCCTTGACCCTGAGAAGAGCCACTACCGCCAATAGCACCTTGGAAAAAACCCGGGGTGACGTGGTTAACCCGAAGGGTAGACAAATGAACTGAAGGTGTTGGTTGCCTACCGCGAAGCGGAGGAATTTGTGGAAGTCCCTTGTCACAGGCACATGAAAATATGCGTCTTTCAGATCGATTGATATTAACCAGTCTCCCAAGTGTACTGACTGTTGTATGGTAAGTAGGGACTCCATCTTGAATTTCTCCTTGCGGATGAATGAGTTGAGGTGAGTCAGGTCTATTACTGGCCTCCATGTGCCGTTCTTTTTCTGCACCAAAAACAGGGGTGAATACATGCCTTCTCCCCTCTCTTCCTCTGGGACGGGTACGACTGCTCCTTGTTCCAATAAACAGCTTACGTAGGTCAACAGGACCTGTCTTTTCTCCTCTGAGCTTGGAAGAGTAGTAGGGATGAATCTGAGTTTTGGAGTGTTGCAGAAGACCCACTTGTGACCGGACGATACTGTCTTTACGGTCCAATAGTCCGAATTGAGGCCGCCCAAACATGTTTGAAGTGGAGAAGACGGGCCCCCACCCGACATGTTTGAGCGGGCCCAATTTCAAAAGGACTTCCCAGCCTCCTGGTTCCCAGAGGAACCACCTTTAGAGGCCTTCTTGAAAGAAGACTGCCTGGACCTCCATGTCCTGGAGAATTCTCGGCCGGGTTTATAGCTGCGTGCATCCCTGGCACGATCCGCATTCTGTCTTCTTGGAAAAGAGCGTCTCTGATTTTGAGGACGCCTATCCTGAGGGAGAAACCCAGATTTCCCACCTGTGGCCCGGGATATGGCAGAATCAAGCTTATTGCCGAATAATGAGGACCCTTCAAAGGGGATGCGGCACCAAGCCTGCTTAGAAGCAGGGTCTGCGAGCCACGGACGGAGCCACAATGCACGTCGCGCCGAAACGGCTGCCAGCATATCCCGAGACATCAGGCGAATGACATCAATGGATGCCTCCCCCAAGAAGGCTGAAGCCATCCTAATCTCTTGAATAGGTGAGTCTTTAGCTGTGTCTATTGAAATGCCTCTCAGGTATTCTTCAATGCTGTCAGCCCAGAATTCTATGGCCTTTGACACTGCTGCGATCGCAAGCACTGGTTTGCACGCCATCCCGGAGGTCAAATAGATTTTCTTTAGATCTGAATCGATCCGTCTCTCTAAAGGATCCTTGAATGACACAGTGTCTTCTAAGGGGAGAGTCACATATCTCACCAGACGCATAAGTGCTGCATCTACCATTGGAGCTGACTCCAGGTGTTTCACATCTTCTTCCTTAAAGGGGTAAAGTTTAAGGATTTTGGATTGCATGGAACTCTTTTTGTCCATCTTGCTCCACTCTTCTGAAATAATATCACCCAATTCAGACAGAAACGGAAAAAATTGACGCTCCTTATTGAGCTGTTTAAAAAATTTCCTCTGCTTCGGGGGGGAAGTGATAGGATCTTCCCACTTCAGAGCCTCTCTCACTGCTTTAACCAGGGAGGGAACCAAACCATAGTCAAACCCCAAACCTGGATCTTCTGGATCCGATTCACTGTCTGAGACAAGGGCAGAATGGCGGCTAGGTTGGGATGAATCCCATGTTTCTTGTAGTACCCCCTCTCCTACTATAGGATCTAGCGGGTCTGCCGGGGATTCACAGGGCTGTTGAGCTTCCCTTTCCTGCAGGGATTCTTTTACCACTCGTCTCACCATTGATTCTAGGCGCTGGTCAGCGCCGTCTCTCTCATCCGCTGCCTTAGTGAAACAATGGTCACATAAGGATTTGTCTGCTGGTACAGGCATTTTGCACCCCCAACATGCTTTCTCTGGCCTCTTGCTGGAGTGAGCCACAGGGGGGCGGGAATAATCCCTGTCACGCTGTTCCGACCTGGCGGACCTATGGTGGCTGGATTTTGAGGAGGATTTGCGGTGGTGCGATTTTGACGATCCACTGCGTCTATAGGCACTAGGTTGTGGATCAGATTTGGAAGGGCTGTGAACACAGAGAGACAGACAGAAGGGACAGGTCATATTTGCTGCCTATGCTTACTCTCTTCAATATTAGAAATATAACAAATGTACTTTAGGACCTACCTAACATGAGCGGGCTGGCCACTAGGGGGCAGTGAAGCATCCATAATGTCCAAAAACACCAAGCCTGACACTGTAGTAAAAAATACAATCTTCAGACAAAATACAGCAATAATCCAACCAAGCCCCAGCATAAGGACTGTTCCTACCTTGAACCGCCGAAATACTAGCCCCGGGAAGTCGCTGTGGCGTCCGCAATCATTCCCAGGGCTCTGTCAGCTTTGCAAGGTTTTTAAATTTGCCGCCCGTGACGTCATCGGCGTCATCCGACGCCGGGATCCTCAGCGCGCATGCGCGAGAACCAAGCCTCGCTCTCACATCGGGTCCGCGCATGCGCAGAACGCCCGCGGACCCGGAAATCGAAGAGAGTAGTTTGCTGGAACGCAGAAGCGTCCAGCAAACAGCATACAAATAGCAATAGACAGAGGAAAAGGATATAATCAATGGGCACACACATAAACACTGCTGCCATGGACAGATACAGACTCACCACTCCACCAACGATCACCTGGCCGAACGATCCAAGGCACGCACACACCGGACCTCCCAGCAGATAAGGGCCACCTGTAGCAACAGGTAAACAGGCCGGCGCACTTTTAAGGTAAGATAACCTTTCTTCAGCGCTACTCTGCAATTACTCTCCATACCCTGCTTAACAGTCAAGGCCTATCGGAGGAAACAATTCAGTCATTCGGCCGATCGATCGCTGTGAAGTCATCTTCAGGTAGGAGAACCACATGGTCCTACGGAGGAGGACAAAAAAGGAACACGGATAGCAGCCAGGAGCAAAGATTTATGGGAGAGGGGTCCTATTGGGTAGTTATGGAGGCGGGGCCAACCCCACACGTATGCTGCCATGGAGCCTGTCAGGAAACTTACATTGCTTGCGTAAAAAAAAAAAAAAAAAACACCCACACACATTTAGTGATGTATTAACCGCTTCCCGACCGCCTCACGCAGATATACTGCGGCAGAATGGCACGGGCAGGCAAAATCACGTACCTGTACGTGGCCCTTTAATTGCCTGCCTGTGGGTCGCGACCCGGTCGGGAGCTCCGTGACCGCGGACCCGATCGCCGCTGGTGTCCCGCGATCGGGTCACAGAGCTGAAGAACGGGGAGAGGTCTGTGTAAACAAACCTCTCCCCGCGCTTCCTACTCTGCCTGTCATTGATCGGCTGTTCCAGGTCATCGGTAAAGCTGATCAATGACGTCAGACGTCAGCCCCGCCCCCTAATGTAAAAAAACACACACGTCACAGCCCATAACCACTCCCCTCCCCCTAGTGGTTAACTCTTTCACTACAACTGTCATTTATACAGGAATTAATGCATTTAAATAGCGTTGATTGCTGTATAAATGACAATGGTCCCAAAAATGTGTCAAAAATGTCCGATGTGTCCGCCATAATGTCGCAGTCACAATAAAAATCGCTGATCGCCGCCATTACTAGTAAAAAAAATAAATATTAACAAAAATGCTATAAAACTATCCCCTATTTTGTAAACGCTATAACTTTTGCGCAAAGCAAAAGCTAATTGCGATTTTTTTTTTTTTTTTTTTTTAACCAAAAATATGTAGAAGAATACGTATCGGCCTAAACTGAGGCAAAAAAAAGTTTTTTTATATTTTTTTGGGGATATTTATTATAGCAAAAAGCAAAAAATATATTGCATTGTTTTCAAAATTGTCGCTCTATTTTAATTTATAGCGCAAAAAATAAAAGCCGCAGGGGCGATCAAATACCACCAAAGGAAAGCTCTATTTGTGGGAAAAAAAGGATGCCAATTTTGTTTGGGAGCCACGTCGCACGACCGCGCAATTGTCAGTTAAAGCGGCGCAGTGCCGAATCGCAAAAAGGGGCCTGGTCCTTTGGCTGACAATTGGTCCGGGGCTGAAGTGGTTTATAAGTGTAGAGCTGTATCCATTTGTATCTTTTATATCTTTCTGGAGTTCGGCTTTAATAGATGTTTTCTATTATTTTGGGGTTTAGGGTGAAGAACAGATTAATATAAAAGTTGAGGTTAAAGAGGAAGAAGAAGAGATGTATGTGGGGGGTGATCAGCCGTCCATGGAGGAGGTTGGGATGATTATGAAAAGTGAACAGGAAGAAATGTTTCTACATATCAACATAAGTAAGTATAGGCACTATGGAAGAAACGGGTCACAGTCTCATTTTACTTCTAAGTATTTTCTGTTATTACTGACCTTTTATATTTATTTAAACATTTCTTTCCAACAGATGGATGTGATGTCAGGAATTCCTCGGAGAGACGTCTTCTATTATCTGCTGATTGTAAGTCAGAAGATAATGTCATCACACAGGATCCTCCAGGAGGAAATCCAAATACACAAAATATACATCACAGACCTTCCTGTCCGGAGACATCAATGGATCCCTCTGATCAGGGGGA
The DNA here is from genome assembly GCA_028564925.1 of Lithobates sylvaticus. Taxonomy (NCBI): domain Eukaryota; kingdom Metazoa; phylum Chordata; class Amphibia; order Anura; family Ranidae; genus Lithobates; species Lithobates sylvaticus. The sequence continues at coordinate 606,650,587 of CM053028.1, forward strand.
ATCTTCTCATCAATCACATACTATGATTGGAAATATCCATGTAAGATCTCACACTGCAGATCCATCAACAGATCCTTCTAATCCCGAGGAAACTTCCTCACCCCATGAAGGAGTTCACCGAGGTGAGAATATATTCTCATGTTTGGGGTGCGGCAAATCTTTCAAGACAAAATCTGAACTTCGTATCCATCTCCGATCCCACACCCGTGTAACTCTTACATGTTCAAAATGTGGGAAATCTTTTACTAAGGAAAGCGAATTTCTTACACATCAGAGACTTCACAAGGCTGAGAATCCTCATATATGTTCAGCGTGCGGGAAATGTTTCACTGACAAAAACGAGCTACTTATACACCAGAAAGTTCACATCGGAGTGCGTCCTTTTTCATGTTTAGAGTGCGGGAAATGTTTCACTGGGAAAAGCATACTTCTAACGCACCAGAGAGTTCACACGGGCGAGCGACCGTTTATATGCACAGAGTGCGGGAAAAGTTTCACTCAGAAGGTTTGCCTTGTTTCGCACCAGAGACTTCACACGAGTGAGCGCCCTTATTCATGTTCAGAGTGCGGGAAATGTTTCACTCAAAAAAGAACCCTTGTTAAACACCGGAGAATTCACACGGGCGAGCGCCCCTATTCATGTTCAGAGTGCGGGAAATGTTTCATTGAGAAAAGCGTGCTGCTTTCACACCAGAGGATTCACACGGGCGAGCGCCCTTTCTTATGCATGGAGTGCGGGAAAAGATTCACTCAAAAAGGAAGCCTGATTATACACCAAAGACTTCACAAAAGCGAGCGGCCTTTTACTTGTTCGGAGTGCGGGAGATCTTTCACCGTAAAAGCCAAGTTTCTCGCCCACCAGAGGAGTCACATGGAGGAGAGTACTTTTTCTTGTTCGGACTGCGGTAAATTTTTTAGTCTGAAAGCCCAGCTACTTGCACATCAGAAAAGCCACACGGGCAAACATCCTTTTCCCTGTCCAGTGTGCGGGATATGTTTCTCAGAGAAAGCAAATCTTCATAGACACCAGAGGAGTCACACCAGTGAGCGCCCTTTTGCATGTTCAGCGTGCGGGAAAAGTTTTACACGTAATGCAAATCTACTTAGACATCAGAGTACACACACTTGATGGTAGTGTTGATAAATGTATGGTGGTAATAAACAGAAGGTTTTGCTCAGTCCGTGGAACAACTGTAAAAATGATATTTAAAGGTAAACATTCCCGTAAAAGTAACATATGATGTATAGTCTGGTCTGGTGGTGCACCTGCTGGTTTCTTATATTTTTTTGGAGATCCCGGTCATAAGATTTTCCTGCCTCTACTGGCCCTCACATTGGCCTCACATTGGGGTGTCCCCGTTTCCCTCTACCTCCATGACTGTATAGCAGAGAAGGGTTTCACGTTTATAGGCACGCCCACACTTGCATCCTTTTTTGTTCTTTATTGGCTAAACTAGCGTCCTTGTGACCAATTACTAAAGCCTAAAAGTTTACCTCAAATTTATCAGCATCAGTCCGAACCCGTTATCTAAACTCTTAATTTCATATCTAATTTGTTGGTTTGATATCATGCCCAGTGACCTAAAAAGACCTAATGGAGTCGCAAAGTGGAAATGGCAGTGGTCAACGATGGCGTCTTTTACTTCCCAAGATGTAGGCAAGAAATTCTAACGTTTAATCCTCATCCAAGGAACACCTTTCGGTTGGTTGCTACTCAGCATTTCTCTTTGTTAAACTTTTCTCAGGACTGGGATCTGAACCCATGACCTCTTCTGCATCTGGCAGTAGCTCTTCTTGTTGAGACGCCTGAGATGCTGGACACTATCCTGTCTGATTCTTTGGATAATCTTGCCTTGTGCCTGTAAACCTTGAACTCCTTGCTCCTCCCGTGAACTTCCTATTTAAGCCATGCCTTTGCACTTCCTGTTTGCCAGATTATTGTGCTCTTTCCAGCCAATGTCTTGCTTTTTTTGTGTACCTGCAGCTATACTTATCTCCACTAGTAACGTTTGGCTTTTTCCTTGACTACATTTCCGCTTGATCCCAACCTGCAACTACTTGTTACCGACCTTTGGCTTGTTCCTTGACTACACTTCTGTTTGATCCCAACCTGCAACCACTTGTTACTCAACATTGACTTGTTCCTTGACTACATTTGCACTTGATCCCAACCTGCAACCATTCATTATAAACCTTTGGCTTGTTCCTTGACTATGCTTCTGCTTGATCTCAACCTGCATCCACTTGTTACTAACCTTTGGTTTGTTTCTTGACTACACTTCTACTTGATTTCAACCTGCAACCACACATTACCGACCCTTGGCTTGTTCCTTGACTGTGCTTCCACTTGATCCCAACCTGCAACAATTCCTTATTGACCTTTGGCTTGTTCCTTGACTAAACTTCTGCTTGATCTCAACCTGCAACCACTTGTCCTTGACCTTTGGCTTGTTCTTTGACTAAACTTATGCTTGATCCTAACTTGCAACTATTTGTTATTGACCCTTGGCTTGTTCTTTAACTACACTTCTGCTTGATCCCAATCTGCAACCACTTGTTACCAACCTTTGGCTTGTTCCTTGACTACGCTTCTGCTTGATCCCTACCAGCAACAATTCCTTATCGACCTTTGGCTTGTTTCTCGACTACACTTCCACTTGATCCCAACTTGCAAAAACTTGTTACAGACCTTTGCTTGTTCCTTGACTACACTTTCGCTTGATGCCAACCTGCAACCCCTTGTTAGTGACCTTTGGCTTGTTCCTTGACTACACTTCCATTTGATCCCAACCTGCAACCACTTGTTACTGAACATTGACTTGTTCCTTGACAACACTTGCACTTTATCCCAACCCTGCAACCATTCATTATCAACCTTTGGCTTGTTCCATGACTATGCTTTTGCGTGATCCTAAATTGCAACCACTTGTTACCGACCTTTAGCTTGTTCCTCGACTATTCTTCCGCTTGATCCCAACCTGCAACTACTTGTTACCAACCTTTGGCTTGTTTACTGACTACATTTCTGCCTAATCCCTACCTGCTATATCTGCTACTGGACCCCGGCTTTCTCACCTCCTGATGGGGCGATCCTGAGGACCACAACCTGGTACTAACATGCAGTAAAACCCATTTCCACCATCAGTAGCTACAGTGAATACTGGTTAGTGCCTAGACCACCATCATCCACCAGGGTTACCTGCTTGTGTACTTATCCAGCTGGTCGGTGGGATCCTCTCTACTGCTATAGCTGCTGGTTTCCGGGCCTGACCCCCTGACCATGACAACTTCACTGAGGAAGATGACCTGTCTTTAATCTGGACAATAGATTATTTTTTTAATAGATTTGATATAATTTCATATATTAAATATACAAGACTTGATGTAGATTAATGGCTGGTTATATTGTGTTCCTATTTCTAAACTTTACAATAGTCTTATCTGAGTTCATTTTTTTTCTTAAATTACCATTATTCTTAGATAATTGGTGACTGGAATGAGAATGTGTGTTCATAGAGAGTCATCCATTGGTGTTTTATTTAATGAGATGGAGAGTCCAGAAGAACATCAATGACATCTCGATTATCCATGTCAGGAATTAGCAGCAGAGATAGCAGGATCTGTGTGGCTACACAGGAATTGGAGACCAACCCATATATAAAAATACTGTTATATTAATAGTAAAACAAAAGGCATCCAAACACCTAACATAAAGATATAGGTGAAATATTAACTGAATGATAAAATATCTAACCACCTAACTATAATACAATATACACAAGATGAGGAACACAGGTTACAGGGAATACCGGATATGCAAGGAAGGAGAGAACCAGGACTGGGATCAGGAACAAGGAGAGCAGATATAAGGTAGCAGGGTACAGGATGCAGGGCAAGAGCAAGATCAGGAGCAGAATGAATGACAAGCAGCATCTGACTTGGCACAACAAAGCAAAACACTGGCTTTGATTTACTTAAATCAGAGAGTGCAAACTGTGGTGCAGCTGTGCATGGTAGTCAATCAGCCTCTAACTTCAGATTGCTCAATTAAGCTTTGAAACAAAACTGGAAGCTGATTGGTTTCTACGTAGAGCTGTACCAGATTTGAACTCTCCAGCTTTAGTAAATCAACCCCACTGATGCAAAGTGTACTAGCAGTGGGGAGACTAAATACCCTCCCAGCAACCAGCATCAGATGGAGACTGATTACTAGAAACTTCTGGCTTCTGGGAGATACTTTCTGGTAGACACTGGAACAACAACTTTCTTCTCTGGGAAGCACAGTGCCTCCAGCATGTGAACCAGGTCCTGACAATCCTCCAGTCATCATCTACATCAGCGATACAGAGGTCATCTCCATAAGTGGTCTACAGGGTATGTCAGTGTCATGTGGTCAGTTTCTCCATTCTCACAGTGATTTTTCCATTTGAAAGGATAGATTACTGGACAGCCGACCACCCTATGTTCCTTGGTAGACCATCGGGACCCTTCAGAATTCTGGAGACCAATTTGACACACACGCAACAGGCAACTTCCAGTGTTCAAAGCAGGTCTGAAATCTTTATTCAGAATTGATAGCTTTATATGCAAGTAACAACACAAAAGGGGAGGGGTAAGCTTGCTCCTAAGTTTCTAAGGGTTAACCAGGCTTCTACAGAGAGATTTTTTTTTATCATGAGTTTAGGCAGCTCAAATGAATTTACAAAGATAACCTATCTGCAAGGACATAGGATGCCTTTCTGAGGATCCGGCCACAATGACTCATACAGTGGTTTTTTTTTTTTAAGTAAATCGTAGCGCAAGCAAAAAGTCTAATAAATATTAACAAGAAAGAAGTGTAATGCCGCAAAACAGTCCGATGGGAGCTTTTCAACTGATTTTCCGACCATGTGTATGCCCATCGGTCTTTTTCTGTCGGAATCTCCGACGGACTTTGGATTGAGAACCTGTTCTCAATTTTTCCGACGGAAAACCTTTCTATCGGATTTTCCGATCGTGTGTATGCAATTCCGACACGCAAAATTCCGGCGCATGCTCGGAAACAATTTGACGCATGCTCGGAAGCATTAAACTTCCCTTTTATAGTGCTGTCGAACGTGTTTTATGCCGCTGTGTTACTGACCGTCGGAATTTGGTGTGACCGTGTGTAGACAAGACAGTTTGAGCGAAATTCCATCGGAATTCCGACGGGAAAACCATCAGAGCTTTTTCCGATAAAAATTCCAACCGTGTGTACGCGGCATAAGAGAAGGCATGTACATGCTTTTAAAAACAAGAACTATAAAATGGAGGGGAAATTACAAAATGGAGTTGCAGTTGATCATATGCTCTTATAACAATCCCCTCTTAAGTCATAAAAATGACTTATTTTCTACAGTTTTTACTGTAATAAAGAATGAGGTAAGCTTTACTTTCAGCACCTGGATCAGGGGTTCGAGTGGCTCTAGTAATTAAACACATAATAAGCTTGAAACATGCATACAGAAATAATAAGAAAAATAAAACCATAACACACAGCAATATCTTTTAAGCAGGAAAATATTCCCCCGAGCCCAAAAGCTTCTAGACCTTTTTGAGGATCCCAATTCTGTGCAATGTTACAGGCTTCTTCTTGCAACTTATTAACTTCTTTCCAATGTTGTGCAATTAGTCATAATAGTCAGGCACCTCCACACTGGTATTGTATATCCAAGTACAACACTCATAGTCCTCCATGTGTTCTCAGAGACCAGTCAGTGCTGCACTCATGCTTTTCGATGGCCAGATCATGTAATTCTACCTTCTTTCTGAGTGCCCTTTGCTCAATACTTAATAGATCAATATGGTCTGAGTTCTTTTCCATAATATCATCAATAATCCTAGAGTAATTATTTAGCTTTCTCATCATACCTATTTCCCACCCTGTGTATTAAGGGAACCAGGCCCAGGCCTGGTCTCCCTTAGTAAACAATTCTATCTTCATTTTATGCCTAAGAGGGTATCTTGGATACCTACTGGCCTCAAGTAGGTGGTCTTCCTTATTGTTACCCATTGCTCCCATAATCGGGACTAAAAAAGGCCAAATAACACCATCCTTGGACATTGAGAGGGACCCAAGGATAACATACCTTCCTACAACACACATAGATACTTTGTCCTAGTGCAAATGGTTTCTCCGCGATAAGCCCATGAGTGTACTTGTCCTGTGCTGCGATTATGAATTGGTGTAGTATATCACTTACATTATCAGGGAGAGAAGAAAAGTTATGCAAGGTATTGTTTAAATCAGGATCAGATATGTGGAACAGTGAACAGGCAGAGTTTCCCTTAGATTCACACACGGAAATGTTAAATATTGACCTACTGCATGTAGAGGGGTTAGTCTGTGTATCATTTCCTAAATTGAAACACCAGTCAGGGAAATTACTTCTACCAGTTATTGGAAAAGTAACGGTGTTGTTTTCATAAAAACTTGATATGTTGGTTAAAGCAATGGGCGAGTTTCATTTAAAAAAAGGGTGATATTTAAAGGTACAGACAGAAGGGGAATATGGGCTGTACTAGGATGGAGTTTACTACATATTCAACATTTCTCATAACCTGATTTTTGTGCATATACATTTTTCAACTTCATCAGTAACATTTTATCATGGAATGTGGTTGACCCTTCCCCCTATCTCATTTTCTCCCAATGAATCTCTTTTTGACCTGTTACGTGTGTCATGTATAGGTTGTGCTCCACATATGCCTTCTATGGCACCCAAGTCCTCAGGGTGATAAATACAGTTAGTTATGATCCATGTGAGTAGAAACACAATTAGGGTTTTCAAGAATAGGAGGCACAAGGCCTTCAAAAGAAGTCTGTGGTGCAATAAGCAAGGTCATCTTTTTCAGAGCCTTGACCACCTGCTTTACTTACTATTCAAGGATTTGCATTGCTTACTTCACCACCTCTGCCTTTAATCTTCCTCTTATGTGTTTGGGTCACCTTCTTCACACGACTGGCATGAATCCAGGCCTGCTGTCCCTCTACCAGAATAGCTGTGTGGGTAGCTGCGATCACTATGGTTGGGGGTCCGAAGGGATACTCCTGCTTCTTGGTGCGGTTCAATTGCTTGACCGCAACGGTGTCACCCACCTGGAAAGGGTGTGTAGGTTCCTGTGAAGAAGGAGAGGTGCGAGCAACATTTCAGCAGCAACAATCTCCTGCCCCGGTTCAGCAGCAACAACAACAAGTTCTGCAAGTACAGCAGCCACAGGAAGATAGGTCAGAAAGTCCCATAGTGACTCTGCATGTCCAAGGAAAGTTAACCCCTTTCCTCCTCGTTAAAAAGGAGGAAAATTAGGTATTCCTCAGTATAAAAGTGATATAAGACGTATGATTCCTACTTATTGTGGTTGGGTTGAATGGGGGCAGATCCATCAGAATCTCCGAATCATAACATAATGAATCCGAAATTAATTTTGTTCCATTTGTTATGTTATGATTCAGAGATTCTGATGGCTCCACCTCCATCCAACCCAAACAGAGTCCATAAGTAATCTCCCGAAATAGCAAATTAACACGTTAAAATATAGCCCATATTCTGAAATAATTTCCAAAATACAAAATGATTTGGAACAACGAATATACGAGGCAATTTCAGAAAAAGAATCATTGTAATATAACAAATAGGACAAAATTAAATGATTAGCTTAACCTCCCTGGCTGTATGATTCTGTCTGGAATTTAGTGCTGAAAGCGGTACAATTATTTTGCATTGAAATTTGGCGTTTTTATATTGTAGGCATGCAATTCTTATGAATAACTCACTTAAATCTGTCCAAACCAGAGTCTAGTAGACATCCCGGGTATGATAAAGTTTGAAACACAAAATCCTAAATTATAATATAATAAAAATATATATAAAAAATTATTCAATAATGTAATCAAATCAAAAACACAGAAATTTGCTCAGTTGCAGAATAGTCGCTGTCATTAAATTTAGTGTTTGATGATAAATTGTGATTCTAATTTATTATCGCTGTTTTCTAGCTGGTCTAAAACCACTTTTGACATAAAGGGACACTTTTTGGTTGCTATGGACAATCTCCAGTTTCCAGGCAGAAAAAAATCTATTTATTATATAAAATGACATGCAGGGCACTGGGCAGACCACTAGGGACAAAGGGGATGTGTATTTTTTGTATACAGTACTGTAATCTGTAAGATTACAGTACTGTATGTGTATTGTGTTTTTAAACTTTTTTGAATTTGGCGCCGATCTCCGCTCCCGTGCGTCGTAACGTCGCAGGGAACGTAGATCAGCGGCACTCGGGCACTGTGTCAATCGAGCGAGCAGACGTCTCGCACACACAGCGGGGAGACATCGCAGGATCCAGGGGAAAAGGTAAGTAACTTCCCCCCCTGTATCCTGCAACGCAAGCCCGAGTCTGACTCGGGGTTACTGCTTTTGGTACTGAAGTTCCCACCTCGAGCCAGACTCGGGATTACCGCCAGGGGGGTTAATGAAGGAATCCAAAATGAAACTAAACAAATTTTTCTGTCATGCACATCTCTACTTTGTAAAGGGATAGAATGATTGATTTATCTCTGGAATGTATTTATCTCTGGAAGCCAACCTTCTGATTTATTAGTCTTGATGTAAAGGACACATTGCATATGATGGCCCCCAATAGATGGGCAAGCATAGAGCGTAATTAGACACTCCCAGAAGAGGAGGGGGCTATGACGTGCAAGCAGGAATGTGCCAGGGAATCCCCTCTTCCTGGAGCTGTCAAATTTTCAAGCAAACTGAGGCACATTACAAGCGAATAAACAGCATTTTATGTAAAGGAAAGTAAGCAATTAACATACCTAATTTTCTGTGCTTTTACCTTAATTATTTAAAGATGGTTACAGGATCTGATGTTTTTTTTTTAACACTGTAGTGTTATCTTCACATAATGAACAAAGATAGGATTCCCTGTTTAACCACTTCAGCCCCGGAAGGTTTTACCCCCTTATTACCAGTCCATTTTTTTGCGATCCGGTACTGCGGCACAGTGGTGTAGTGGTTAGCACTCTCACCTAGCAGTAAGAAGGGTCGCTGGTTCGAATCACAACCACGACACTACCTGCCTGGAGTTTGCATGTTCTCCCTGTGCCTGCGTGGGTTTCCTCCGGGTACTCCGGTTTCCTCTCACAATCCAAAGAAATGCAGGTAGGTTAATTGGCTTCTGTCCAAAAAAATTGGCCCTAGTATCTGAATGGGGACCTTGGATTGTGGGCTCCTTGAGGGTAGGGACCAATGTGAGTGTGCAATGTACAGAGATAGGGACAATTGTAGACACTCACTCAGGTTGAACTGGATGGACTGATGTCTTTATTCAACCTTACTAACTATGAAACTGCGTTATTTTAACTGACAAATGCGCGGTCGTGCGATGCTGTACACAAATAAAATATTTGTCCTTTTTTTCCCACAAATGGAGCTTATTTTTGGTGGTATTTGATCACCTCTGCAGTTTTTATTTTTTGTACTATAAACAAAAAGAGATTTTGAAAAAAAAAAACGATATTTTTACTTTCTGCTATAAAACATATTCAATAAAAAAATGTAAGAAATCGTATTTCTTTATCAATTTATACCAGTATGTATTCTGCTACATATTTTTGGTAAAAAAAAAATCCTAATAAGCGTATATATTGATTGGTTTGCGCAAAAGTTATAGCGTCTACAAACTATGTGATATTTGTATTTATTTTATTTCTTTACTAGTAATGGCAGCAATCAGTGACTTATAGCAGGACTGCGATATTGCGACGGACAAATCGGACACTAACTGACACTTTTTGGGGACCAGTGACACTAATACAGTGATCAGTGCTAAAATATATGCACTGTCACTGTACTAATGACACTAGCAAAGAAGGGGTTAACATCAGGGGCGATCAAAGGGTTAAATGTGTTCCCTGGGAAAGCTTACTAACTGTGGGGGAGGTGCTTTGACTAGGGGAAGGTAAAGATATGTGTTCCTGCTTAGCAGAAACACAGGATCAGTACATTCCCCTCTCACAGAACAGCAGTCTGCCTATGTAAACAAGGTTCTCCCTGTCTCCCAAACGATCAGCGGGTCCCGGCAGACATCGCATCCACCGGACATGCTGATTGGCTCCCGCTGTGTCCAATCACAGCAGGAGCAGGACCCTGCCCCAGACCCGCTAGTGTCAGATCACGTGATCTGGCACAGAGCGGCCGCCCTACCGCAGTATATGTGTGTGGGGCAGTCGCTAAGATGTTAAAGATGGTTACAGGATCTGATGGGTTTGATGTAGTGTTATCTTATAATATTCATATGATATGATAATAGACAGGATTTCCTGTTTTGATGACATTATTCTCAAGGCGGAGATCTTTTCCAGTTATATGCTAGATGTTATCCTGGACTCTGAACTGTCCTTTCAGGTCCCACATCCAATAAATGTCTGAAGCTTGATGGCTCAACCTCGGCAACATCTCCAGAATATGCCCCTTCCTAACCAATAAAGCCACAAAGCCTCTACTTCATTCCCTGGTCATCTCTCGCCTCGACTACTGAAACTCCCTCCTCATTGGCTTACCATTACATAGGCTATCCGCCCTTCAGTCCATCATGAAAGCTGCTGCCAGACTCATCAACCTTACCAACCACTCAGTGTTTGCTACCCCTCTCTGCCAATCCCTCCACTGGCTGCCATTTACCCAACAAATTCAATTCAAAATACTGAAAACATATTACAAAGCCATCCACAACTCAGCCCCAAACTACATCACTAACCTGGTCTCAAAACACCAACCTACTCGTTCTCTTCATTCCTCCGAAGACCTCCTGCTCTCTAGTTCCCTCATCACCTCCTCCCAATGCTGCTTCTCCCGAACCTCTCCCACCATAAGGAACTCCCTACCCCAATCTGTCTGATAATCCCCCCACTCTGTCCAATTTTAGACGATCCCTGAAAACCTTCCTCTTCAGAGAAGCCTATCCTGCCCCCACCTAACAACTGTACTTTTATTTTCTCCACCACCTCATTCCCCATATTTATTACCTTTTGTATCACTTGACCCTCCCTCCTAGATTGTAAGCTCTGATTCCTCCTGTACTGAATTGTATTGTAACTGTACTGTCTGCCCTCATGTTGTACAGCGCTGCGCAAACTGTTGGCGCTATATAAATCATGTATAATATTAATATTGAGTGGAACAAAAAGACGATTCCTGGTGGAACGCAGACACAGGAAGAGCATGATCGTACAGACACATAAAGTGACGCCACAAAGAGGGAGGAGGTGAAGTCAGGTGGAGACAGGAAGTGATGTGAGGTACTAAAAAGGAAGTTCCGGTGAGAGGCGAGTCGGGAGGAAGCAGAGGAGACATTACTGGAACTGGCAGCAGAGGAGGTAATAACATATTATATATACACCCGGTAACCCCCCCCCCCCCCCCCGTCATGTCCGTCCGCTTCCTCCATAGTCACTGTGACGTCTTTTATCTCCAACAGAATCATATACACACACGTATACATCCATATTATGATCTGTACATAGGGTTGCCACCTCATCCCTTTAAAAACAAACGCATATTAACTACACAGGTTCTGTGACCAATTAAGGTGGTAATTAACTCAGTTGGTGCCTTAGCTGCATTCAATTAGCCTCAGAACCTGTGTAATTATTATGTGTTAGGGGATTAAAGGGATGAGGTAGCAACCCTATCTGTACACAAATTAACCCTAGAGAACCATATACAGTGTAGTCATCTATGCAGAGGTATGATATCTCCATAATCAAGAACGTCTCACTAACTAAACAATAAAAATAAAAAAAAACAATATATTTTTTAAATATATAAAGTACTAAAACAAAAATTTGAAAGACATCCGAGGACACATGCACACACACTACAGAAGGAAGAACCATTTAGGCCTTATTGTGAAATATATATATATATTTATATATATATATGGTATGGGCACACAGACACTAGAGAAAAAGAAGACTCATCTCATCTCATATATATATATATATATATATATATATATATATATATATATATATATATATATATATGTATATGTATATATATGTATGTATATGTATATATATATATATATATATATATATATATATATATATGTGTGTGGGCACACAGACACTAGAGAAAGAAGAGTAATTTTAGGTCATCATTGAGATTTATCTCCAAAGCGATGAGCTGTGAAGGTTTTTAATCTGTTCCAATTTTGGGTAGCTTAGTATTTTTTGGATATATATTTGATATTTATTAAAATTACACATTTCATATCCTCCCTTACTTTTGTACGGAGGGTTTAAGATTAATCTCTGCTTGTCTATGAGTTATAATGACCAGCGAGGCCGCTCTATTATCTATCCATAGAGGTCCTGAATGGATCACACGATCACATCAAGCAGGATGGAGGAGCACCTAAGTCGCATGGCTGAGAAGATATTGAACCTCACCCTGGAGATCATCTACCTGCTGACCGGAGAGGTAAGGAGGATTCTGGGAGGTCACATGACATCACTCTTATCTCTATTAATAAAACAGACCTGATCGGAGAGGTGAGGAGGATTCTGGGAGGTCACATGACATCACTCTTATCTCTATTAATAAAACAGACCAGAGAGGTGAGGTGGGGAGGATTCTGGGAGGTCACATGACACCACTTTTCTCTCTATTAATAAAACACAGAGCTGACCGGAGAGGTGAGGAGGATTCTGGGACATGACATTGACATTATTGTTGCTATTTCAATGCAGAGTTTTCCTTCACCTCATTCCCTGAAACCCAAGAGAAACAATGAGAAGAAGATTCTAGAAGTCACCAACAAGATCATTGATCTGTTGACAGGAGAGGTGAGCGGTGCCGGGAATTCTGGGACATTATCCAGTCACAGACAAGGGATGTGTCTGGATAGTGACTGTATCATTGTGTGTGTCAGGTTCCTATAAGGTGTCAGGATGTCACTGTCTATTTCTCCATGTAGGAGTGGGAGTATTTAAAAGGACACAAGGATCTCTGCAAGGACGTCATGATGGCGAATCAGCCGCCCCTCACATCACCGGGTAAGAGGAGACTTTATTGTAAAGGAGAGAGCAGTACGGAGGGTCCACCTAGATCCCCCATCATCTGATAAACACATAGAAACAATGTATTCAGTCAGTGTGTGTGTTTCCTACAGATGGATCCAGTAATGGGAACCCACCAGAGAGATGTCCCCGTCCCCTGCATTCACGGAATTCCACACAGGAAGATCACACTCTCTCACATAAGGTAGAAAAATAATAAATAATAGCTGATACTTACACTTTGACCTATTTATTAATTATATTATTAGAGCTAATCTATTTTTTTTTTTTTTTTTTAATAATCAGAGTATAAACCAGAGTGATTGTAGTAATGCTGTTAAAAAAGTGATAAAAGAGGAGGATGAAGAGGTTGGTGTGATGGAGAAGTTTTTAGAAGGACACAAAGACCCCTTCAAGAACGTCATGATGGAGCCATCTGGTGACACAAACCCACCAGAGAGATGTCCCCGTCCTCTGTACTCCCGGGATTCCACACAGGAGGATCACACCATCCCCCACCATCATCAGGTAGGTGGAATTGGTGTATAGAACACAGAGGTGATTCTGAACTTAGTGAGATGACATTCTTCTATGTAGTCGTTTGTCTTAAGGTTTATTTTTACATCTGAAGTGCAGTATTTGCTCTCCTCTTCATCCCCATTTGCAGTTCCGTCTTGGAGCATTCACCGTTTATTGTTCTTTTTTTACATCATGGGTCCTCTTCCTCCAATGGTTAAGCGCGTGTTGAATGACATGGCGCTGTTCTTTGCTCCTTTGTGCCTAGACTGAGGTTATGATTCGCCCCCAGGGGACGAATCCGTGGCCCACCGGGCTCACGGGAAATGGGTAGGTGATCAATTCTGATACAGGCAGGGCAGTACTTACACCGCTTTTTTCTATTATTTTGGGGTTTAGGGTGAAGAACGAATTAATATAAAATCTGAGGTTAAAGAGGAAGAAGTGGAGACGTATGTGGGGGGTGATCAGCCGTCCACGGAGGAGGTTGGGATGATTATGAAAAGTGAACAGGAGCACGTTTCTCCACCTATCAACACAGGTAAGTGACAGACACTATGGAAGAAACAGGTCACAGTCTCATTTTACTTCTGAGTATAAGGATTGTATTTTTTTCTGATTAGTTCTGGGATGGTTGAGGTCATTTTTAGCAAATTAACGCTAATCAAATGCTCTAGACAAATATGTTTGGTCCATTGTGATTAAAGAATAGTATTTTTATACTCCCCATAAAATCCCTTTCTTGGAGTCTATCTATACTATCATGTCATACCTAAAATATAAATGGAGATCAGCAAAAAAAGAAAAACAGTTGGCCAGCACAATATTGTGTAATGTGCCCTCAAAAGGTAGGCCTATTTTTGCCATCACCTCAGCCAGAAGTGTAGTCAACCTAGCAACCCTCCCCTGTCAATCACCCTTTCCTGTTCTTCACAAGGACATAACATCATGTTAGGAGGAGGCATTGTACACCATATGAAAAGTCCATCTCTATTCCTAAATATAACATCATGTTCCCAACAAATGAGGAGGAGATACTGTACACCATATGAAAGGTCCATCTCCATTCCTCAATATAACGTCATGTTCCCAACAAATGAGGAGGAGATACTGTACACCATATGAAAGGTTCATCTCCATTCCTCAATATAACGTCATGTTCCCAACAAATGAGGAGGAGATACTGTACACCATATGAAAGGTTCATCTCCATTCCTCAATATAACGTCATGTTTATACAAATCGATGTGGCAAAAGATCCACCTCCGTTAATCTCCGTAGCAGTCATTGATGCACAAAATAATTTTGCCTATTGTGTCATAGTTGTTTTGAATCCTTTAACTGGTTTGTTTTCATATTTTTATGTTACAATTGTACCCAGTTCCATGCCAGAACTCATGAACATGTGAAACTGTTGACTTCTAGACCAAAACACACAACTCTTTTTACTGACCTTTTTATATTTAAAAAATTGTTTCCTAACAGATGGATGTGATGTCAGGAATTCCTCGGAGAGACATCTTCTGTTATCTGCTGATTGTAAGTCAGAAGATAATGTCATCACACAGGATCCTCCAGGAGGAAATCCAAATACACAAAATATACATCACAGACCTTCCTGTCCGGAGACATCAATGGATCCCTCTGATCAGGGGGAATCTTCTCATCAATCGCATATTGAGAGTGCAGATGTCCACATAAGATCTCACACTGCAGATAAATCAACAGATCCATCTAATCCCGAGGAAACTTCTTTACCACTTGAAGGAGTTCACAGATACGAGAAACTATTCTCATGTTCAGAGTGCGGGAAATGTTTCTCTAAGAAAGGGAACCTAGACGAACACAAGAGAATTCACACAGGTGAGCATCCGTATTCATGTTCAGAGTATAGGAAATCATCTCCATTCCTCAATATAACGTCATGTTCCCAACAAATGAGGTGGAGATACTGTACACCATATGAAAGGTCCATCTTTATTCCTCAATATAACGTCAGGGTTATACAAATCGATGTGGCAAAAGATCCACCTCCGTTAATCTAGGGCCAGGGACAGTGTTGTCAGCGTTCTGGGTTGGAAGCACGTCACTTCCGGACACCTTTCGGATCGGCGGTCGGCCGCAGCAATGGTGTCGGGTCCTCTCCTGGGCACCATCGGAACCACTAGCCAGTCCCCCCTGTCATCCCTGGGCTCCCTTGCAGCCCATGTTCCATACAGGTTTGTGGGGGGGCAGCCGCCCGCTTCTCCCGGCGCTTATGCCGGGGTAGCGGGGGGGCCGTCCTTCCATCCTTCACCTCGCCACTCTCCCCTCAGCTCCATCTGGCCATCGTGCAGCCCACCGGCTCTCCCGGCTCTTATGCCGGGGGAGCGGGGGGGCGTCTGTCCTTCCATGCTTCACCTCACCACTCTCCCCTCAGTTCCATCTGGCCAGCGTGCAGCCGCCCGCTTTTCTGCCTGGCATTTATGTCATAGCGATTTCTGCCCGGCATTTCTGTCATACCGTTTCTGCCCGGCATTTCTGTCAGAGCGTTTTCTGCCCGGCACTTCTTTCATAGCGTTCTCTGCCCGGCTTTTCTTTCATAGCGTTCTCTGCCCGGCATTTCTGTCATAACGATTCTGCCCGGCATTTCTGTCATTTCGTTTTGCCCGGCATATCTGTCATAGGGTTCTGCACAGCATTCTGTCATAGCGTTCTGCCCCGGCATTTCTGTCTTAGCGTTTTGCCCCGGCATTTCTGTCTTAGCGCTCATCCCCAGCTTTCTGTCATAGCGTTTTGCCCCTGCATTTCTGTCATGGCGTTCTGCCCCTGCATTTCTGTCATGGCGTTCTGCCCCAGCATTTCTTTCATTTGCGTCATGCCCCAGCATTCATGTCATTGCATCATGCCCCGGCATTTTGTCTCGGCGTACAGTCTCTGCGTTTGTCATAGCATTCCTGCCCCAGCATTTCTGTCTCAGTGTTCTGCCCAGCATTTCTGGCTCAGCGTTCAGTCTCAGCATTTCTGTCATAGCGTTTCTGCCCCAGGATTTCTGTCATGGCATTGCTGCCTCAGTGTTTCTGCCACAGTATTTCTGTCATTGCTTTTCTGCCTCAGCTTTCAGTCTCAGCGTGTTTCTGTCATTTGCGTTTCTGCCCAGATTTTCTGTCATGGCATTTCTGCATCAGCGTTCTGTCCTAGCGTTCTGCCCCAGGATTTCTGTTGTTGCATTACCGCCTCAGCATTTCTGTCTTTGCGTTTCGGCCCAGGTTTTCTGTCATTACATTTCTGTCATAGCGTTTCCGCCACAGGATTTCTGTCATTGCATTTCTACCTCAGCGTTCAGTCTCAGCGTGTTTCTGTCATTTGCGTTCTCACCCAGGATTTCTGTCGTGGCATTTCCGCCTCAGGATTGCTGTCACTGCATTTCTGCCTCAGCGTTCTGTCATAGCGTTGCTGCCCAGGATTTCTGCCCCAGCGTTCTGTCATAGCATTTCTGCCCAGGATTTCTGCCTTAGCGTTTCTACCACAGGATTTCTGTCATTGCATTTCTGCCTCAGCGTTCAGTCTCAATGTGTTTCTGTCATTTGCGTCTCTGCCCAGGATTTTTGTCATGGCATTTCTGCCTCAGCGTTCTGTCATAGCGTTCTGCCTCAGTATTTCTGTCATTGCATTTCTGCCCAGGATTTCTGTCATTGCATTTCTGCCTCAGCATTCTGTCATAGCGTTTCTGCCCAGGATTTCTGCCTCAGCATTCTGTCATAGCGTTTCTGCCCAGCATTTCTGCCTTAGCGTTTCTACCATAGGATTTCTGTCATTGCATTTCTGCCTCAGCGTTCTGTCATGCGTTTCTGCCCCTGGATTTCTGTTGTTACGTTTCTGCCAGCATTCAGTTTCAGCGTTTTTCGGTCATAGCGTTTCTGCCCCAGGATTCATGTCATTTAGTTTCTGCCTCAGCATTTAGTTTCAGCATTTCTGTCACAGCGTTTCTCTCATAGAGTTGCTGTCCTTGCATTTCTGCCCCAGCATTTCTGTCATAGCGTTGCTGTCCTTGCATTTCTGCCCCAGCATTTCTGTCATAGCGTTTCAGCCTCGGTGTTCAACCTCAGTGTTCCTTAGTGGGGCTCACCATAAAATCCCTTTCTTGGAGTCTATCTATACTATCATGTCATACCTAAAATAGAAATGGAGATCAGCAAAAAAAAAAAACAGTTGGCCAGCACAATATTTTGTAATGTGCCCTCAAAAGGTAGGCCTATTTTTGCCATCACCTCAGCCAGAAGTGTAGTCAACCTAGCAACCCTCTCTTGTCAATCACCCTTTCCTGTTCTTCACAAGGACATAACATCATGTTAGGAGGAGACATTGTACACCATATGAAAAGTCCATCTCTATTCCTAATTATAACGTCATGTTCCCAACAAATGCGGTGGAGATACTGGACAACATATGAAAGGTCCATCTCCATTCCTCAATATAATGTCATGTTTCTAACAAATGAGGAGGAGATACTGTACACCATATGAAAGGTCCATCTCCATTCCTCAATATAACGTCATGTTCCCAACAAATGAGGAGGAGATACTGTACACCATATGAAAGGTCCATCTCCATTCCTCAATATAACGTCATGTTTATACAAATCGATGTGGCAAAAGATCCACCTCCGTTAATCTCCGTAGCAGTCATTGATGCACAAAATAATTTTGCCTATTGTGTCATAGTTGTTTTGAATCCTTTAACTGGTTTGTTTTCATATTTTTATGTTACAATTGTACCCAGTTCCATGCCAGAACTCATGAACATGTGAAACTGTTGACTTCTAGACCAAAACACACAACTCTTTTTACTGACCTTTTTATATTTAAAAAATTGTTTCCTAAAAGATGGATGTGATGTCAGGAATTCCTCGGAGAGACATCTTCTATTATCTGCTGATTGTAAGTCAGAAGATAATGTCATCACACAGGATCCTCCAGGAGAAAATCCAAATACACAAAATATACATCACAGACCTTCCTGTCCGGAGACATCAATGGATCCCTCTGATCAGGGGGAATCTTCTCATCAATCGCATATTGTGAGCGCAGATGTCCACATAAGATCTCACACTGCAGATAAATCAACAGATCCATCTAATCCCGAGGAAACTTCTTTACCACTTGAAGGAGTTCACAGATACGAGAAACTATTCTCATGTTCAGAGTGCGGGAAATGTTTCTCTAAGAAAGGGAACCTAGACGAACACAAGAGAATTCACACAGGTGAGCATCCGTATTCATGTTCAGAGTATAGGAAATCATCTCCATTCCTCAATATAACGTCATGTTCCCAACAAATGAGGTGGAGATACTGTACACCATATGAAAGGTCCATCTTTATTCCTCAATATAACGTCAGGGTTATACAAATCGATGTGGCAAAAGATCCACCTCCGTTAATCTAGGGCCAGGGACAGTGTTGTCAGCGTTCTGGGTTGGAAGCACGTCACTTCCGGACACCTTTCGGATCGGCAGGCGGCCGCAGCAATGGTGTCGGGTCCTCTCCTGGGCACCATCGGAACCACTAGCCAGTCCCCCCTGTCATCCCTGGGCTCCCTTGCAGCCCATGTTCCATACAGGTTTGTGGGGGGGCAGCCGCCCGCTTCTCCCGGCGCTTATGCCGGGGTAGCAGGGGGGCCGTCCTTCCATCCTTCACCTCGCCACTCTCCCCTCAGCTCCATCTGGCCATCGTGCAGCCCCCCGGCTCTCCCGGCTCTTATGCCGGGGGAGCGGGGGGGGCGTCTGTCCTTCCATGCTTCACCTCACCACTCTCCCCTCAGTTCCATCTGGCCAGCGAGCAGCCGCCCGCTTTTCTGCCTGGCATTTATGTCATAGCGATTTCTGCCCGGCATTTCTGTCATACCGTTTCTGCCCGGCATTTCTGTCAGAGCGTTTTCTGCCCGTCACTTCTTTCATAGCGTTCTCTGCCCGGCTTTTCTTTCATAGCGTTCTCTGCCCGGCATTTCTGTCATAACGATTCTGCCCGGCATTTCTGTCATTTCGTTTTGCCCGGCATATCTGTCATAGGGTTCTGCACAGCATTCTGTCATAGCGTTCTGCCCCGGCATTTCTGTCTTAGCGTTTTGCCCCGGCATTTCTGTCTTAGCGCTCATCCCCAGCTTTCTGTCATAGCGTTTTGCCCCTGCATTTCTGTCATGGCGTTCTGCCCCTGCATTTCTGTCATGGCGTTCTGCCCCAGCATTTCTGTCATTTGCGTCATGCCCCAGCATTCATGTCATTGCATCATGCCCCGGCATTTTGTCTCGGCGTACAGTCTCTGCGTTTGTCATAGCATTCCTGCCCCAGCATTTCTGTCTCAGTGTTCTGCCCAGCATTTCTGGCTCAGCGTTCAGTCTCAGCATTTCTGTCATAGCGTTTCTGCCCCAGGATTTCTGTCATGGCATTGCTGCCTCAGTGTTTCTGCCACAGTATTTCTGTCATTGCTTTTCTGCCTCAGCTTTCAGTCTCAGCGTGTTTCTGTCATTTGCGTTTCTGCCCAGATTTTCTGTCATGGCATTTCTGCATCAGCGTTCTGTCCTAGCGTTCTGCCCCAGGATTTCTGTTGTTGCATTACCGCCTCAGCATTTCTGTCTTTGCGTTTCGGCCCAGGTTTTCTGTCATTACATTTCTGTCATAGCGTTTCCGCCACAGGATTTCTGTCATTGCATTTCTACCTCAGCGTTCAGTCTCAGCGTGTTTCTGTCATTTGCGTTCTCACCCAGGATTTCTGTCGTGGCATTTCCGCCTCAGGATTGCTGTCACTGCATTTCTGCCTCAGCGTTCTGTCATAGCGTTGCTGCCCAGGATTTCTGCCCCAGCGTTCTGTCATAGCATTTCTGCCCAGGATTTCTGCCTTAGCGTTTCTACCACAGGATTTCTGTCATTGCATTTCTGCCTCAGCGTTCAGTCTCAATGTGTTTCTGTCATTTGCGTCTCTGCCCAGGATTTTTGTCATGGCATTTCTGCCTCAGCGTTCTGTCATAGCGTTCTGCCTCAGTATTTCTGTCATTGCATTTCTGCCCAGGATTTGTGTCATTGCATTTCTGCCTCAGCATTCTGTCATAGCGTTTCTGCCCAGGATTTCTGCCTCAGCATTCTGTCATAGCGTTTCTGCCCAGCATTTCTCCCTTAGCGTTTCTACCACAGGATTTCTGTCATTGCATTTCTGCCTCAGCGTTCTGTCATGCGTTTCTGCCCCTGGATTTCTGTTGTTATGTTTCTGCCAGCATTCAGTTTCAGCGTTTTTCGGTCATAGCGTTTCTGCCCCAGGATTCATGTCATTTGGTTTCTGCCTCAGCATTTAGTTTCAGCATTTCTGTCACAGCGTTTCTCTCATAGAGTTGCTGTCCTTGCATTTCTGCCCCAGCATTTCTGTCATAGCGTTGCTGTCCTTGCATTTCTGCCCCAGCATTTCTGTCATAGCGTTTCAGCCTCGGTGTTCAACCTCAGTGTTCCTTAGTGGGGCTCACCATAAAATCCCTTTCTTGGAGTCTATCTATACTATCATGTCATACCTAAAATAGAAATGGAGATCAGCAAAAAAAAAAACAGTTGGCCAGCACAATATTTTGTAATGTGCCCTCAAAAGGTAGGCCTATTTTTGCCATCACCTCAGCCAGAAGTGTAGTCAACCTAGCAACCCTCTCTTGTCAATCACCCTTTCCTGTTCTTCACAAGGACATAACATCATGTTAGGAGGAGACATTGTACACCATATGAAAAGTCCATCTCTATTCCTAATTATAACGTCATGTTCCCAACAAATGCGGTGGAGATACTGTACACCATATGAAAGGTCCATCTCCATTCCTCAATATAACGTCATGTTCCCAACAAATGAGGTGGAGATACTGTACACCATATGAAAGGTCCATCTTTATTCCTCAATATAACGCCAGGGTTATACAAATCGATGTGGCAAAAGATCCACCTCCGTTAATCTCCGTAGCAGTCATTGATGCACAAAATAATTTTACCTATTGTGTCATAGTGGTTTTGAATCCTTTAACTGGTTTGTTTTCATATTTTTATGTTACAATTGTACCCAGTTCCATGCCAGAACTCTGTGAAACTGTTGACTTCTAGACCAAAACACATGACTCTTTTTACTGACCTTTTTATATTTATTTTAAAAATTGTTTCCTAACAGATGGATGTGATGTCAGGAATTCCTCGGAGAGACGTCTTCTATTATCTGCTGATTGTAACTCAGAAGATAATATCATCACACAGGATCCTCCAGGAGGAAATCCAAATACACAAAATATACATCACAGACCTTCCTGTCCGGAGACATCAATGAATCCCTCTGATCAATCGCATATTGTGAGTGCAGATGTCCATTTAAGATCTCACACTGCAGATAAATCAATGGATCCATCTAATCCCAAGGAAACTTCTTTACCACTTGAAGGAGTTCACAGATACGAGAAACTATTCTCATGTTCAGAGTGCGGGAAATGTTTCTCTAAGAAAGGGAACCTAGACGAACACAAGAGAATTCACACAGGTGAGCATCCGTATTCATGTTCAGAGTGCAGGAAATCATCTCCATTCCTCAATATAATGTAATGTTCCCAACAAATGAGGAAGAGATACTGTACACCATATGAAAGGTCGATCTCCATTCCTCAATATAACGTCATGTTCCCAGCAAATGAGAAGGTGATTCTGTAGACCATATGAAAGGTCCATCTTCATTCCTCAATATAACGTCAGGGTTATACAAATCGATGTGGCAAAAGATCCACCTCCGTTAATCTCCGTAGCAGTCATTGATGCACAAAATAATTTTACCTATTGTGTCATAGTTGTTTTGAATCCTTTAACTGGTTTGTTTTCATATTTTTATGTTACAATTGTACCCAGTTCTATGCCAGAACTCTGTGAAACTGTTGACTTCCAGACCTAAACACATGACTCTTTTTACTGACCTTTTTCTATTTATTTTAAAAATTGTTTCCTAACAGATGGATGTGATGTCAGGAATTCCTCGGAGAGACATCTTCTATTATCTGCTGATTGTAACTCAGAAGATAATGTCATCACACAGGATCCTCCAGGAGGAAATCCAAATACACAAAATATACATCACAGACCTTCCTGTCCGGGGACATCAATGGATCCCTCTGATCAATCGCATATTGTGAGTGCAGATGTCCATTTAATATCTCACACTGCAGATAAATCAACAGATCCATCTAATCCCAAGGAAACTTCTTTACCACTTGAAGGAGTTCACAGATACGAGAAACTATTCTCATGTTCAGAGTGCGGGAAATGTTTCTCTAAGAAAGGGAACCTAGACGAACACAAGAGAATTCACACAGGTGAGCATCCATATTCATGTTCAGAGTGCAGGAAATCATCTCGATTCCTCAATATAATGTCATGTTCCTAACAAATGAGGAGAAGATACTGTAAACCATATGAAAGGTCCATCTCCATTCCTCAATATAATTTCATGTCCCTAACAAATCAGGAGAAAAAACTGTAAACCGTATGAAAGGCCCATCTCTATTCCTCAATATAACGTGATGTTCCCACCAAATGAGGAGGAGATACTGTACACCATATGAAAGGTCCATCTCCATCCGTCAATATAACGTCATGTTCCCAACAAATGAAGAGGAGATACTGTAGACCATATGAAAGGTCCATCTTCATTCCTCAATATAACGTCATGTTCCCGACAAATGAGGTGGAGATACTGTACACCATATGAAAGGTCCATCTCCATTCGTCAATATAACGTCATGTTCCCAACAAATGCAGAGGAGATACTGTAGACCATATGAAAGGTCCATCTTTATTCCTCAATATAACGCCATGTTTATACAAATCGATGTGGCAAAAGATCCACCTCCGTTAATCTCCGTAGTAGTCATTGATGCACAAAATAATTTTACCTATTGTGTCATAGTTGTTTTGAATCCTTTAACTGGTTTGTTTTTTTATATTTTTATGTTACAATTGTACCCAGTTCCATGCCAGAACTCTGTTAAACTGTTGACTTCCAGACCAAAACACAACTCTTTTTACTGACCTTTTTATATGTATTTTAAAAAATGTTTCCTAACAGATGGATGTGATGTCAGGAATTCCTCGGAGAGACGTCTTCTCTTATCTGCTGATTGTAACTCAGAAGATAATGTCATCACACAGGATCCTCCAGGAGGAAATCCAAATACACAAAATACACATCCCAGACCTTCCTGTCCGGAGACATCAATGGATCCCTCTGATCAATCACATATTGTGAGTGCAGAGGTCCATTTAGGATCTCACACTGAAGATAAATCAACAGATCCATCTAATCCCGAGGAAACTTCTTTACCACTTGAAGAAGTTCACAGACACAAGAAATTATTCTCATGTTCAGAGTGCGGGAAATGTTTCTCTAAGAAAGGAAACCTTGACAAACACAAGAGAATTCACACAGGTGAGCATCTGTATTCATGTTCAGAGTGCAGGAAATCATCTCCATTCCTCAATATGACGTCATTTTCCTACCAAGTGTTAAAAGCTGGGTGGAGGCCAGGGACAGTGTTGTCAGTGTTCTGGGTTGGAAGCACGTCACTTCCGGCCACCTTTCGGAGCGGCGGTCGGCCGCAGCAATGGTGTCGGGTCCTCTCCTGGGCACCATCGGAACCACTAGCCAGTCCCCCCTGTCATCCCTGGGCTCCCTTGCAGCCCATGTTCCATACAGGTTTGTGAGGGGACAGCCGCCCGCTTCTCCCGGCGCTTATGCCGGGGGTAGCGGGGGGGCCGTCCTTCCATCCTCCACCTCGCCACTCTCCCCTCAGCTCCATCTGGCCATCGTGCAGCCCGCCCGCTCTCCCGGCACTTATGCCGGGGGAGCGGGGGGGGCGTCTGTCCTTCCATGCTCCACCTCACCACTCTCCCCTCAGTTCCATCTGGCCAGCGTGCAGCCGCCCGCTTTTCTGCCTGGCATTTCTGTCATATCGTTTCTGCCCGGCATTTCTATCAGAGCGTTTTCTGCCCGGCACTTCTTTCATAGCGTTCTCGGCCCGGCTTTTCTTTCATAGCGTTCTCTGCCCGGCATTTCTGTCATAACGATTCTGCCCGGCATTTCTGTCATTTCGTTTTGCCCGGCATATCTGTCATAGGGTTCTGCACAGCATTCTGTCATAGCGTTCTGCCCCGGCATTTCTGTCTTAGCGTTTCTGCCCCAGCATTTCTGTCTTAGCGTTCTGCCCTGGCATTTCTGTCATAGCGTTCTGCCCCTGCATTTCTGTCATGGCGTTCTGCCCCTGCATTTCTGTCATGGCGTTCTGCCCCTGCATTTCTGTCATGGCGTTCTGCCCCAGCATTTCTGTCATTTGCGTCATGCCCCAGCATTCATGTCATTGCATCATGCCCCGCCATTTTGTCTCGGCGTACAGTCTCTGCGTTTGTCATAGCATTCCTGCCCCAGCATTTCTGTCTCAGTGTTCTGCCCAGCATTTCTGGCTCAGCGTTCAGTCTCAGCATTTCTGTCATGGCATTGCTGCCTCAGTGTTTCTGCCACAGTATTTCTGTCATTGCTTTTCTGCCTCAGCGTTCAGTCTCAGCGTGTTTCTGTCATTTGCGTTTCTGCCCAGATTTTCTGTCATGGCATTTCTGCATCAGCGTTCTGTCCTAGCGTTCTGCCCCAGGATTTCTGTTGTTGCATTACCGCCTCAGCATTTCTGTCTTTGCGTTTCGGCCCAGGTTTTCTGTCATTACATTTCTGTCATAGCGTTTCCGCCACAGGATTTCTGTCATTGCATTTCTACCTCAGCGTTCAGTCTCAGCGTGTTTCTGTCATTTGCGTTCTCACCCAGGATTTCTGTCGTGGCATTTCCACCTCAGGATTGCTGTCACTGCATTTCTGCCTCAGCGTTCTGTCATAGCGTTGCTGCCCAGGATTTCTGCCCCAGCGTTCTGTCATAGCATTTCTGCCCAGGATTTCTGCCTTAGCGTTTCTACCACAGGATTTCTGTCATTGCATTTCTGCCTCAGCGTTCTGTCATTGCGTTTCTGCCCCTGGATATCTGTCGTTACGTCTCTGCCTCAGCGTTCAGTCTCAATGTGTTTCTGTCATTTGCGTTTCTGCCCAGGATTTTTGTCATGGCATTTCTGCCTCAGCGTTCTGTCATAGCGTTCTGCCCCAGTATTACTGTCATTGCATTTCTGCCCAGGATTTCTGACATTGCATTTCTGCCTCAGCATTCTGTCATAGCG
Source organism: Lithobates sylvaticus (assembly GCA_028564925.1). Classification (NCBI taxonomy): domain Eukaryota; kingdom Metazoa; phylum Chordata; class Amphibia; order Anura; family Ranidae; genus Lithobates; species Lithobates sylvaticus. The sequence goes on from CM053028.1 coordinate 606,676,432, forward strand.
TTTCTGCCCAGGATTTCTGCCTCAGCATTCTGTCATAGCGTTTCTGCCCAGCATTTCTGCCTTAGCGTTTCTACCACAGGATTTCTGTCATTGCATTTCTGCCTCAGCGTTCTGTCATGCGTTTCTGCCCCTGGATTTCTGTCGTTACGTTTCTGCCACCATTCAGTTTCAGCGTTTTTCGGTCATAGCGTTTCTGCCCCAGGATTCATGTCATTTAGTTTCTGCCTCAGCATTTAGTTTCAGCATTTCTGTCACAGCGTTTCTCTCATAGAGTTGCTGTCCTTGCATTTCTGCCCCAGCATTTCTATCATAGCGTTGCTGTCCTTGCATTTCTGCCCCAGCATTTCTGTCATAGCGTTTCAGCCTCGGTGTTCAGCCTCAGTGTTCCTTAGTGGGGCGTTGTTGTTCACTCATGGCATACTCCGGTAGCTGTTTTCATCTTCGTTGGTTGTCATGTCTCATCGTGTCTGTGTTCATGTTTGTACCTGGATCAGTTAGCTAGAGCTCACACATCAGGATCTGTCACGTCTACAGATCCATACGGGCTGAGATTTCGTTTGTTAATGATTGTTGACCACAATCTTCTCGCCCTTATACCACACGTCATATGATGCATGTTCGATCACCACACCTGTAAGACTACCCACCACGGTCTGTGGGTACACCAGCCCTAAGTTTTCTGTTAATTACCTGTCTCTGCGCTGCAGGTTACTCGGGCTCACTCACTACTTACACGAGGGTGGGTGGGGGGTCCGTCATCAGGTTCATTACGTGCAGTGGTCTTGACATTTCTGCTCATGTTCTCATTCTTTAGGTAGGCATAGAGGGGCGTTGTTGTTCTCATGTTTGGTTGTCTGTCATTTCTCTAGTTGTGTTCTCAGGTTGGGCCGTCTGGCATCCATACTGATATCAACCATGCCGGCACTTACTTCCATCAGCCCTGCCCGTTGTTGGGGCTAATTGATTGGTGCAGATATCGTTTCGCCACTGGGCTCACCCCTGGGTCAGCAGCAGTCGTCAATTTTCTTCAGTTGACGGCCTGTTGCATAGAGGCCCTGGTTACCGCCCTGGGATTTATAGTCTCTCAGGGTGTGTCCTAAGTCACGGTCCTTAGGTGGTAGGTTTGGGCAACGTCGTCATGATTCTAGATTCTACTCTCGGCTCCGATCTCTGTCTAGAAGGTTGCCTGGAGTACTGCTCAGGGGCATCAGTCCAGTCATCTTTTCCGTTCCCCAGCCTGTTCCAGGTAGGGGGGGGGCTTCAGTCACTTTGGGTATGTCTGTATAATGCCATGGGACTTATTTTCCTGGGATGGAGTCTGGCCCTCCTTCCTCTGTGCAGGATTCAGTCTCGGTTGTCAGGACTCAGGCTGAAGCACGACCCGATCGTATTAGGTGGGACCAGCGTTCTGTGTCTGGCATGGTTTCTCCATGTTTGACGATGCTCATTGCCATGGCGCCTACTCCATCACATCCATCAGGCATCCAGCATTTTGCACTCCTACCAGTGGTCTTTTTGCACTCACCCTCTCACTTCCTCATACCAGAGTATGGGTAGGCCAGGGGTTGGGGGGGCATGTCACTGAGCTACTTCGCTGGTGTGCAAGGGTTCCTCGGGCCAGCCCTTGCTTCCTTTCCCCCACGTATCCTCTCATTCACAAGCAGTTCATTCTCATGTCTGGGTTGTCTTGGGCATTAGGCTCAATCCTATCCTTCACAGGACGTTCAGCTGGGTTCTGCGTAGCTTTGAAGGTTCTACAGGGGGTTTCTTCTCATCACCAAGTCAGGAGTCGTGGGTTCTCCTGTTACAGCGGATACTCACCGGTTACTCACTGTTGCCATCCGGGCACGCGTTAGTCTACGTGTTGGAGCATTACCTTCCCTTCTTCACCTAAACGTGTGTCTTTTTGCCCTCTTTTCAGGCATACTGACCAGCTAGGCCATGGCACACCTCAGGCCTTGGTTCTTAGGAATATCACATTTCCCACTTGAAGACTCTGACTACAAGTGTTAAAGGCTGGCCTATTCTATTCTATTCCTAACAAATGAGGAGGAGATACAGTACACCATATGAAAGGTCCATCTTCATTCCTCAATATAACGTCATGTTTATACAAATCGATGTGGCAAAAGATCCACCTCCCTTAATCTCCATAGCAGTCATTGATGCACAAATTTATTTTACCTATTGTGTCATAGTTGTTTTGAATCCTTTAACTGGTTTGTTTTTTATATTTTTATGTTACAATTATACCCAGTTCCATGCCAGAACTCTGTGAAACTGTTGACTTCCAGACCAAAACACAACTCTTTTTACTGACCTTTTTATATTTAATTTAAAAAAATGTTTCCTAACAGATGGATGTGATGTCAGGAATTCCTCGGAGAGACATCTTCTATTATCTGCTGATTGTAACTCTGAAGATAATGTCATCACACAGGATCCTCCAGGAGGAAATCCAAATACACGAAATATACATCACAGACCTTCCTGTCCGGAGACATCAATGATTCCCTCTGATCAATCGCATATTGTGAGTGCAGATGTCCATTTAGGATCTCACACTGAAGATACATCAACAGATACATCTAATCCTGAGGCAACTTCTTTACCACTTGAAGAAGTTCACAGACACAAGAAACTATTCTCATGTTCAGAGTGCGGGAAATGTTTCGCTAAGAAAGGAAACCTAGACAAACACAAGAGAATTCACACAGGTGAGCATCCGTATTCATGTTTAGAGTGCAGGAAATCATCTCCATTCCTCAATATAACGTCATGTTCCTAACAAATGAGGAGAAGATACTGTACACCATATGAAAGGTCCATCTCCATTCCTCAATATAACGTCATGTTCCCACCAAATGAGAAGGAGATACTGTACACCATATGAAAAGTCCATCTTCATTCTTCAATATAACGTCATGTTTATACAAATCGATGTGGCAAAAGATCCACCTCCATTAATCTCCGTAGCAGTCATTGATGCACAAAATAATTTTACCTATTGTGTCATAGTTGCTTTGAATCCTTTAACTGGTTTGTTTTTTAATATTTTTATGTTACAATTGTACCCAGTTCCATGCCAGAACTCTGTGAAACTGTTGACCTCCATACCAAAATATAACTCTTTTTACTGACCTTTTTATATTTAATTTTAAAAAATGTTTCCTAACAGATGGATGTAATGTCAGGAGTTCCTCGGAGAGACATCTTCTATTATCTGCTGATTGTAACTCTGAAGATAATGTCATCACACAGGATCCTCCAGGAGGAAATCCAAATACACAAAATGTACATCACAGACCTTCCTGTCCGGAGACATCAATGGATCCCTCTGATCAATCGCATATTGTGAGTGCAGATGTCCATTTAAGATCTCACACTGCAGATAAATCAACAGATCCATCTAATCCCAAGGAAACTTCTTTATCACTTGAAAAAGTTCACAAACACAAGAAACTATTCTCATGTTCAGAGTGCGGGAAATGTTTCTCTAAGAAAGGAAACCTAGACAAACACAAGAGAATTCACACAGGTGAGCATCCGTCTTCATGTTTAGAGTGCAGGAAATCATCTCCATTCCTCAATATAACGTCATGTTCCCACCAAATGAGGAGGAGATACTGTACACCATATGAAAGGTCCATCTCCATTCCTCAATATAACGTCATGTCCCCAACAAATGAGGAGGAGATACTGTACACCATATGAAAGGTCCATCTCCATTCCCCAATATAACGTCATGTTCCCAACAAATGAGGAGAAGATACTGTACACCATATGAAAGGTCCATCTCCATTCCTCAATATAACGTCATGTTTATACAAATCGATGTGGCAAAAGATCCACCTCCGTTAATCTCCGTAGTAGTCATTGATGCACAAAATAATTTTACCTATTGTGTCATAGTTGTTTTGAATCCTTTAACTGGTTTGTTTTTTATATTTTTATGTTACAATTGTACCCAGTTCCATGCCAGAACTCTGTAAAAATTGTTGACTTCTAGACCAAAACACAACTCTTTTTACTGACCTTTTTATATTTATTTTAAAAATTGTTTCCTAACAGATGGATGTGATGTCAGGAATTCCTCGGAGAGACGTCTTCTATTATCTGCTGATTGTAACTCAGAAGATAATGTCATCACACAGGATCCTCCAGGAGGAAATCCAAATACACAAAATATACATCACAGTCCTTCCTGTCCGGAGACATCAATGGATCCCTCTGATCAATCGCATATTGTGAGTGCAGAAGTCCATTTAGGATCTCACACTGCAGATAAATCAACAGATCCATCTAATCCCGAGGAAACTTCTTTACCACTTGAAGAAGTTCACAAACACAAGAAACGAGTCTCATGTTCAGAGTGCGGGAAATACTTCTCTAAGAAAGGAAACCTAGACAAACACAGGAGAATTCACACAGGTGAGCATCCGTATTCATGTTTAGAGTGCGGGAAATGTTTTAAACAGAAATTTACTCTTCTTTCACACCTGAAAACTCACTCGGGTGACCGTCCTTATTCATGTTCAGAGTGCGGAAAAACTTTCTCTAAGAAAGGGAACCTAGACGAACACAAGAGAATTCACACAGGTGAGCATCCGTATTCATGTTCAGAGTGCAAGAAATCTTTCGCTCATAAAGGAAACCTTCGTAGACACCTGAAAATTCACACAGGTGAACGTCCTTATCAATGTTCAGAGTGCGGAAAATCTTTTACTCAGAAGGGGGACCTTGTTATACACGAGAGAATTCACACCGGTGAACGTCCTTATTCATGTTCCGAGTGCGGTGACTCATTCATGCACAAAAAGCTACTTCTTAAACACAAGAGTCTTCACATGGATGGGGTTTCTAATTCGTGTTCAGAGTACAAATCTTTTGCTAAGAAAGGGAACCTGCATGAACACCAGAGAAGTCACACACGTGAGTGTCATCTGTGTTCAGAGTGTGGGAAATCTTTCACTATGAATGAAGACCTTGTTAAACACCAGAGAATTCACACCAGTGAGCATAATTATTCATGTTCAGAGTCCGGAAAAAGTTCCACAGAGGAAAAGGTTCATTTTGCTGAGGGTGCTTATTCTTGTTTAAAGGGCACAGAATCTTCCCTTAACAAAGGAAACCTTTTTAAACACCAGAAAAGTAAGCATATTTTTTCATGTACAGAGTGCGGGAAATCTTTCGCTAGGAAAGGGAACTTAGAAGAGCACCAGAGAATTCACACAGGTGAGCGTCCCTATTTATGTTCAGAGTGCGGGAAATCTTTTGTTAATAAAGGAAACCTTTTTAGACATCAGAGAATTCACACAGGTGAGCGTCCTTTTTCATGTCCAGAGTGCAGGAAAGTTTTCACTCAGAAAGCAGATCTTGTTAAACACAGGAGAAGGCACACGGGTGAACGTCCTTATTCATGTTTAGAATGCGGGAAATCTTTTGCTCAGAAAAGACTTCTTAATAAACACCAAACAATTCACACGGGGAGCACCTCTATCCATGTTTTGAATGTGGGAAAGGTTTCATTCAGGAAGGAAACCTAGTTGAACACCAGAGAATTCACACAGGTGAGCGTCCTTATTCATGTTTAGAGTGCGGGAAATCATTCACTCAGAAAGGAACCCTTGTTGCACATCAGAGAACACACATTGCAGAGCGTTCTCACTGCGTTCATACTACAGGAAGTGCTTTACAACTAAAAGAAGTCTATTTAGACATCAGAGGGAATGCACCTGCTGATTTATTTGTGACCCTTGGGTAAAACCTGACTGTGTATGGCCATCAGTGGTAAAAAAAAAGCACCTTATATTGGACTTCCTTAAGTTGGCGGTCCTCAGGAATTAGAATGTTCCTTACACAGGTGGTCAGTGGGATACAAGCACAGGTATAGACCACTCAAAAGAATACTGTCGCAAACGACAGATTGGGAGGAACAGGCAAGAGAAGCTACTGTAGATAGTTTGGAAAATGTAGATGGTGAGGGAGAGCTGTCGGAGAATGTAGTGTGGATGGTGGAGGAGATCTGTCGGAGAATGTAGTGTGGATGGTGGAGGAGATCTGTCGGAGAATGTAGTGTGGATGGTGGAGGAGATCTGTCGGAGAATGTAGTGTGGATGGTGGAGGAGAGCTGTCGGAGAATGTAGTGTGGATGGTGGGGGAGATCTGTCGGAGAATGTAGTGTGGATGGTGGAGGAGATCTGTCGGAGAATGTAGTGTGGATGGTGGAGGAGATCTGTCGGAGAATGTAGTGTGGATGGTGGAGGAGATCTGTCGGAGAATGTAGTGTGGATGGTGGAGGAGAGCTGTCGGAGAATGTAGTGTGGATGGTGGAGGAGAGCTGTTGGAGAATGTAGTGGGGATGGTGGGAGGAGAACTCTCGGAGAATGTAGTGTGGATGGTGGAGGAGATCTGTCGGAGAATGTAGTGTGGATGGTGGAGGAGAGATCTGTCGGAGAATGTAGTGTGGATGGTGGAGGAGAACTCTCGGAGAATGTAGTGTGGATGGTGGGAGATCTGTCGGAGAATGTAGTGTGGATGGTGGAGGAGAGCTGTCGGAGAATGTAGTGTGGATGGTGGAGGAGAACTCTCGGAGAATGTAGTGTGGATGGTGGAGGAGAGATCTGTCGGAGAATGTAGTGTGGATGGTGGGAGGAGAACTCTCGGAGAATGTAGTGTGGATGGTGGAGGAGATCTGTCGGAGAATGTAGTGTGGATGGTGGAGGAGAGCTGTCGGAGAATGTAGTGTGGATGGTGGGAGGAGAGCTGTCGGAGAATGTAGTGTGGATGGTGGAGGAGAGCTGTCGGAGAATGTAGTGTGGATGGTGGAGGAGAGCTGTCGGAGAATGTAGTGTGGATGGTGGAGGAGAGCTGTCGGAGAATGTAGTGTGGATGGTGGAGGAGAGCTGTCGGAGAATGTAGTGTGGATGGTGGAGGAGAGCTGTCGGAGAATGTAGTGTGGATGGTGGAGGAGATCTGTCGGAGAATGTAGTGTGGATGGTGGAGGAGATCTGTCGGAGAATGTAGTGTGGATGGTGGAGGAGAGCTGTCGGAGAATGTAGTGTGGATGGTGGAGGAGAGCTGTCGGAGAATGTAGTGTGGATGGTGGGAGGAGATCTGTCGGAGAAGGTAGTGTGGATGGTGGGAGGAGATCTGTCGGAGAATGTAGTGTGGATGGTGGAGGAGATCTGTCGGAGAATGTAGTGTGGATGGTGGAGGAGATCTGTCGGAGAATGTAGTGTGGATGGTGGAGGAGAGCTGTCGGAGAATGTAGTGTGGATGGTGGAGGAGATCTGTCGGAGAATGTAGTGTGGATGGTGGAGGAGATCTGTCGGAGAATGTAGTGTGGATGGTGGAGGAGATCTGTCGGAGAATGTAGTGTGGATGGTGGAGGAGATCTGTCGGAGAATGTAGTGTGGATGGTGGAGGAGAGCTGTCGGAGAATGTAGTGTGGATGGTGGAGGAGAGCTGTCGGAGAATGTAGTGTGGATGGTGGAGGAGATCTGTCGGAGAATGTAGTGTGGATGGTGGAGGAGAGCTGTCGGAGAATGTAGTGTGGATGGTGGAGGAGAGCTGTCGGAGAATGTAGTGTGGATGGTGGAGGAGATCTGTCGGAGAATGTAGTGTGGATGGTGGAGGAGATCTGTCGGAGAATGTAGTGTGGATGGTGGAGGAGAGCTGTGTGAACAGTGGAACCCTTATTTTACTAAAGTTTGCTAGTTAAATTAGATTTAAATCTTTTTTTCTGTAGGGTCAGCAGAGAGTTGCCACCCTTCATACACTCCTACCAGCACACATTTTAGTCCAGAGGCCATAATTTTCCGTTAAACTCCCATAGTATAAGATCATAAAACCTACCAGCAACATACCTTCCATTGAGACAGCAAGTAGTGCAGAAGGTTGATTTGGCTATTTGAATGGATGTGTGGAAAACCAGGGCTAAGTAATTACATCGATCAACATCCAACAGTCCACATCTCCTAAGCTAACAGACCATTATGCAGGTTTTAGAACACATCACAAATGTTTTAGAAGACCACATTTCGAAAAATTACAGCTGGGAAATGATAAAACTTGTCTGTGGAGTCATTGCGTGTTCCCGGAGCTCCGTTCAGGAGTTCCCCAGCCGTCCGCTTCTGAACGTCCCCAACAATCTCCACACTCCTACTTCCCACCCCTTAACCCTTGTGATTAGGTTGGGGGAGGGGTCAATGACACAACTGCAAAATGAGAGCCCTTCTTTACTATGAAAAATGAAGGACATCTGTCAAGTCTTATTTTTTGAGGGCCAAGGACTGAACTCTGCTGGAGCCTAGAGAACCCAGGACTTTATTAAGTACTTTTAATACATTTTTGTATTGCTGTTGTAATATTGTATTTAACTATTTCAAACTTTTTTCTTTCTGTATCCTTTTCCTTTGTCTTGTATTAAACAATATTTTTAAATCATTAAGCTTATCTCTAATGCTGTAAGCCAAGACTTGACCTTTTAGAAGATTCACCCCTCTTCATGACCACTGGCCATTTTTTGTGATACGGCACACCTCCAAATGACATACATCAGAGGCCTACAGTGCCGAATTACCAACTAATCTGAGTAGGCACCAGTCTATGGGCCCTATGCCGTCTAACCACTTGCCCTCCAGAAGATGTACCTTATTCTAGATTTGTGCAATACGGCACTGTGTTACCGTATTTATCGGCGTATAACACGCACCGGCGTATAACACGCACCCCAAGTTTAGGAAGGCATTTTAAGGAAAAAAAGTTTTAGGAGGGAAGTTTAGGGAAAAAAAACAACTTACTTTTAAGCGTCATTTGCAGTTTGCCCAGCGTCATTTGCAGCCTTGCCCAGTGTCATTGCAGCTTGCCCAGTGTCATTGTAGCTTGCCCAGCGTCATTGTAGCCTTGCCAGTGTCATTTGCAGCCTTGCCCAGTGTCATTGCAGCTTGCCCAGTGTCATTTGTAGCTTGCCCAGTGTCATTGTAGCTTGCCCAGTGTCATTGCAGCTTGCCCAGTGTCATTTGCAGCCTTGCCCAGCGTCATTGTAGCTTGCCCAGTGTCATTGTAGCTTGCCCAGTGTCATTTGCAGCCTTGCCCAGCGTCATTTGCAGCCTTGCCCAGTGTCATTGTAGCTTGCCCAGTGTCATTGCAGCTTGCCCAGTGTCATTGCAGCTTGCCCAGTGTCATTGTAGCTTGCCCAGTGTCATTGTAGCTTGCCCAGCGTCATTGAAGCTTGCCAGCGTCATTTGCAGTCCCGCTCTGTCGCGTGCGCCGCCGAAAAAGACCGAAGCGCGCCCGGAAAAGACCGAGCCGACTGTTCGGCTACGCTCGCGGGCCCGCCTCCCTGCTGTTTCCGGAGCGAGCGCAGGGAGGCGGGACTACGAGCGGAGCCGAACAGTCGGCTCGGTTTTTTCCGGCGCCGCTTCGTTTTTTTTATGGCCGCAATTCGGTCTTTTTCGGCAGCGCTCGCTATTTTTCGGCAGCGCTTGCCATTTTTGTCACTTTTTTTGGGGGGTATCGGCGTATAACACGCACCCACGACTTTCCCCCTATTTTAAGGGGGAAAAGGTGCGTGTTATACGCCGATAAATACGGTACTTTAAATGACAATTGCGGGGTCATGCAACACTGTACCATTTTTCCCACAAATAGAGCTTTCTTTTGGTGGGGTTTGCTCACCTCTGGAGTTTTTATTTTTTGAGCTATGAACAAAAAAAAGACAACATATACAGTGCCTTGAAAAAGTATTCATACCCCCTTGAAATTTTCCACATTTTGTCATGTTACAACCAAAAAACGTAAATGTATTTTATTGGGATTTTATGTGATAGACCAACACAAAGTGGCTCATAATTGTGAAGTTGAAGGAAAATTAAAAAATGTTTTCAAATTTTCTTTACAAATAAACATATGAAAAGTGTGGGGGGAGGGGGGGGGGCATTTGTATTCAGCCCCCTTTACTCTGATACCCCTAACTAAAATCTAATGGAACCAATTGCCTTCAGAAGTCGCCTAATTAGTAAATAGAGTCCACCTGTGTGGAATTTAATCCCAGTATAAATACAGCTGTCCTGTAAAGCCCTATGAGGTTTGTTAGAGAACCTTAGTGAACAAACAGTATCATGAAGGCCAAGGAACACACCAGACAGGTCAGGGATACAGTTGTGGAGAAGTTTAAGGCCCCTTTCACACTTATACGACTTGTCCCACGATTTGGGACTGCAAAGTTGCATGACAAGTCGTTCCCCATGATTTCCAATGACAGCCATTCATATTAGTACGACTTCAAGTCGTTCCGACTTCAAAGTAGTCCCTGCACTACTTTGGTCCGATTTTGATGCCACTTACACAAGTATTCCTTGAAATCGTGGGAAAATAGCGCGACTTTGAAGTCACACAAGTGTGAAAGGGGCCTAAAGCAGGGTTAGGTTATAAAAAAATATCCCAAGCTTTGAACATCTCACGGAGCTCTGTTCAATCCATCATCCGAAAATGGAAAGAGTATGGCACAACTGCAAACCTACCAAGACATGGCCGTCCACCTAAACTGACCGGCCGGGCAAGGAGAGCATTCATCAGAGAAGAGCCAAGAGGCCCATGGTAACTCTGGAGGAGCTGCAGAGATCCACAGCTCAGGTGGGAGAATCTGTCCACAGGACAACTATTAGTCGTGCACTCCACAAATCTGACCTTTATTGAAGAGTCCCAAAAAGTGTGATTGTTGAAAGAAAGTCATAAGAAGTGCCGTTTGCAGTTTGCGAGAAGCCATGTGGGGGACACAGCAAACATGTGGAAGAAGTTGCTCTGCTCAGATGGGACCAAAAGGTATCTTTTTGGCCTAAAAGCAAAACGCTATGTGTGATAGAGAACTAACAATGCACATCCCCACCGTGAAACATGGTGGTGGCAGCATCATGTTGTAGGGATGCTTTTCTTCAGCAGTGACAGGGAAGCTGGTCAGAGTTGATGGGAAGATGGATGGAGCCAAATACAGGGCAATCTTAGAAGAAAACCTGTTATGCCGCGTACACACGGTTGGAAATTCTCGTCGGAAAAAGCTCTGATGGTTTTCCCGTCGGAATTCCGACGGAATTTCACTCTAACTGTCTTGCCTACACACGGTCACACCAAATTCCGACGGTCAATAACACCACGGCATTTAACGCGTTCGACTGCACTATAAAAGGAAAGTTTAATGCTTCTGAGCATGCGTCAAATTGTTTCCGAGCATGCGTCGGAATTTTGCGTGTCGGAATTGCATACACACGATCGGAAAATCCGATCCAAAAGGTTTTCCGTCTGCAAAATTAAGAACAGGTTCTCAATTCAAAGTCCGTCGAAAATTCCGACAGAAAAAGACCGATGGGCATACACACGGTCGGAAAATCCGATGAAAAGCTCCCATCGGACTGTTTCCATCGGAAATTTCCGACCGTGTGTACGCGGTATTAGAGTCTGCAAAAGACTTTGGGAGGAGGTTCACCTTCCAGCAGGACAACGACCCTAAACATACAACCAGAGCTACAATGCAATGGTGTAGATCAAAGCATATTCATGTGTTAGAACGGCCCAGTCACAGTCCAGACCTAGATGCAATTTATAATCTGTGGCAAGACTTGAAAATTGCTGTTCACAGACGCTCTCCATCCAATCAGAGAGAGCTTGAGCTGGTGGGAGGGATGACAAGACTGACTGGTCTCTCAGGTTTTTTGTTGTTTTACATGCTCCTATGATCACCTGTTTTCTACTACTATTGCATTCCTTCTATGGGAGGTGCTATATGCTATGTCATATGTGGTATGTTGTAATCTTTGATTACTCTCCTAATGATATTATGTTAGATAAGACTATATATGGCTGATGCGCTAAAATTAAATTCTTGGAATTTCAGGGGTCTCCTATTTATAAAAACATAAGCCCCATATCATCTGTTTACAGGAGACCCACCTTACTGATAATACATTACGGACACTTATGCCCCGTACACACGGTCGGAAATTCCTACCACAAAATCCGTCAGATTTTTTCAGACGGATTTTGTCCGACACTGGTGTTGCATACACACGGTCGGACAAAGTTGTCGGAAAATCCGATCATTCTGAACGTGGTGACGTTCGTTGCGTACGACGGGACTACGTAGAGGCTAGTAGCCAATAGCTTTGGTCTTGTAATGTGATCTGAGCATGCGTGGCACTTTGTCTGTCGGAATTCGCTACACACGATCGGAAAAAGTCCGATAGGACTTTGTTGTCGGAAAATTTGAGAGCAGGATCTCAAACTTTTTCCGTCGGAAATTCTGATGGAAAAAGTCCGATGGAGCCCACACACGGTTGGAATTTCCGACAACATGGTCCGATAGGACATTTTCTGTCGGAAAATCCGACCGTGTGTGTGGGCCATTAAGCGTCCCTGGCTGGCTACCCAATATCATGCCACCTACACCAACTATTCCTGGGGGGGTTTCAATCTTGTTAGCGAAGTCCCTCCCAGCAGAAATTATGTTAGCAAAAACGGACCCTGCAGGACTTTTTATTACAATTACCCTTCGTATGGTCTTCATAGTGTTCACATTGGTGAACGTATACGTTCCGCCTCTGTTGTCCCCAGAAATTATCTCCCACATATCCCTCCTACTACTGTCCAGATCCCCTGGTCCCCTACTGTTTATAGGTGACTTTAACGCTGTACTTGATCCTACTGTGGATCGCTTGTGGGGAGGGGGCAGATCCTACCCCTCATTTGTTGAACTGGCCCAGGTATATGAGCTCACTGAACTATGACGATGGAAGCATCCAGATGACCGACAGTTTTCATGTCACTCTGACTACTTCCATACCATGTCTCGCATAGACTTAGCATTTGCCCCCAGCAGAGGTACTCCCCCTTGTCCAATCTGTCTCGTATTTGCCCCGAGAGATCTCTGATCACACCCCTATGTCTGTGGACCTCCTCCTCCTGCCAAGAGCAGGCCCTCGGGTCTGGAGACTGAACTCTCATTGGCTGGAGGACGAGATAGTAGACATGTGCACAATAGAAAAATGTGTTTATTTTCGTTTCGTTTCTGTTGGTTTCCGTTGATTCGTAACGATTCGTAATTTCGTAAGTCGTCGGTGTTCGTATTCGTAGCGATTCGTATTTTCGTAAGAGTTATTTTTTCGTTTTTCCGTTAGTTTAATTTTCGTTTATTCGAATTTCGGACGCATTCGTATTTTCGTAGATTTAGTTACATTCGTACTTTCATTAGATTGATTTATTCGTACTTTCGTAACATTGTTTTCGTAGATTCGTAATCGGAGCATAATTCATAATTTTATGTAATGTGTATGCTATTATTACATTTTAAGAGACACGGAAAATTACAAATCGAAAAAAAAAGTTACAAATGTACGAATTTTTTCGTTCAATCCATTCGAAGCACGTTAAGCAGCGCCATTGTAAGAGACACGGAAAATTACGAATCGCAAAAAAAAAAAAAAAGTTACGAATGTACGAATTTTTTCGTACAATCCATTCGAAGCACGTTAAGCAGCGCCATTGTAAGAGACACTGAAAATTACGAATCGCAAAAAAAAAAAAAAAGTTACGAATGTACGAATTTTTTCGTTCAATCCATTCGAAGCACGTTAAGCAGCGCCATTGTAAGGGACACGGAAAATTACCAATTCAACAAAAAAAAAAAAGTTACGAATGTACGAATTTTTTCCTTCATTTTGATTTTCGTTGTTACGAATGTACGAATTTTTTCCTTCATTTTGATTTTCGTTGTTCCTGTCTTCGTTTTTCGGATTTTCTTCTTTTGTAGTTTCGTTGTTTCTAATTTGGTTATTTCGGATTTTTGTTGTTTTTCATATTCGTTCGATTCGAACATTCGTTAACATTTTTAGCGAATCATTCGTACGATAACGAATGAACGAATATAACGAATTTTAACGGAAAACGAAAAAAAACGAAACGAATTGCACATGTCTACGAGCTAGTACAGAGTGAATGCCAGAGGGGCATCACTGACTACTGGCAGGTGAACCAGGGTTCCACTGGACCTACTACGGCCAGGGAAGCCTCAAAGGCAGTGTTAAGGGGAACTTTCATGTCTATCACTGGTATCCTACGTAAAAATGCCCAACAACATACTGAGGAATTAGAAAATGCATTACTAGTGGCAGAGGCGACCTATGCCCAAAACCCCGGTACAGCTACATTAACTCCATGGCTGCAATGTCGCAGGGAATACGAACTTCGCTTGCTAGATCTCGCTAAAAAACGCATGCTCTATGTCACTTCTTCTGTGATAGACATTCCTATCACAGAAGAAGTCTGGTCTGAATTCTGTGACACCTTCAAGACCTCGGTTATCTCTTCCAGAGATAGGATAATCCAACTTAAGGTCTTTCACCAATCACACCTTACGCCAGTTAAAATTAAAAAAAAAAATGGGCATATCCCCCCTCGGCCGAATGCTTTCGAAAATGTGGACACACAGCTGACTTCCTGCACTGCTTCTGGACTTGTCCTATAGTACAAAACTTCTGGGTGAACATAGGCGCCTTTCTCTCCTCAGCACTGGGTCTCTTGGGCATCTTTGGTGACCTTGCTGTTCCCTCCCAGGCCAAAAGGCTGCTTCATATCCTCTATTTTTTCGCATAAAAGGTTATCTTACTGACCTAGAAGAGTGCTACTAAGGGTCTCTGGTTAAAACTGGTTAAAGAGGTGTGCCCATCAAAAAAATTTTTTTTTAAAGTCAGCAGCTACAAATACTGCAGCTGCTGACTTTTAATGCGGCGTACACACGGTCAGAATTTCCGATGGAAACAGTCCGATGGGAGCTTTTCATGGGATTTTCCGACCTTGTGTATGCCCAACGGTCTTTTTCTGTCGGAATTTCCGACGGACTTTGAATTGAGAACCTGTTCTCAATTTTTCCGACGGAAAACCTTTCTATCGGATTTTCCGATCGTGTGTATGCAATTCCAACACGCAAAATTCCGACGCATGCTCGGAAACAATTCAACGCATGCTCGGAAGCATTAAACTTCCCTTTTATAGTGCTGTCGAACGTGTTTTATGCCGCTGTGTTATTGACCGTCGGAATTTGGTGTGATCGTGTGTAGGCAACACAGCTTGAGCGGAATTCCGTCGGAAAAACCGAGTGGCATGCGCCATAGACAACGTTGTAAAACGTTCTTTGCAAATATCTCCTAAACCGTGCAGGTTTAGGAGATATTTCTTGTACCTACAGGTAAGCCTTAATCTAGGCTTACCCGTAGGTGCAAGTTGAAATTAAGGGTATACAACCACTTTA
Source organism: Lithobates sylvaticus (assembly GCA_028564925.1). Lineage (NCBI taxonomy): Eukaryota > Metazoa > Chordata > Amphibia > Anura > Ranidae > Lithobates > Lithobates sylvaticus. The sequence continues at coordinate 606,691,733 of CM053028.1, forward strand.
ATAGAGATTTATCAGTGAAAGTAAAACAAAATCACAAATTTTGGATTGTCCCCAGAACAGAAATAGTGGGGACACTAGTCCTGGTGACCTGGAGGGCCACAAGGGATTACCCCTTACTTTGCAGGGATTTCCTCTCACTTCCTGTTTTGACTATGGGACAGGAAGTGAAGGTAAGTCTCCCCAATGGAGATTTATCAGTGAAAGTAAAAGAAAAATCACACATTTTGGGTTGTTCCCAGAATACAAAGAGTGGGGATACTAGTCCTGGTGTCCTTCATCTGCAGGGATTTCCTCTCACTTCCTGTTTTGGCTTTGGGAAAGGAAGTAAAGTTAAATCTCCCCAATGGGACACAGATAGCAAAGCCATCTATACACATCCACTACCTAATTGCACAGGAATCAATTTTTTATAAAAATAATTCCTTGCTGTGTATTTTTGCCTCCTTGTATCGTCCTCTGTGAGCTCCACGGTCTACAGTATATAGGCCATCTAGAGAGCGATTGTGAGCAGGTGGCTACGTTCCTACCCTCAGTGGGACCATGAAGAATGAACGTAGTCACCCTCTACCAAAAGGTCAGGTCACAGCAGCGAAAAAAAAAAAAAAATCAGATTTGAAGGAGGTTGAGAACAATAGTAGGTATTTTTTTTAAGATTACATATTTGAATAGAACATATTTTTTTAAAGCAGAGTAAGTGACTTTACCTGTTGAATTACCCAAGCTCCAGTGATGATCACTCTTAGGACCTTCTTCCAATACACTCCTGCCATGCCAGCCACAGACCCCGCCGTCCACACAAAATGGAGAATTCAGTAACTATATGACAGAAACGAGGAGAGCCGCACAGCCATCACCTCAGAGTTCCCGCTTTACTCCTCCTCCACTGCCATTGACTGCACTCCCTCCACACCAACCAATCACTAGGAGGGATCAGAGTGACTAGGCAGATTTTGCTCTCCACAAAGACTTACCTCAGACTTCTCCACTGCGATTGGCTGCACTACCTCCACAGTAACCAATCATAGAGCAGGATCACAGTCACTAGGCAGATTCTGCTCTCCACAGAGACTCACCTCAGAGACCTCTCCACTGCGATTGGCTGCACTACCTCCACAGGAACCAATCGTAGAGCAGGATCACATTCACCAGGCAGATTCTGCTCTCCACAGAGACTTACCTCAGACTTCTCCACTGCGATTGGCTGCACTACCTCCACAGTAACCAATCGTAGAGCAGGATCACAGTCACCAGGCAGATTCTGCTCTCCACAGAGACTTACCTCAGACTTCTCCACTGCGATTGGCTGCACTACCTCCACAGTAACCAATCATAGAGCAGGATCACAGTCACTAGGCAGATTCTGCTCTCCACAGAGACTCACCTCAAAGACCTCTCCACTGCGATTGATTGGTGTGAAGGGAGTTCAGTCAACCACAGGAAGGGATCACAGTCACCAGGCAGATTCTGCTCTCCACAAAGACTTACCTCAGAGACCTCTCCACTGCGATTGGCTGCACTACCTTCACAGGAACCAATCGTAGAGCAGGATCACAGTCACCAGGCAGATTCTGCTCTTCACAGAGACTCACCTCAGAGACCTCTCCACTGCGATTGGCTGCACTACCCATAGCTCCCAACTGTCCCTGATTTCGAGGGACTGTCCCTGATTTGGCACAATGTCCCTCATTCCTCCTCATTTGTCCCTCATTTTGGTATTATCTATATAGTTGTATATAAAATGCACTATTTAGCTATCAAAAAGTGTTTCCCAGCGCTAAACCTTCCATCCAATAATCTAAATTGCTTCATTTGTAAATTTCACGAGTCAGTATAAAGGAATATAGTGGTAATAAAGCAACTTGTGGGTTTAACTAATCATTTTTTGGTGTTAATTCTCCTTTAAGGGGGTGTGGTTAGGGGGTGTGTACTATGCCTACATACTTTTGCTAGTAGGTGTCCCTCATTCCCATCTTAAAATGTTTGGAGGTAAGGCACTACCTCCACAGGAGCCAATCATAGAGCAAGATCACAGTCACCAGGCAAATTCTGCTCTTCACAGAGACTCACCTCAGACCTTTTCACTGTAATTGGCTGCACTACCTCCACAGGAACCAATCATAGAGCAGGATCACAGTCACCAGGCAGATTCTGCTCTTCACAGAGACTCACCTTAGAGACCTCTCCAGTCTCCACTGCGATTGGCTGCACTCCCTTCACAGGAACCAATAGATATTGTGGAATCAGAGTTACCAGGCAGACTCTGCTTACCACAGAGACTCCTCTCAGACCTTCCAACAGTCACACACTATTATTATTATTATACATTTATATAGCTCTGACATATACTGCAGTGCTGAACAGAGAGCACTGAGCCAGTCACATCATTCTTTGTACCCGAGAAGCTTACACTCTAATGTCCCCTCACAGTCACACACTGTTATTATTATTATACATTTATATAGCTCTGACATATACCGCAGTGCTGTACAGAGATCACTGAGCCAGTCACATCAGGGTGAAGGGTAATAACAGGCACTATGAAAAGGGTAGGAATTTGGATGGTATGACAATGGCCAGTTTGTGTAGGTGAGGAGTGTGGAGGATATAACAGGTAGTGTGTGTGGGAAAGAAGTGCAGAGGGAATGACATTTTTTTTTCAGGAAAGGAGTGCAGAGGGAAAGATGGTGGGTATTATGTGCAAAAAGTGAGTGAGTAAGTGAAGAGGGTATGAGAATCAGCAGCATGTGAAGAAGAGGAGAGAAGAGGATCTGACGGCAATTGCAGCAATGGCATGTGGAGGGTAGGATGGCAGCCAGTATGTGCAGGAGAAAAGTGCAGAGGCTATGAAGACAGGCAGTATGTACAAGAGAGGAGTACGGAGGGTTTGACATGTATTTCCAGAAAAGGAGTGCAGTGGGTGTGACAGTATGTGCAGGAGAAGAGTGCAGAGGATATGACAGTATGTGCAGGAGAAGAGTGCAGATGGTATGACAGTATGTGCAGGAGAAGAGTGCAGATGGTATAACAGTATGTGCAGGAGAAGAGTGCAGAGGCCCAGAGGGTATGACAGTATGTGCGGAGAAGAGTGCAGAGGATATGACAGTATTTGCAGGAGAAGAGTGCAGAGGGTATGACAGTATGTGCAGGAGAAGGGTATGACAGTATGTGCAGGAGAAGAGTGCAGAGGGTATAACAGTATTTGCAGAAGAAGAGTGCAGAGGATATGACAGTATGTGTAGGAGAAGAGGGCAGATGGCATGGCAGTATGTTCAGGAGAAGAGTGCAGAGGGTATGACAGTATGTGCAGGAGAAGAGTGCAGAGGCCCAGAGGATATGACAGTATGTGTAGGAGAAGAGTGCAGAGGATATGACAGTATTTGCAGAAGAAGAGTGCAGAGGATATGACAGTATGTGCAGGAGAAGAGTGCAGAGGATATGACAGTATGTGTAGGAGAAGAGTGCAGACGGCATGGCAGTATGTGCAGGAGAAGAGTGCAGAGGATATGACAGTATGTTCAGGAGAAGAGTGCAAAGGGTATGACAGTATGTTCAGGAGGAGAGGAGTGCGGGGTGTATGATGGAGGGTAGTATGTTCAGAAGAGGAGTGCGGGGGGGGTATAATGGAGGGTAGTATGTTCAGGAGAGGAGTGCGGGGGGTAGGATGGAGGGTAGTATGTTCAGGAGAGGAGTGCGGGGGGTATGATGGAGGGTAGTATGTTCAGGAGAAGAGTGCGGGGGGTATGATGGAGGGTAGTAAGAAGTTCAGGAGAGGAGTGCGGGGGGGTATGATGGAGGGTAGTATGTTCAGGAGAGGAGTGCGGGGGGTATGATGGAGGGTAGTATGTTCAGGAGAGGAGTGCGGGGGGTATGATGGAGGGTAGTATGTTCAGGAGAGGAGTGGGGGGGGGGTATGATGGAGGGTAGTATGTTCAGGAGAGGAGTGCAGGGAGTATGATGGAGGGTAGTATGTTCAGGAGAGGAGTGTAGGGGGGGGTATGGGGTGGGGGTGTGGGGTGGGGGGGGTTGGTGTTTGGTGGGAGGAGGTAGTATGTTCAGGAGGAGGAGTGCAGGGGGGGGTATGATGGAGGGTAGTATGTTCAGGAGAGGAGTGCGGGGGGGTATGATGGAGGGTAATATGTTCAGGAGAGGAGTGCAGGGGGGGGGTATGATGGAGGATAGTATGTTCAGGAGAGGAGTGCGGGGGGTATGATGGTGGGTAGTATGTTTAGGAGAGGAGTGCGGGGGGTATGAAGGACAGTAGTAGGAGAAGGGTATGATGTCATATGTAGTGAAGGAGGAGTATGGAGTAGACATCTAGCCAGGGAGAGAAGTCTATCTGAACCACTAACTGAACTCAGGTCAGTTCCTAACAAGGTCCCCCCAATGGGTTCTCCAAAACTCCCAGGCAGGGCTTGTACCTTTTTAGTGTTCTGTCAGTATGTTCAGGAGAGGAGTATGTTCAGGAGAGGAGTGCGGGGGGTATGATGGAGGGTAGTATGTTCAGGAGAGGAGTGCGGGGGTATGATGGAGGGTAGTATGTTCAGTAGAGGAGTGCGGGGGGTATGATGGAGGGTAGTATGTTCAGGAGAGGAGTGCGGGGGGTATGATGGAGGGTAGTATGTTCAGGAGAGGAGTGCGGGGGGTATGATGGAGGGTAGTATGTTCAGAAGAGGAGTGTATGATGGAGGGTAGTATGTTCAGGAGAGGAGTGCAGGGAGTATGATGGAGGGTAGTATGTTCAGGAGAGGAGTGCGGGGGGAGTATGATGGAGGGTAGTATGTTCAGGAGAGGAGTGCAGGGGGGGGGGGGTATGATGGAGGGTAGTATGTTCAGGAGAGGAGTGTGGGGGGTATGATGGAGGGTAGTATGTTCAGGAGAGGAGTGAGGGGGTATGAAGGACAGTAGTAGGATGTCATAATGTCATATGTAGTGAAGGAGTATGGAGTAGGCATCCAGCCAGGGAGAGAAGTCTATCTGAACCACTAACTGAACTCAGGTCAGTTCCTAACAAGGTCCCCCTAATGGGTTCCCCAAAACTCCCAGGCAGGGCTTGTACCTTTTTAGTGTTCTGTCAGCACTCAGCCTTCGCAGGTTCACACAGCAGAGAGCGAGAGAGTCCTGAGTGTTTATCAGTTCACATATATAAAGGTCTGTGCACAGCTGGGACTAATAATAAGGACTGGCTACCAGGTAAGATGTTCACCTAGCAATGGAGGCTTCATAGCACCGTAATATATAGCATTAGGCTGAATTCACTAAGCTCACACGCCAGGATATGGATCTTTATTTTTTTTAAAGTGACAGTTATTTTCATCTCAGGACAAAGAGTTTAGAAAGTAACAGCTAAATGGCCAAAAAAATGTTTTTAATTAAATAGACACTTTGAAAATTGAGCCTTATATGTTGTATTTACATTTTTTAAATACTTAAACACTATAAAATTGTAGTTTATAGTTCTATTTCGTTGTCCGAATTTTATCCAAGGAATAATCTGAGTGTGTAACTATATGTAACATAATAGAGGAATGGATGATGAGGCCGTGGACAAAACGATGAATCAGACTGCAGTATATATAATTAACACAAGATGGTGATCGCACTTCCCAACGCACCAACAGGAAGTGATGTAAAGGTAAAAACAGGAAGTTCCGGGTGAAAGGTGAATTGGAAGGAAGTAGAGAGGAGACATTGCTGGAACTGGCAGTAGAGGAGGTATGGGGATATTATTTTATATTTACACCCAGTAACTCTTGTCATGTCCGTCCTCTTCCTCCATAGTCACTGTGATGTCTGTCATGGTTTATAGACTGGATACATCCTAAATATAGAGTCATTTATCCAACTGTCCATCCAGAGCCTCTGGTTTATACACTGGATACATCCTAAATATAGAACCATTTATCCAACTGTCCATCCAGAGCCTCTGGTTTATAGACCGGATACATCCTAAATATAGAACCATTTATCCAACTGTCCATCCAGAGCCTCTGGTTTATAGACCAGATACATCCTAAATATAGAGCCATTTATCCAACTGTCCATCCAGAGCCTCTGGTTTATAGACCGGATACATCCTAAATATAGAACCATTTATCCAACTGTCCATCCAGAGCCTCTGGTTTATAGACCGGATACATCCTAAATAAAGAGCCATTTATCCAACTGTCCATCCAGAGCCTCTGGTTTATAGACCAGATACATCCTAAATATAGAACCATTTATCCAACTGTCCATCCAGAGCCTCTGGTTTATAGACCGGATACATCCTAAATATAGAAGCATTTATCCAACTGTCCATCCAGATCCTCTGGTTTATAGACCGGATACATCCTAAATAAAGAGCCATTTATCCAACTGTCCATCCAGAGCCTCTGGTTTATAGACCGGATACATCCTAAATATAGAACCATTTATCCAACTGTCCATCCAGAGCCTCTGGTTTATAGACCGGATACATCCTAAATATAGAAACATTTATCCAACTGTCCATCCAGAGCCTCTGGTTTATAGACCGGATAAATCCTAAATATAGAACTATTTATCCAACTGTCCATCCAGAGCCTCTGGTTTATAGACCGGATACATCCTAAATATAGAAACATTTATCCAACTGTCCATCCAGAGCCTCTGGTTTATAGACCGGATAAATCCTAAATATAGAACCATTTATCCAACTGTCCATCCAGAGCCTCTGGTTTATAGACCGGATACATCCTAAATATAGAAACATTTATCCAACTGTCCATCCAGAGCCTCTGGTTTATAGACCGGATACATCCTAAATATAGAAACATTTATCCAACTGTCTCCAGAGATCAGAGTCTTGTATGCATCACATGATCACATCCGTGAGCATGGAGGAGGACCCGAGTCACATGAGTGAGAGGATATTCGACCTCACCCTGGAGATCATCTACCTTCTGCTCGGAGAGGTAAGGAGGATTCTGGGAGGTCACATGGCATTGCTCTCATCTCTATTAATAAAAAACAGACCTGACCGGAGCTCTTTCAATGCAGAGTTTTCCTCCAGTGAAGTCTGGTGACCATCTAACCATCACAGTGCCTTCACCTCGTTTGCTGAAACCCAAGAAAAACAATAGGAAGAAGATTCTTGAAGTTTCTAAGAAGATCACTGATCTGCTGACAGGAGAGGTGAGCGGTGCCGGGAATTCTGGGACATTATCCAGTAACAGACAAGGGATGTGTCTGGATGGTGACTGTATCATTGTGTGTGTCAGGTTCCTATAAGGTGTCAGGATGTCACTGTCTATTTCTCCATGGAGGAGTGGGAGTATTTAGAAGGACACCAGGATCTCTACAAGGACGTCATGATGGAGAATCAGCCGCCCCTCACATCACCGGGTAAGAGGAGACTTTATTGTAAAGGAGAGAGCAGTACGGAGGGTCCACCTAGATCCCCCATCATCTGATAAACACATAGAAACAATATATTCAGTCAGTGTGTGTGTTTCCTACAGATGGATCCATAGGGAAACAATGTATTCAGTCAGTGTGTGGGTTTCCTACAGAAGGATCCAGTAATGGGAACCCACCAGAGAGAAATGCTTAATTTATTCCCCCATCCCAGTGTAGCACCCCGGGGTTTAGTCAGGGAGCTCCTCACAAATTTACTTGCCAGGAGTAGTTACCCTGGTCAATTGCTAGAGATCCATTGATTTCCCTAAGTTTGGCCTTGTTGCACTTTTCTCTTCTACCACTAGGTGGCCGGGTACTTGGTGGTACTAGATACGAGAAGGGTAACCCAAGGTCAGATTATGGGTATATGGGGTGTCTCAGCCAATGTTCTGTGCCACCTGGATGGCTGTCTGGGTGAACGTGTGTCGTACGCCCCAGGCTGCTAGGCCAGAGATTGTGCCTATCCCGGGGTAGACATGGGAGCCGTCAAAAAATGTGTTTCGTTTCGTTCCGTATAAAAAAAAAAATCGTAATTCGTGTACGAAATTTAATTTGGATTCGTACGAATTGTTACGAATATCGACACTCTACAAATAATAACAAATTATCCGAAAACGTTTTAATGTTACATAACACAAGTCTATTGTCTATTGTTCACCAATCACTCAGAGGAAGTACGAAATACGAAATTTCGTTTACGAATACGAAATTTCGTATTTCCTCTGAGTGATTGGTGAACAATAGACTTGTGTTATGTAACGTTAATACGTTTTCAGATAATTCGTTATTATTCGTAGAGTGTCGATATTCGTTATACTGAATCTCAAATTCATTTGAATCATTCGTTATATCCGCTATAATTTCTTTCATATTAGTTGAAATTCATCATTTGGTAGTTTGGATTTGGATAATTTGGATCCGAAATTCGTAAACGAAATTTCGTATTTCGTACAGAATTCGTATTCGTAAAAATTTGTAATTCGGATTCGTACGAATTTCGAAAAATTCGTACGAATTTCCGATTCGTACGAAACTAATCGCACATGTCTATCCCGGGGGCATCTGGCTGCCAGGCTGTGTGAGGGCCTATCCAGAAGTAAGAGGGCAGGGTTGGGATTGCAGCTTGCAGTCCAACCATAAGTGCCAGTTCTGCTGGCCGGAGAACCTGTCGTGGTCGGAGGTAGAAGGAAAGCTGTTGCCACAAAGGGACCAACCACCTGATGAGCGGCCACACTTCAAGCTCATGCAACTAAGAGTCAAAAATTCAAGGCCCTCGTGTAGGTAATAGGCTGACCCCTACAGGGCTCTCTTCTCTATTTCCGACCCCAGTGGGTCCTCTGGCGTTTTCCCCTTCTCGCAGCATTTAGGCAACCCTCCACATTGGAGGAGGGGGACTTGTCATCTGGACATTTGGCGGTTCCTCTGTTAGCCGATGGGCTGTAACCATCTGCCTGGGCACGCTCTCTGGGGATCCCTGAGGTGAAGAAAACTTTTGGGAGTGCCTCCAACCCAACATTGCTTTTAGACCATTGAAGTGTCTGCATATATATTGTTTGAACATCTGTTTTTTTCCCTTATATTCTCACCCCTGAAGAAGAAGGAAACTATAATCTCCGAAACGCGCCGGGTGTGAGAAATTACTTATGACCATGATGTACATTTACATGTTTTGTTGACTCTGTATGATGCTCAAAACACTTCATTTTAATGCATTTATATACATGTTTTTTTTGTAATAAATAATTTTTATTTTGCTTAAAATACAGTATCTTCAAAATTTGTCTTTCTGGGTAAAAACTGTGTGCCTTAAAATTCCACCACATAGGGGATCCCCCATTCCTTTCTCTCTAATATTGGATGTGGCACAAAACTATATATGTTGGGTGGCTGCACTGGCTAAAAACCTTCTCACCGAACGGGCGTGGTGGAGAATTGGGAAACTTCAGGCGGTGACCAAGTCAGGGACCCAACCAGCGAAGGGGACGCTTGCAGAGCAGCCTTGTGAGTCAAGCCAGGGACCAAACCGATTAGCAGGGGTGAAGCTTGAGACGTATCTGGAGTGCCAAGCTAGGGACCCAGCAGCTAAGCATGGGTGACGCTTGAGGGAGATACCACCGCAAAGCTTTGAGGAGCTCCAGGGATCCAGAGTCAGTGAATCGGAGGGTCCAGTGAGAGACCAGGAGCTCAAGGGGCTGAAGAACTACAAGTAGAAGTTGTAGTGAAGCAAAGAGGACTGTAGCGATTTGTGTTAGGAACTGTTAAAGACTGTTGCCATAGGAGACAGCAATCCTGCACGTTCAGATGTGGCGTCTTACTGGGGGCCTTTCCCTGTACGGCTGTCCTCCTATTGAAGTCTCAGAGTCTGCAAACTGAAATTGCAACTGCCTAAGGGTCTCCTTGCCCTAACCCTCTTTCCCCCTCAAAATATAAAAAGGACTGTTAAGAGAAATAAAACCTCTTTTACATCCAAGAAGTGTCTGGCGCCCAAAAACTTTATCCACCTTGCACCCACTATGCCTCACAATCCACCACATACAGATGGATGTCGGCTATCTTTGGCCCTGAAGGTTCTCATTAGACTGGAGGAGGCTGGAGACTTTGCTACATCAGTTTCCATCTTTAATTAAACTCAATATATGTCCCTTTTTTTTTCCTGTAATGCCGCGTACACACGGTCGGAATTTCCGATGGAAACAGTCCGATGGGAGCTTTTTTTAAACGGATTTTCCGACCGTGTGTATGCCCATCGGTCTTTTTCTGTTGGAATTTCCGACGGACTTTGGATTGAGAACCTGTTCTCAATTTTTCCGACGGAAAACCTTTCTATCGGATTTTCCGATCGTGTGTATGCAATTCCGACACGCAAAATTCCGACGCATGCTCGGAAACAATTCAACGCATGCTCGGAAGCATTAAACTTCCCTTTTATAGTGCTGTCGAACGTGTTTTATGCCGCTGTGTTACAGACCGTCGGAATTTGGTGTGACCGTGTGTAGGCAACACAGCTTGAGCAAAATTCCGTTGGAATTCCTACGGGAAAACCATCAGAGCTTTTTCCGACGAGAATTCCGACCGTGTGTACGCGGCATTAGTCTTGGGTTCAGTCACATGACATCATGGGTCTTCTTCCTTGTGTTGCTTTAACGGAGGGGCGTGTGTTGAATCACATGTTGCTGGTCTTTGCTCCTATAAATTCAAGCCAGGATGATGTTGTGGCCCTCAGGGTTTGGATTCCTCATCCCCTGGATTAACAGGAAATGGATATGTGATCTATTCTGAAAATAGGCAGGAGAGTAAACTTAATTTGCTCTTCTGCAGGTCAGTAACACCTACAAATTTGGTCCCTCCCCCAGCCTGATATTGGACAGTTAAAGTCTAAAAAAAATTGCTTTTTTACGTCCAGGGGACATAGAAAAGAAGAACGACTTACCTAATCTTCTGCTACTCCGCATTGTTAGACAGGTCCCTGCATATTTTTCTCCCCTATCTTTCAGTGGTCTAAGGTCCTGAAGTCATCAAGACCAATGCAGGATCCATAGCCCTAGGGACGTTCCTCTGTCAAAGTTTGGGGGAGCGCCCTCTGCCAGGGGAGCGGAGAATCCGGTAGGTAAAAGTGCTTCTCTTCTCCCCTAGACAAAGCATTGAACTGTGGGTGCAGCCCAACTGCAAGAAATCATTTTTTAATTGAGTTCCCCTTTAGAGGAGAAGCCTGTACTAGTACTGCAAGAACCTGATAGTAGGTTATTATTGGGTACTTACACTGCTTACATTTTATAAAAATTAAGTATTAATGTCTTTTATATCGGCAATCATTTTTTAATCTTTTCTTATTTCGTGGGTTTAGGGTGAAGAACGGGTTCATTTAAAAGTTGAGGTTAAAGAGGAAGAAGTAGAGACGTATGTGGGCAGTGATCAGCCGTCCACGGAGGAGGTTGGGATGATTATGAAAAGTGAACAGGAAGAAATGTTTCTACTTCTCAACACAAGTAAGTAACAGACACCATTTGCAGCCGGGGGATGGTAAAAAAACAGGTGGTCTGACCTCTGAGTATATGCCCTGCATCTAGGAGGTTGGGCACTTGGCAGAATCAGGCCCAGACCTTCACATAGGTGATTTGTAACAGGATCATTATGTACCTAACCACACCATATGAAAGGTCTATCACCATTTCTCCATATAATGTCATGTATCCAACAAATGAGGAGGAGATACTGTACACCATATGAAAGGTCTATCACCATTTCTCCATATAATGTCATGTATCCAACAAATGAGGAGGAGATACTGTACACCATATGAAAGGTCCATCTCCATTCCTCAATATAACGTCACGTTCCCAACAAATGAGGAGATACTGTACACCATATGAAAGGTCCATCTCCGTTCCTCAATATAACGTCATGTTCCCAACAAATGAGGAGGAGATACTGTACACCACATGAAAGGTCCATCTCCATTCCTCCATATAATGTCATGTATCCAACAAATGAGGAGGAGATACTGTACACCATATGAAAGGTCCATCTCCGTTCCTCAATATAACGTCATGTTCCCAACAAATGAGGAGGAAATACTGTACACCATATGAAAGGTCCATCTCCATTCCTCCATATAATGTCATGTATCCAACAAATGAGGAGGAGATACTGTACACCATATGAAAGGTCCATCTCCTTTCCTCAATATAACGTCATGTTCCCAACAAATGAGGAGATACTGTACACCATATGAAAGGTCCATCTCCGTTCCTCAATATAACGTCATGTTCCCAACAAATGAGGAGGAGATACTGTACACCATATGAAAGGTCCATCTCCGTTCCTCAATATAACGTCATGTTCCCAACAAATGAGGAGGAGATACTGTACACCATAAGAAAGGTCCATCTCCATTCCTCAATATAACGTCATGTTCCTAACAAATGAGGGGGAGATACTGTACACCATAAGAAAGGTCCATCTCCATTCCTCAATATAACGTCATGTTCCCTACAAATGAGGAGGAGATACTGTACACCATATGGAAGGTCCATCTCCATTCCTCAATATAACGTCATGTTCCCAACAAATGAGGAGGAGATACTGTACACCATATGGAAGGTCCATCTCCATTCCTCAATATAACGTCATGTTCCCAACAAATGAGGAGGAGATACTGTACACCATATGAAAGGTCCATCTTTATTCCTCAATATAACTTGATGTTACTAAAATCTGGCTTCAGGAATCTAACACTGCCTCTCCAGCTGCCCTTTACCATAGTGATCTCCACTGGATTCCCTCACCCAGACCCAATGGATGAAAGGGAGGTGGAGTTGGAATCCTTTTGTCCCCACAAAGCACCTCGAGTCCTTCCCAAACCTTCCTCTATATCCTTCTCTCAATATAATGTCATGTTCCCAACAAATAATTTGGCATCTCCTTTACTCCCCATAACTGTTATTGATGCACAAAACAACGTATCCCAGTGTGTCATAACTGTTTTAGGTTTATTTTATCCTTTAACTGGTTTGTTTTCATAGTTTGAGGTTACAGTTGTACCCAGTTCCATGTCGGAGCTCTGTGAAACTGTTGACTGTTAGGCCAACGTGACTTTTTTTATTACTGACATTTTTAGAAGAGTGTTCACGTCGGAGTTCATATATGATCTGCAAACTCTTCATAATTAAAAATCCAGGCTACACGATGTAGTAACAAACCACTGATGCATTTTGGATAATGAAGCCTCAGTCATAGCTATTTATTATTATAGAATTAGCAGATCATATATGGACTCGGTGTGAAGACTTTTCTGATTGATTTTGGAGGGAGAACAGGAGCCCAGCTGTGAGATCGTCATTTCCACACTGTCTATTGACATGGAGGAGGATCTAAAACTTCAGCTATTTGTGAACTACTGACATTTTATATATCTTTTTTTTACTTCTTTCCAACAGATGGATGTGATGTCAGGAATTCCTCGGAGAGACGTCTTCTATTATCTGCTGATTGTAAGTCAGAAGATAATGTCATCACACAGGATCCTCCAGGAGGAAATCCAAATACACAAAATATACATCACAGACCTTCCTGTCCGGAGACATCAATGGATCCCTCTGATCAGGGGGAATCTTCTCATCAATCACATACTATGATTGGAAATATCCATGTAAGATCTCACACTGCAGAACGATCAACAGATCCTTCTAATCCCGAGGAATCTTCCTCACCCCATGAAGGAGATCACCGAGGTCAGAATCTATTCTCGTGTTCAGAGTGCGGGAAATGTTTCACTCGGAAAGAAGCACTTATTGTACACCAGGAAATTCACATGGTTGAGCGTCCTTATTCATGTTCAGAGTGCGGGAAATCTTTCACTCAGAAAGGAAAACTTATTCAGCACCAGAGAGTCCACACGGGCGAGCGTCCTTTCTCTTGTTCAGAGTGCGGGAAATGTTTTTCACATAAGTGCACTCTTCGTACACACCAGAGAATTCACACAGGTGAGCGCCCGTATTCATGTACAGAGTGTGGGAAATGTTTCATTTGCAAAGGAGATCTTGGTAAACACCAGAGAATTCACACGGGCGAGCGTCCCTATTCGTGTTCAGAGTGCGGGAAATCTTTTACTTTGAAAGAAAACCTTACAAAGCACCAGAGAAGTCACACGGGTGAGCGTCCGTATTCATGTTCAGAGTGCGGGAAATCTTTCTCTAAGAAAAAAAACCTACATGAGCACCAGGTCAATTGCAATGGTCTGTGTCTCTATTCATATTCAGATTGTAATTTCCACAAGAAAGATAATTTTGTTAAGCACCAGAAAAGTCACACGGGTGAGCGCCCTCATTCATGTTCAGAGTGCGGGAAATCTTTTCATAAGATAGATAATCTTGTTAACCACCAGAGAATTCACACCGGTGAGCGGCCTTATTCATGTTCAGAGTGTGGGAAATCTTTCACTTTGAAAGGCAACCTTGTGAAACACCAAAGACGTCACATAGGTAAGCATCCTTATCCATATTCAGAGTGTGGAAAATCTTTCACTTTGAAAGGAAACCTTATAAAACACACAAGTGAGCATCCTTATTCATGTTTAGAGTGCGGGAAATCGTTCATTCAAAAAGGAGCCCTTGTTGAACACCAGAGAATTCACACGGGGGAGCGTCCTTTTTCATGTTCAGACTGCGGAAAGTCTTTCACTCTGAAGGGAAACCTTGTTAAACACCAGAGAATTCACACGGGCGAGCATCCCTATTCGTGTTCAGAGTGCGGGAAATCTTTCACTCATCAAGGAGACCTTGTTAGACACCAGAGAATTCACAAGGGGGAGCGTCCTTATTTATGTACAGAGTGCGGAAAATCATTCACACAGAGAGGAAACCTAGTTGAACACCTGAGAATTCACACGGGCGAGCGTCCTTATTCATGCACTGAGTGCGGGAAGTCTTTCACTCAGAAAGGAATCCTTGTTACACATCAGAGAAGACACACCGCACAACGTCCTCAATGCGGTCAGACTGCAGGAAATGATTAGACATTCTAGTCTTTTTTGACAAATGTACGATGGTTTTTACTGGTGCAACTGTTCATAGAACTATAGGAAGAAACTATTTATATTATAAAGAGGGGCATCCTGGGAAACGTTATAAATTTGTAGGAGGAGTTTTGATGGAGTCTTTTCTTGGCTTCTTGTATTTCTTGGAGGCTCCAATGGTGAGATGTTCCTGCTACAGTTTCTGCCCCCACTTTCCGGTATCCCCATTTTTCATATTGCATATTTTGAAATAAAAATACAACACAGAGATTGGTAGCCCCTCATTATAAGTTACAGGGGTACACAAAGATCCAAGAACATCGGGGAACAAAGATGAGCTTCAGAATGTCCAAAAGAAGACAGGTAGGCCCACATGGTGTCCAGTGGACATCACAGAACATTGGGGCCATAGAGGAAATATCTGAGTGTTAAGGGGATGATTTGATAGTTATATACCCATAAGATTTAAATTATAGTAATACAGTCTTCACATGAACCAGTACTGAGCTACTCCAATGGTTGCATTGCTGGCACCCTGTATATTCAATATGTGAATAAAAAGCTGGGAATTGTGACCTCATATCAACCAATACTGAGCTCTCTCAGTGGGCTTTCAGTGTCGCATAAAACACCATCTCCTCCGCTCCCCTTCCTCTTTCTGTTGGGGTACCCCAAGGCTCCGTCCTTGGGGCCCCTCCTATTCTCCCTCTATACCTCTTTCCTAGGCCAGTTGATAACCTCCCATGGTTTCCAATACCATCTATGTTGACGACACCCACATCTGTCTCTCCACTCCTCAACTTACCCCCTCAATCTCCTCACGGATCACAAACTGTGACATCTCAGTATGGATGTCACACCACTTCCTCAAACTCAATCTTTCTAAAACTGAGCTTGTAAAATTTCCTCCTCCCCATGACTTTACCATTAAGATCAACAGCACAACCATTTGTGCTGGCTGTAATCCTTGACTCTGACCTCTCCTTCAGCCCCTACATCCAATCACTGGCCACATCTTGCCGCCTTCACCTCCGCAACATCTCCCAGAATTTGCTCCTTCCTGACTAAAGACACCACGTAACGACTTATTCATCCCTTGGTTATTTCCCACCTCGACTACTGCAACTCCCTCGTCACTGGCCACATCTTGCCGCCTTAACCTCCACAACATCTCCAGAATTTGCTCCTTCCTGGCTAAAGACACCACGTAACGACTTATTCATCCTTTGGTTATTTCCCACCTCGACTACTGCAACTCCCTCGCCACTGGCCACATCTTGCCGCCTTCACCTCCACAACAGCTCCAGAATTTGCTCCTTCCTGGCTAAAGACACCACGTAACGACTTATTCATCCCTTGGTTATTTCCCACCTTGACTACTGCAACTCCCTCGCCACTGGCCACATCTTGCCGCCTTAACCTCCACAACATCTCCAGAATTTGCTCCTTCCTAAAGACACCACGTAACGACTTATTCATCCTTTGGTTATTTCCCAACTCTGCAACTCCCTCCTCGCTGGCCAACCTTTACACAGGCTATCCCCCCTTCAGTCTATTATGAATGCTGCTACTAGACTAATACACCTCACCCACCTCAGCCCCTACATCCAATCACTGGCCACATCTTGCCGCCTTCACCTCCACAACATCTCCAGAATTTGCTCCTTCCTGACTAAAGACACCACGTAACGACTTATTCATCCCTTGGTTATTTTCCACCTTGACTACTGCAACTCCCTCGTCACTGGTCACATCTTGCCGCCTTAACCTCCACAACATCTCCAGAATTTGCTCCTTCCTGACTAAAGACACCACGTAACGACTTATTCATCGCTTGGTTATTTTCCAACTCGACTACTGCAACTCCCTCCCCACTGGCCACATCTTACCGCCTTAACCTCCGCAACATTTCCAGAATTTGCTCCTTCCTAAAGACACCACGTAACGACTTATTCATCCCTTGGTTATTTTCCACCTTGACTACTGCAACTCCCTCGTCACTGGCCACATCTTGCCGCCTTCACCTCCACAACATCTCCAGAATTTGCTCCTTCCTGACTAAAGACACCACGTAACGACTTATTCATCCCTTGGTTATTTCCCACCTCGACTACTGCAACTCCCTCCCCACTGGCCACATCTTGTCGCCTTAACCTCCGCAACATTTCCAGAATTTGCTCCTTCCTAAAGACACCACGTAACGACTTATTCATCCTTTGGTTATTTCCCAACTCTGCAACTCCCTCCCCGCTGGCCAACCTTTACACAGGCTATCCCCCCTTCAGTCTATTATGAATGCTGCTACTAGACTAATACACCTCACTAACCGATTTGTGACTGCTGCTCCTCTCTGCCGATCACTTCACCTGGCTTCCCCTACCCCACTGTATAAAATGAAAAATACTTACCACAACATACAAGGCCGTCGACAACATCGCCCCCAGCTATGAGCTCAGGCGTGTTTGGATCGTACCTACCAGGAAACCGTCATTCCCCCCCCCCCCTCAATTATAGGCAGCCTGTGTATGTGCAGCTGTGGGCCGGGAAATGCCTCACTGCCTATGATTGGCGGTGTGCAGTGACAGCTTCCTGGCGGGTACGATCCGTTCTCACCTGAACCCATCCCTGATCACCAACCTTATCTGCAGATATCGCCCAAATCGTCCTCTCCACTCCTTCCAAGACCTCCTTGCTCTCTAGCTCCCTTGTTACCTCCTCCCATGCTCGCCTTCAGGACTTCTCCAGAGCCTCTCCCATCCTCTGGAACAGTGGTTCTCAACTTAGTCCTCAAGTACCCCCAACAGGCCAAGTTTTGGCAACTTCCCTTAGATAAAATAGCTCTTATCAATACCATGTCATTGATATTGATTAAAAGCAGCTGTGCAAAGTAAAGGAAAACCTAAAGACACATGGTCTGTTGGGTTTATTTGAGGACTGAGGTTGAGAACCTCTGCTTTGGAACTCCCTGCCCACGTATGTCCGGTCAGCCCCGACCCTGTCCACCTTTAGACGATCCCTAAAACTCACCTTTTCAGGGAAACCTACCCCACCTCCAGTTAAAAACTGTACTCAAGTCACCTCCATCAGATCATCCCCCCCAGCTAATCATTTTGTACCACCTCTCTCTTTAGATTGTAAGCTCCATGAGCAGGGCATTTCTATTCCTACTGTATCAAACTGTACTGTAATTTTACTGTCCCTCCTCTACATATGTAATACATACATGTAAAGTGCTGCGCAAACTGTTGGCGCTATATAAATCCTGTATAATAATAACACTCAAATACTTGCAGAGCTGCACCATGTATATTGTTCAATATGTGAATAACAAACTGGGAATTGTGACACCAGGTGTGTAACAAAGGTAGAAAACACATTAACATAAAAAAAAAAACATGGGGCAAGAAGTGAGTAATGGTAGCAATATATAAGCAATAAAATTGCAGTTACAATAACTGGAGCCCGGTCTGCCTGTTATTTTTGTGTTCTGCTGAGAAGTGTGTATATGAATCTGGCCCACGGGCTGCAGAAACGGATCATAGTCAAAAATGGACAAACCCGAAGCATCCAATCAGGATTCCCAACCTTATATTGGTGGTAAGTGAAAGACCTTCTTACACAAGGGATTAGTGTAGATCATTGCTAGTCATTGGAAAGAATGGGAGAGCTGTTGGAGAATGTCGTGTGGATGGTGGGAGGAGAGCTGTCGGAGAATGTAGTGTGGATGGTGGAGGAGATCTGTCGGAGAATGTAGTGTGGATGGTGGAGGAGAGCTGTCGGAGAATGTAGTGTGGATGGTGGAGGAGAGCTGTCGGAGAATGTAGTGTGGATGGTGGAGGAGATCTGTCGGGGAATGTAGTGTGGATGGTGGAGGAGATCTGTCGGAGAATGTAGTGTGGATGGTGGAGGAGATCTGTCAGGGAATGTAGTGTGGATGGTGGGAGGAGAGCTGTAGGAGAATGTAGTGTGGATGGTGGGAGGAGATCTGTCGGAGAATGTAGTGTGGATGGTGAGAGGAGAGCTGTAGGAGAATGTAGTGTGGATGGTGGGAGGAGATCTGTCGGAGAATGTAGTGTGGATGGTGGAGGAGATCTGTCGGAGAATGTAGTGTGGATGGTGGAGGAGAGCTGTCGGAGAATGTAGTGTGGATGGTGGAGGAGATCTGTCGGAGAATGTAGTGTGGATGGTGGAGGAGAGCTGTCGGAGAATGTAGTGTGGATGGTGGAGGAGATCTGTCAGGGAATGTAGTGTGGATGGTGGAGGAGAGCTGTCGGAGAATGTAGTGTGGATGGTGGAGGAGAGCTGTAGGAGAATGTAGTGTGGATGATGGAGGAGATCTGTCGGAGAATGGAGTGTGGATGGTGGAGGAGAGCTGTCGGAAAATGTAGTGTGGATGGTGGAGGAGAGCTGTCGGAGAATGTAGTGTGGATGGTGGAGATCTGTCGGAGAATGTAGTGTGGATGGTGGAGGAGATCTGTTGGAGAATGTAGTATGGATGGTGGAGGAGAGCTGTCGGAGAATGTAGTGTGGATGGTGGAGGAGATCTGTCGGAGAATGTAGTGTGGATGGTGGAGGAGAGCTGTCTGAGAATGTAGTGTGGATGGTGGAGGAGAGCTGTCGGAGAATGTAGTGTGGATGGTGGAGGAGAACTGTCGGAGAATGTAGTGTGGATGGTGGAGGAGATCTGTCGGAGAATGTAGTGTGGATGGTGGAGGAGAGCTGTCGGAGAATGTAGTGTGGATGGTGGAGGAGATCTGTCGGAGAATATAGTGTGGATGGTGGGAGGAGAGCTGTCGTGGGAATGTAGTGTGGATGGTGGAGGAGAGCACTTGGAGAATGTAGTGTGGATGGTGGAGGAGATCTGTCGGAGAATGTAGTGTGGATGGTGGAGGAGAGCACTCGGAGAATGTAGTGTGGATGGTGGAGGAGATCTGTCGGAGAATGTAGCGTGGATGGTGGAGGAGATCTGTCGGAGAATGTAGTGTGGATGGTGGAGGAGAGCTGTCGGAGAATGTAGTGTGGATGGTGGAGGAGAGCTGTCGGAGAATGTAGTGTGGATGGTGTAGGAGATCTGTCGGAGAATGTAGTGTGGATGGTGGAGGAGAGCTGTCGGAGAATGTAGTGTGGATAGTGGAGGAGATCTGTCGGAGAATGTAGTGTGGATGGTGGAGGAGATCTGTCGGAGAATGTAGTGTGGATGGGTGGAGGAGAGCTGTCGGAGAATGTAGTGTGGATGGTGGAGGAGAGCTGTCGGAGAATGTAGTGTGGATGGTGGAGGAGATCTGTCGGAGAATGTAGTGTGGATGGTGGAGGAGATCTGTCGGAGAATGTAGTGTGGATGGTGGAGGAGATCTGTCGGAGAATGGAGAATTATCGTTTTCCCAGGAAGATGGTCTTTTCAGGCGGCTTAACCTCTTGTAGTGCAGGGCAATTTTAAATTTTTTCACACACATTAAAATCAGCATTTTTTGCTAGAACATGTCTCTTCATTGCAGCCATAGAGAGAGAGAGAGAGTGTCTCTGCAACCCCCATCACACAAAAGTTACATAGTCTTTGCCTATTGACAAATGCAAAAACAGCAGCATTGGAGACGCACTTTACTCACTCACACTGTGCAGTATTTGGAGATCTCTCTTCTACTGAGCAGAAGACAGGAAGTGATGTCACATGCAGACAGGAAGTAGAAAGGAGACATTGCTGGAACTGGCAGCAGAGGAGGTAATAAGATATTATTTAATATTTACACCCAGCAACCCCCCGTCATGTCCGTCCTCTTCCTCCATAGTCACTGTGACGTCTTTTATCCCCGGCAGACACTACATATACATATAGAGGGATATAAATATGTGACTCTGATATAATTTCACATTTCCTGTGACAGAAAACAGAATCCATTCCACCGTCACTTCTGTCACCAATGTAAAACAAAATGGAGGATTCAGTCATAGAAGAGCCGAGGAGAGCCGAACACCTCACAGCCATCACCTCAGAGTTCCCGCTTCACACCTCCTCCACTGCTATTGGCTGCACTCCCTCCACACCAACCAATCATAGGGTGGGATCACAGTGACCAGGCGGATTCTGCTCTCCACAGAGACTTTCCTTAGATCTAGAGGAAGCAGAGCCAATGCTTCCTGTATAGCGCCGCCTACTGTCACATGGGGGTGGAGCCAATGGGGGCAGCAAAAATTTAGGTTTAGCCTAGGGTGTCAAAAATCCTTGCACAAGCCCTGGCTGCACTCCCTCCTCAGGAAGCAATCATGGGGCATCAGTCACCATGACCGCAGTGGCTCACCACAATGAAACAATTATTATTATACATTTATATAGCTCTGACATATACCGCAGTGCTGTACAGAGAACACTGTGCCACAGTGGCGTCACTGGGGGG